>CAJNDS010002425.1:55000-433962 GCA_905221605.1 Symbiodinium natans
CCCCGGCCCCGGCCGGAGTAATTACCCCAAAAACCCTGAAAGTCTAAGGTTTAGGGTTTAGGGTTTAGGGTTTAGAGAGCTAAAACCCCTAAAACCAGTAGAGGGTGTAGCGTTCAGGGTTTAGGGTTTCACCTGGAGGGGTTGAGGATTCGGATACTCGAGTTTGGGGTTTCAGGGCTTCGGGCTCAGGGAACCCCGCACCCTCAGTCATCATCCAAGCCCTAGAAACCCCCCAAACCTTAGTGTCTGTATAAGCACTAAACAGAAATTTCGAGCACTCAGCCTGAAACAAGACCTAGCCTAGAGGACCCAGAGTAGGGCCTCCTTCTTGTTTTAGGGTTTGGGTTCCCTTACAAGCACCTTTAAACCAAAGAAGAGTACCTTTTTTCTTCCGAAGTTACTCTAGGGTCACCCTGACCCCTAAACCCCAAGGGTTTAGGGTTTAGGGTTTAGGGTTCGTTTAGGGTTGAGGATGCCTTGTTGGTGAATCAGGTTTTGGTAGCGTCCAGAGGTGTGTGTGTGTGGCTTGGGCGTTGACCAGGGGTAGGGGAAGGAGGGAATGTTTGATTTAGGGTTTGAGTTTAGGGTTAGGGGTCTCGGGTTTTAGGGTTTAGGGCTGCAGATCCGTAAGCCTGTTTACCGAATTAGCTCCAAACCCCAAGCCCTAAGTGGTTCAGAACAGCCCCTAAGCCTCCGTTGCCCGAATTGTGGGCAGGTGTTCTGCTCTTTTTGTTTTCCTTCGTTTCTGAGTGGACAGGTTTTTTTGTTGATTACATGAATTTGTGATTTCTGCGGGCCTTACGCTCCCTATACAACCCCGTGTAGCCCACCCCAAAGCGAGTGACCCTCGAAAGAGTTTTGGTTGAGTGCTGGTGAGCTAGGCTCGCGGGCTGTTGGGAGTTGAGCAGGCTTGGTCCCTGTATAAAATACTCCAGAAGGCCGCAGCACCCCGCTAGGTTTAGGACTTAGGGTTTTGGGTAAACCCCCTAAACCCTAAACCCTAAGCCCTCTAAACCCTGTTGAATTTAGGGTACGCATAGGGTTTGGGTTCAGGGTTCTTGGGAACCCTCATGCTGGAGAATGAACCTGCAACCCACACACGGCGGCAGGATACTCGAGAGGATCGAGAAAGAGGCCACGGGTGTTTTTTTTGTCTTGATAATAGTTTGTTTTCTTGGGGCGGGGGAGGGAGGACGGGGGAGAGTCTACTTACGCATCCCATTTCTTGATCTCGGTGCTATGATCGAATCTGCCTTACAGTTTCGGTACATATCCGTGCCCTCCTAGAACCATTTTCATAGATCAAGCCCCTGTTGGCTGTTTGTTCTGCAGCACCCGGAACCCTGAAAGCTTGGTAGCCTAGTCGGTACCCTTTACCCTTGTTTTGGGTCTGGGTTCCCGTATAAAGTAGCCGACTAGGTAACCTGATTATAAGATGGCTACTGGGCTGCCAAGAAAAGCGCGTGCACCAGGATGCAGTAAAGCCACGAGCCGTTGCCACGGCCTTTGCTGGGCGTGAGGACTTGCAAAGCTGCATGGGTGTGGGGGTTTCTATCTAACATTCAGGGGTACCTTATTGGGGGTCCTATACTGAAGAAGCCGAACTGTGCGGATTTCGTCCAGCCCCCCCCCCCCCCCCCCCACACCCCATCGCCCATCCCCCATCCCCCTCCACAAGAATCGACGCCACTATTCTTCTGCGACTTGAAGTGGGCAGGGAGGGTACGGGGCGGGGGAGGGGGTCTGGGGGGTGGGGGCCTGAAACCCTAAACCCCAAACCCTAAAACCCTAAAACCCTACCTTAAAAACACTCGGCCCTCAACCCTAAACCCGAACCCTAAAACCAAAAAACCCTAAAACCCTAAAACCCTAAACCCTAAACCACAAGACCCTAAACTCTAAAACCCTAAAACCCTAAAACCCTAAACCCTAAGCCCGAAACCCCCTTGGGCAGGCTACAGCCTCGCAGTGGCCATGTCGGTGATGGGAGGTGCGACCTCTGCCCCATCGCCTTCTGAATGTTTAGGGTTTAGGGTTTAGGGTTTAGGGTTTCGGGTGCAGGGTATAGGGTTTAGGGTTTGTAGGGTTGTAGGGTTTGCAGGGTCTAGGGTTTGCAGGGTTTAGGGTTTTAGGGTTAGGGTTTTAGAGTTTAGGGTTTAGGGTTGTTTCGGGTTTGAGGGTTGCTTTGGCCGCAATTTCTATAAGAGGACCAAGAATCTTGGACTGGACGAACCCTACGATAGTAGCAGAAGGTATAAGACCTCCCGATGATAGGCTTCATCTGGTCCGCAAAAAAAGGAAAGGGACCCGACACCTCCTGAAGGCCCTATACTAATCCCTAAACCCTAAACCCTAAACCCTAAACCCCAAACCCCAAACCCCAAACCCCAAACCCTAAACCCTAAACCCTAAACCCTAAACCCTAAACCCTAAACCCTAAACCCCACCCCCCCCCCCCCCCCCACAAGGAACTTCAATGCCTACCTTCGTTGGCATCCTGCGAACCCCTTCGGCCCTAAACCCTGAACCCTTAGGGTTGAGGGTTTTAGGGTTTAGGGTTTAGGGTTTAGGGTTTCGGGTTTAGGGTTTAGGGCCCCAGGTCTAGATCAAGACCAGGCATCACGACCTTCTGCTTGCTTGAAAATGCCTTTCGCAAATCAAGTTGTGGTCGTCTATGCTCTGGCATTCGCAAAGGGAGAATCGGCCAGTGTACCTGCTTCAGGAGGCAGATTGCAGGAAAGATTCCAGATGCTGACGGATGCATACGCCTTGCGTTCGAGAGGGGGTGTGGAGTATAGCCCGCCCGCAAGGTTAGAGCCCGAGATGATCATCTTCAACACCGCTCAGCTGCAATAAGGTTTTCTGTATAGTATTTGAAGAAGAGATCTTGAAAGATCTCCTGAAGCACCTCCGATCTTTGGCTCAAGGCCTTGAGCTCGAGATTCAACAAGACAGACCGGACAAGGTATCTCCTTTGTCAAGCGTGTGAGCTTGTCAACTGGCTCCTTGTTAAGTATCGAGGGGATCGGTGCTGTGTATCTCCGGATACCACTTGCTACGAGGGTTTGCAAGTTTCACAATTTTAGGCTTTAGGGTTTAGGGTTTAGGGCCCCAGGCCCTAAACCCTAAGCACGTGCGCCAGGCGTCTTCGCCACGACGAACCCTGCCAAGAGCTCAGACCGCCTCAGAGCGCCTCTTGGATCTTGGGCTTTGGATTCCATACGGCTGTTGCCTACATGGTCAGTTCTCTAAATTGTGGTTTAGGGTTTAGGATTAGGGTTTAGGGTTTAGGGTTTAGCCCTTTTCGGTAGCCTGCTTTATAATAAGGCCCCCGAAGGGTGCCATAACTTAGAGAGATCTGCACGTCTTGTGTCTTATGTTTCTTTTGTTTAAAGAATGTTCTTGTTCATATCATGTCGTGTCGTATCATAGAATGCGGCAGACTGAAGATGTACCGTAGTAGTGTAGTTGAGTCAGTATTTATTCAGGAGTGCGGGAGGGGGGGAGGGAGAGAGGTATTCTAGTTTTGGGTTTGGGGCAACGGTTCATGGTTGAGGCCCCCACCCCCCCCCCCCCCCCCCACCCCGGCATAAATCGCTGAACCGTCAACCCCTTTAATATGAGCTTTCTGTAAATTAGGGACCCTTGTTTATACCCCAAAATGGTATAATAGGAATCCGCCAAACGGGTACCACCACAACCTCCAAACCCTAAACCCTAAACCCTGAAACCCCTGAACCCCAAACCCGAAACCCCAAATCCCTAAACCCTAAACCCCAATCCAAACCCTAGCCCTAAACCCTAAACCCCAAACCCGAACCCTAAACCCCCCTCAACCGACTAACACTTGGGAGGAGTCCATCGCGGGCTTCGGCGGCACAGCGGCGTTGGCACCTCAGGGCTTATAGGGCTTATGATGGGTTTTAGGGTTTAGGTTTAGGGTTTAGGGTTGAGGGCTTAGGGCTTAGGGCTTAGGCTTAGGGTATTTTGGGCTTGGGGTATTTAGGGCTCAGGGGTATTTGGGGTTCATAGGGGTTTACAATGGGGTTTAGGGTTTAAGGTTTAGGGGTTCATGGCATACAGGGTTTAAATGGGTTTTAGGGTTTCGGATGTAGGGGTTCATGGCATTTAGGGTTTATGGGTTCAGATGGGGTTTAGGGTTTCGGTTTTGGGGTTCATTGTATTTAGGGTTTACAGGGGTTTCTGATGGGGTTTGGGGGCTTGGGGGGGGGGGGGGCCTTTGGGACTTTAGTTTTGAGGGTTTCATGGCTTGGGTGGTTCGGGCTTGTAGGTCTCAGGGTGCTAGGGTGTTAGGGTGCTAGGGTAGGGTTTAGGGTTCAGGGTTTAGGGTTTAGGCCTCCAGCGTCTATATCCGGTGTCTTCAGGGTTAGGGATCACGGTCTCGGAGCTTTAAGCATCGAAATGATAACGTTCTTGATCCATGCCGCCATGCGTACGACCCCGTGATCTAAGAGGATCATTATTTTTCGTTTAGGGCTAAGAGGATCATCTTCGGGAATGCTTTCAGATTGATTTGAAGAGCCCGTTCAGGAGCTAAAGAGTAGGCCTTAGAGTTTCGAGTGTGGGTTCGTACTAGAGGGACCCTCCCTACCTGCAAACCTAAACGGAAACCTTAGGCCCTACACACGTAAACCTAGACCCTAAACTCAAAGCGGGTTCCTCAGAACAAGGTCGGGGGTTTAGGGTTCGGGTGTGAAGTCATCACACCACCTAAACCCTAAACCCTATCAGGTTATGACCCTTCAAATCCTCCACGTTTAGCCCTTAAACCCTAAGCCCTACTTAGAACCCTAAACCTCACCCTAAACCCTAAACCCTAAACCCTAAACCCTAAACCCTAAACCCTAAATCCCCTTCTTGAGCAGAGGCTTGGCTCAGATGGAGCTCGAGGATGACGATACATCGCCAGCGAAGAAAGTTGCCCGGCTCACCTTCTGTCTGGGTTTAGGGTTTAGGGTTTAGGGTTTAGGGTTTCGGGTTTAGGGTTTAGGGTTTTTGTTTAGGGTTTAGGGTTTTGGGTGCCTGTCTAAGGCCCTAAAGCCTCAACCCCTAATTCCCAGCTTAGGGTTTAGGATCAAGGTTGTGGCATCAGCCACAGCGTGCCAGCGCCGCGCGCGCAGTGCGAGGGATTGGGGGTTAGGGTTTATGGTTCTACCCCCATAACAGGGGGGGGCGGGGGGGTTGTTCTTATTCTCATGATTCAGTCGCCTTGCCAACCCACTGCCGAGCCGGTTCTAATGCCACCGATGATGGGCAAGACACAAAACGCTAGAAAGTGGAGCAGAGGCCTTCAGACGCCTTGAGCGACGGCCCTGTGGCCTGTTAAGGAGGTCGCGGGAGGCCCAAGATATTGGGCTGGACCCCTCTGAGGGGCACTGGTCTAGGAATCCGATCGTGGGTAGCGGGCAGGGGACCCCCAACAGAAGCAGCAAGGCCATCAGCGTTTCAACATTGCAGTATTCATTGATGATAGGAGCTACGCTCCCATGTTGAAAGCGCCGATGGGGGTCTGAGACCAAATGAAGCCAAAAGTTGGGGTCATAAACCCTGTACTACTGCAATCCCCTATTCTTTCGGGTTTGATTTCGTCCCCCAGGTTGAATTAGGGCCCTTGGAAGGCGTGGCTTAGGGTTTAGGGTTGAGGGCTTCAGGCTTCGGGTTCAGGGTTTGGGGTTTTGGGTTCAGGGTTCAGGGTTCAGGGTTTGGGGTAGTTTGGGGTTTAGGGTTTAGGGTTAAGGCCACTTAGGGCTTCGGGCAGGTCAGGCTGCAGTCGCAATGCAGTCAGCCAATTGCAGCAACAACAGTAACACCAGTGACTCAAGTGAGATTTATTGGCGGTAGTACAGGCTGGAACCCTATGTAGCTATGGTTTAGTAGTAAGTACCACTATTTAGTAGGTATAACCCTTACAACTGTAGGTAAAAAAAGGGTTGCGGTAGTTATAGCAATCGCAAGAATGAACGGAGCCTCAGCAGGATTTGCACAAGCTTTGACGTCAAGAGAAGAAGTCACACAAACAAAGGACATCTCTTTCCTCCACGTTCTAAATGCAAAGGAACCTAAAGATTGACGAATACTTTCTGTCCCCTTCTAGCTCCTATAGAATGTCAGTCTACACTACACCACGCACATTGCAATTGTATCGGCCGCCGGACCCAAAACACTATACCTAAACCCTAACCCTAAACCCTAAACCCTAAACCCTAAACCCCAAACTCACAATCTTCCTGCAAAAGGCTCCGCCGAAAAGGCGGCAAACAACGGCAAAGGGAAAGCCGTCCAGCTCCCAGCCTAGCGGCTTGCTGTGGGGCTTAGGGTTTAGGGTTTAGGGTTTAGGGTTTAGGGTTTAGGGTTTAGGGTTTAGGGTTTAGGGCTTAGGGCTTAGGGCTTAGGGCTTAGGGTTTAGGGTTTATCAACATGTAGGGCTATATATGGGGTTATAGTTGCGACTTTTTAATGGTAGGGTTATATGATTTGGGCTATTCACTAGGGGTTTATGATTAGGGTTATTTGGGGTCTATAGGGTTAAGGGCTTGTAAAGCTCTCAGGGTTTAGGGTGTAGGGTGTGTACACGCTTTGCATTGTGTTTTGGGCTAAAGGCTTCTGGGGGAGATTCTGTTTGTATCCCAAATTGCCTAAAGTATCGCCAATAGAACGCCGTTTAAATAGAGTGCCCTTAGAACTCCTGTACAGCCATTATACAAACTGCTCAAGGTAAGCATTCTGGCTACATGGGTTCTTCTACAAGCCCCTTAAAGTCTACAAAGCCTACCAGCCCTAAACCCTAAACCCTAAACCCATAAGCCCTAAAAAGCCCCGTAAGCCCTGTAATCCAAAGCTCCACCTTCGAGGACCAAGCGCCCTCGGAAGGGTGCCCGCAGCCCAACGCAGGAGGCCTACCTTTTGGGGGACCAAGTGATGGTGCAGCCTCAGGGTTTAGGGTTTAGGGTTTAGGGTTTAGGGTTTAGGGTTTAGGGTTTAGGGTTTAGGGATCACATACCCTCTGCGACTCGAATGCCTATGAAATGTCTAGGAGGATAGAAGGACCAGATGCCAGTTGAGGTTCATGTGGTCCACAAGGCTTGTTTCCTACACACATAAAATTCAACAAGCGTCCCGATTTCTCCTTGGATACTGTTAGAGATCGGACCCAAGACCACATGCACGGCAGCTGTGGCGTGTTTGCCCCAAACCACCCTAAACATAGGGTTTTCGGGTACCTATAATTCATAGCTGCACTACCCCCCCCCCCTCCCCCCAAAACAAAACAACAACAAACAAATGAAAGACAAATCTACCTATATTACCTGAACAAATGACGTAATGATATATCAGGGGAGAGGCTCACTCCGCCGGCTCTCTCGGCTTGAACGCACCATCGCCAGGAAACTGTGTGAAGACATGCGATGTGACTTGCACAGACTTCTTGGCTTATTAGGCTTTTTGCTGAGTGATGTTCGGGCGGTCTTGAGGAGGGCGTGTCTGTGCGCTAGAGAACGCTTTAGCACTGTGTGTGTGTGAGAGACCTGACGAGCACCTCAAGAAACCTGAACCTTGGACCCGCGAATTCAAACACTGAACTGGGAACTCCACCTGAGACCGATCTAGCACCCACAAGCTGGCATATGCCCCACAGTAGGCAGCAATATCATTAACCGGTCCCCTAAAGTAATTATGTTCGGGTTAAGGGCTTGAGTGCTTGACGACTTGATACTTCATGCATGGGATTTTGCCGAGATTTCTTAGATCGGGGTCTT
Source organism: Symbiodinium natans (assembly GCA_905221605.1). Lineage (NCBI taxonomy): Eukaryota > Dinophyceae > Suessiales > Symbiodiniaceae > Symbiodinium > Symbiodinium natans. Next base: position 62,779 of record CAJNDS010002425.1, read on the forward strand.
CTTGAGTCTATGCACCCTAAACCCTAAACCCTATAGACCCTAAACCCGACCCTAAACCCTAAACCCTGCAAATCGACTGCTCCTCCGACCAAGAACGGTGCAGGCTGCCACACCCGCCCGTTCTGCTTCGAAGGGGCCATTGGCGGAGTCAGATGCTCAGTAAAGCAGTAGGTTTTGGAAGGATAACGGCACCCCAAAACCCTAAGTCCTGAACCCAACTTCTTCGCCTCAAACCGCTAAATCGTCGCTCGAGGTTTGTAGATACTTGGCGGAGAGGCTTGAAGCCCGAATCTTGAACCTTGGTTACGGGAGCTTAAGTTTAAGGTTTTTGGTGTTGTCCCCACTTAAGCTTGCAGCAGTCTAGTTGATGGCGAAGACTCTGAAGGTAGATGTGTGTGTTCAGGGCCCGCTCGAAAGGGCTGCCAGTGGCATGATCACTGCGAATTGCCCTAAACCCTAAACCCTAAATTCCATTTGGGCAACGGCAGCTTGTGCATGTCCATTCGCTCATCGACCACAGAATCCCTACCCCTCCCAAACCCATTTGCCCCCTGGTTCGTAGTAGGGACCCTTGGATCCCTACCCCCACCCGCCACCCTCTTGGTGTGGGTGTGGTTGGGGGGTTACGGTTTAAGGGTTTAGGGTTTAAGGTTTAAGGATTAGGCCTACCCCCTGGCCCTGTGGTGTGGGTGTGGTTTGGGGATTTAGGGTTTAGTGTTTAAGGTTTAGGGTTTAGGGTTCGGGGTGTAGGGTCTGAGGTTTAGGCCCGTGGTGTGATTGGGTTGGGGTTAGGATTTGGGGTTGAAGGTTTAAGAGACCGGCCACCCGTGCTACCCCTGCCACCCCCCTGTGGCGTGGGTGTGGTTGGGGGGTTAAGGTTTTCGGGTTTAGGGTTTACGGTTTAAAGTTTAAGGTTTAGGGTTTACATAAGTTTAGGGTTCAAGGCGCGCTGGCGGTAAATGGGGGTTGGCATTTGGGGTTGAAGGTTTACGGTTTAGGTTCAGGGTGCGAGGTTTGTTTGTTTTAAGGTTTAGAGAGAGGCTTGGGTTTGGGGGGTGGGCGGGGGGCGGGGGGGCGGGGGGCCGCGGATACCAGGGAGGGGTGGGTGGGCGGGGGGGGGGGGGGGGGGTGGAGATACCATGGGGGGGGGGGGGGTAGGGCCCGGGAGCCCGAGACCATATACATATATATATATATATATACATATATACATACCCTTTAAGGGATTATGTAGGGTACCTCCTTCCCGCATTCCCTGCTAAGAACCAGCCAGTTTTGGAGATGGCAGGAGGCCCACAAAGGCAAGTTGACTCTTAGAGGTCTTGTGGTGAAAGCGAATCCAAGAATCCAAAGCGTGAACCTCAAACAATCCCAAGACCCCCACCCTGTAGGAGGCAACTTATGTCATGTTACCCTAAACCCTTTAAACCCTAAACCCCTATAGGGGGTTTATAAACCCTAAACCCTAAACCCTCCCTAAACCCTAAACCCTAAACCCTAAACCCTAAACCCTAAACCCTAAACCCTAAACCCTAAACCCCTGAACATGAAGCCCGAACCCCAAGCCCTGAGGTCGATGGACTTGACGAAAGCCGGGATCGAACCCGGCCGCAGCGCTCAGCCAATGTGGGTAGCTGTCGATACCAGGGTCCTTTCTGGGGTCCTTCTTCTAAGGGTTTAGGGTTTAGGGTTTAGGGTGTAGGGTTTAGGGTTTAGGGTTTAGGGTTTAGGGTACTATATAGGGGACCCCAAAACTGACCCCCTATTTTTTGGAAATCCATAGTTCCGCTTTGATTCGTGTAGGTGACACTCTCTGAAACGAACATGGGAACCCAAAGGAGGCCACACAACTCTGGTTCTCTTTGTTTTCGAAGATACCGAGTATCTCAGCCCTGAGATGTTAGATTGAGGGTTTAGGGTTTAGGGTTTAGGGGTTGGGGATTGAGGGCGACAGCTGAGGGGGCGGGGGGGGGGAGGGGGGGTCAGGGTGTTGCGGGGTTTTGAGGTCGTGGCTTCCTCCTGACAATGAAACCCTGAGCTCTTTGGCTCTTTGAACACGAAACCCACTACACTCGGAATCAACCCCAGAAGCCCCTGAAAACACAAAAAGCCCTCACACCCTAAACCCCAAACCCTAAACCCTAAACCCCAAGCCCTAAACCCGAACCCCAAGCCCGAAACCCTAAACCCCAAGCCCTAAACCCTAGAACCTAAACCCCCCAAGATGAAGACCAAAGACCCCTAGTCCTCGCAGGTCTGCGGCCCATTGACTTAGACTGAAATGGGCCCGGAGCTCTGTTTAGGGTTTTGGGGTTTAGGGTTTCAGGTTTGGGGTTTAGGGTTTGGGGTTTAGGGTTTGGGGTTTGGGGTTCGGGTTTAGGGTATAGGGTCTAGGGTTTCGGGGTCAGGGTTTCAGGGTTTAAGGTACCCCCCCCCAACCGCAAGTCACGAGCCCAACGTCCATCACCGAACCCAGCGTTTCGGTTTTGTTCGGGTTTGGGGTTTGGGGTTTAGGGTTCAGGGTTCTAGTGCTTCGGGTTTAGGGTTCTATAGTGCTAACGGTAAAATTGTGGGTTCAGCAGACCTGTGAAACAAATTAGCTAAGCTGATAGAAGGGGCCTGGGATGAGTCGAGCTTCTGTTCGCAAATCCCGGACGTCCCCTTGCTTAGCCCGAAGGGGGAGGATGCTTGGGGGGCTGGCGATGAAGTTGATCCCCTAAACCCTTTTGCCTATAACCCTAAACCCTACAAGCCTTTTGTTCGGCATCATGGTCCTTAAGGCGTCTCCCAGGGATGACGTGGTGCCCTTCTGAGTTCTTGAGGGAGTGTGGGAATTACGGTTTAGGGTTTAGGGTACGCATTGGGCTTAGGGTTTAATTAGGGTTTAGGGCCTAGGGCCTGGCGGGGGGACCTTATGATATTCCCCTAGACAGGCTTCAAGTAACTTGCCAGGAAACCAAATTCCCCAAGTTCCCCTTTTCCCCTTTATTCGAAGAAGGGTTCTACATCCTGCCACCCTATATTTCTCACATACATCGGGATGCTCCCCCTGTACTAGTAGTCCTTCATAAGGATTATAAGAGGGGGTACTATAATCCGGATCAAGGACTGTTTGTGTAAGGGGGACCATCCCAACACATACATGAAGACATGCGTGCATGTCGACAGCTTCTGTAATCCCTAAATAAACCCAGGTCGCCCCAAAATTGGAACCACTTATCCTTTAGACGGCCTCCTACAGTCCCTTGATTAGGTGCTGATGTCCCTGAAAGGTAAGCAACAGAAGAAGGGGTTAGGGTTTAGGGTTTAGGGTTTGGGGTTTTTGGGCACCCTAACCGAGTCCAGTGGTTGTGAGTAAGAGTGGCAGTAGTATAGGCCCTCAGCCCCCAAGCCTGAGCCCAGCTGTCCTGCAGGCAGGCCGTCCGCTAGCCTCGTGGGGGTTGAAGGCTGCTAGTGCCTGCTCACCGGGATCCCGAAAGAGGATTCGGGGAAGCTCCTCAGGTCCCTGGACGTCAGGCGTCCCGCCTGTAGTGGCTGCTCGACCGCCCGAAGCCCTAAACCCGAAACCCTAAACCCTAAACCTTACACCCTCAACTTCATCCCTTTGTCCCCGTAATCCCTAGAATCCCAGAACAACCCAACCCCCCCCCCCCCCGGAGTTTGTGTCGTGCGTGTGCGTCCAAAGCGTTTCTGGGTTGCCAGGGAACCGAATCATCAAGCCAAGCCCGAAGGGATTTCTTGGGTGGTTAGGCTAAACCCCTAAACCCTAAACCCTTACATAGGGTTGAGGGTTTAGGGTTTAGGGTTTAGGGTTCTTACATAGTCCCTAAAGGGATATAAAGGTGGCGCGCAAGTTATGCCCAGGGAGCCATGGGTTCTCTGTCACTGTAGGCGGAGCTGCACCCAAACTGCTAGCAGCTGCGTTAGCACGAGGTCATGGGGCTGTTGCTATGGGAGTTGATCTAAATTGTAGGCACTTTCTTGTAGTGTATAGGGAAGATATAGGATTTCTCGAAAGAGATGTGTAGGGGTTCAGTGTTTAGGGCTTAGGTTCAGGGGGCTCAAACAACGCTTTGATTTCGCGGGCTCCCGCACATCTGAGCCCAGGTTTTACTTGGAGGTTCATGGTTCTAAGTGGGGCTGCAGCTATACTTATACCCTTATGTAGGATACTTCTCACCCTAATGATGCCCTAAACCCTAAACCTAAACCCTAAACCCTATAAACCCTAGCTACCCTTAGACCCCAGAATGCCTTAACGACCACTATTTGGGTGCCACTCCACTCACTCAGTTTCACAGTCAGCCGGACGTGGGAAGGCGGACATCTGAGAAAGCCTAAGCTTAAGGAGTGGCGGTTTGCATCTTAGGGTTTAGGGTTTAGGGTTTAGGGTTTAGGGTTTAGGGTTTACAGTCAGATGTCAGGCGCTCAAGGGCTTGAGTCGGGCCAGCGCAGGACCTCTCGACCTGGGAACTGGGTACCTCATGTCCCCCCCCCCTCCCATCTTAAGGTTTAGGGTTTAGGGTTTAGGGTTTAGGGTTTAGGGTATCCTTTTTTGCGGATAAGGGCTCAAGGTTCAGAATGTTTGGGGTTTGGGGCTTTGGGATTGTAGAGGAAGCCGAATGTCCTATAGTTCCCTACCCAAATAGGCCCTTGGAAGATCTCATATTTTCCCTCGTGTTGGGCTCATGGGAGGATCCTTTCGAGAAAGGCTTAAAGGGCTATAAGCCGAAACCCCGAACCCTGAACCCAGAACCCCAAACCCCAAACCCCAAACCCCAAACCCCAAACCCCAAACCCCAAACCCTAAACCCTAAACCCTAAACCCTAAACCCTAAACCCTAAACCCTAAACCCTAAACCCTAAACCCTAAACCCTAAACCCTAAACCCTAAACCCTAAACCCTTTCCTGCTGAGGGAACCTCTGCGCAATGGCCAAAGCCCTGCGGCTGTCAGGGAAGAAAGGATCGGACCAACAGGAAGGATCCTGCCTTACACCCGCACCTTGCCTTAAGGTTTAGGGTTTAGGGTTTAGGGTTTAGGGTTTAGGGTTTAGGGTTTAGGGTTTATAGGGTTTAGGTTTAAGAGGAGTTTATACCTATAGGGTACCTTAAGATAAGAACCCGAAACCTGCTTTCTGTAGGTTACTTGAGAATCCCATAAAGGGGTTGTATAGTTGTATAATAAGAGCCTCCAAAAAGGGTGGGTTTTGGGAGTGGGTCGTTTGGGCTCAGAGACCATCATCTACTATTTGCTTAAGAACCCCCCCGCCACCCGAAAAAATGAAAGCATATTTCTACCTGATAAAGGCAATACAGGGTTTGCTATGCTTTCGGGGTTCTTAAGCAACTAGTAGTAATGTAGAAAGCTTTGGGATTCTTTCGAGCCGAACTCTGAACCCTAATGAGGTTGGCTCTCCAACTCAAGGGGCCCCTAGGCCCCCAAAAAACCGTAAACCCTGGAAAAAGAAAAATACCCAAAACCCTAAACCTTGACATTCTCGAGGAAAAGCTAGCATCCGACGATTTCTCAGGGGTTCTTCCTTCGTGTCCTTTGCGCTAGCATCTGCCGCGCCCCTGCAGCGTGCGAACGGAAAGTGGTGCATCATCGTCCCACAGGTTCGGTTGAGGTGTCTCCCTCTTTAGGGGTTTGGGGTTTATAGGGTTTAGGGGTTTAGGGGTTTGGGGTTTAGGGTACAGGGCTTGAGGTTTGCAAGGCTTATGCATGGGGTTTATGAAGCCCACGGGTTCCCATACCACCCCCCTCTTTACTATCCCCCCCCAGGTTCACCCCTTAGATAAGCTTAACTAGGCTTAGTTCTCCCTAAATCTCCTTAATTATGGGGGAACCTAGGGGAGGCAGCACAGAGGGAGGTGGTAGGGGAACCCACGATAAGCCTTGGTGAGACGCCACGTGAGCCGCAAGCCCAGCAGTCCAACAGCGATGGCAGTGTCGCATTTCACGAGCCCAGATGTTTTTCGCAACCGTTTCGCATTTCAGGAGGCCAGACATCCAAAAGCAAGCAACAAATCATATGAGAGTTTCGAGGACGGCGATGGCGGCGACGCCCGCGCCAAGGCGAGAGCGCGATTCTCGTCCAAGATGCCAGAAAACTTCGGAAAACCACGCGTGATCCACGGCCGAGGGCGCCGCTCGCTCCCATCGACCCACCCCCTCTTACTCTTGGCGTTGCAATTTTTAGTGTTGACACTGTTTGGGGAAATACAATTGAATCCCGAAACCCACCACCTCTAGCGTGCCTAAACCCTAAGCCCTGAGCCCTGAGCCCTGAGCCCTGAGCCCTGAGCCCTGAGCCCTAAGCCCTAAGCCCTGGCCCTAAACGGTGGATCGGCAGCTGTCGGCTCCAGATTCTCTGGAGCGTGAGTCGCTCGCCATGCACAGCTGCGTCAGTTCTGAGCTGCATATCTTGGAGGAAAGGGTCGTGCAGGCTTTGTTTATCGTCATATAAGTAGTGTAGTTATAAGTATGGATAGGACTGCCTCAAAATCAGGTTGACTTTTCAAGCTTGTTGAAATCCAACCAGTGAACCCTTGACCTTCAGGTGAGGGAAATGGCCGGGTTCTTCGGTATGAGTAGGAACAGACTTGAATTCCTAAGACCTAAACCCCAAACCCGAAACCACAAACTTTAAACCCTAAACCCCAAACCCCAAACCCCAAACCCTAAACCCTAAACCCTAAACTAGACCCTGAAGCCTATAAAGCCTTAGCAGATTTGCCCAGCGCCGGCGCGATGGCGCCGACCCAGATCTGCACGATGCTGTCACGTGCCTCACCAGGCCACCAAACATCTTTTGACTTGGGGGTTTGGGGTTTGGGGTTTAGGGTTTAGGGTTTAGGTTAATTTAGGGTTTAGGGTGTAGGGTTTGGGGTTCAGGGTTCAGGGTTTAGGTAGCCCAGTGGTGCCCTTCACTTTTTTTTTTAATGGGCTCCCTTCTGAAAAAATATCCAAACCCAAACAAGGGGTGGTTATCATAATATGTTTACTGGGCTACCAAGTTGATGAGGAGACGGGCGGGCTGGGGGCGGGGGGGGGGGGGGGGGTGGGCAGGCGTGGGGTAGGGTTTGGGGTTTAAAGGGTTTGTAGGGTTTGTGGTGTTTGTAGGGTTTATTAGGGTTTATAGGGTACAAGGATTTACATGGTTTATAGGGTTTATAGGGTTTGTCCTCAACAAAGCTACGGTCTTACACGCAAACAAGCTCTTGACAAGCCATGCTAAGGGAATAGAGTCACCTTGCATGGCTACATGCTACATGAACCCTAACTTGGCATCCTGTCCATCCTCGTGCGCAGGGGTTGCGATAACAGCTGCTGAAGGATTCGAAGGTTTCCTTTGCCACAGCGTCCTCAATCCCCCGCAAGAAGTAGACATGAAAAGGTTTAGGGCTTCGACCCTAAATGCTAAACCCTGAACCCTGAATCCAAGTTGCCTGCCTAGCCTCAGGCGCGCGGAAACTTTTCGGGGTTCGGGAATTCGCCAACCGTGGTGGAGGCCAGAAGACTGCCGGAGCGGGAAAATTTGGGGTTTAGGTGTTTTAGGGTTTAGGGTTTAGGGTTTAGGGCTTAAGGAGCCGGGTGGGAGGGTCGGTGATTGAGCTTCCAAGGGCATAGGGACTAGCTTGGCATTGTGAGGCTCGCTGGCGAGCTGTGATCTTGGGCTTCTGCCCTGGTAGGTTTGGAGCGTAGGCCCTTTTGGATATCTGATGTTTCCCCTTATGGGGGGTTTAGGAGGATCATGTTTAGGAGTGGTTTTTCCATTCTGGGGTTTAGGAGGATCATGTTTAGGAGGATCATGTTTAGGAGTTTTCCATTCTGGGGTTTAGGAGGATCATGTTTAGGAGTATTTTCAGAGGGGTTCAAAGGCCATTCTAGTAGTAGGTTCGGAGCATCGTCTTTGCAGGCTTCGGGTTCGCGCTTGAGTCCGCCATGCCGATAAACGCCTTCAAGGCCAATGAACCGAAAAAATGGGTTTTAGGGCTTAGGGCTTAGGGTTTAGGGTCCAGGGTTTGGGGTTTAGTGTGTTGCAGTAGACCTTGCTTGTATTATGAGCTCTCTCACCAAGTAGGGCTGCTTCTGGGGATTCTGAGGCTGAATCGTCCACCAAAACTACACACCATATAAGCCCCACAGGCCCTTTTGCCACCCATTTACGAAACCCGAAACCGTAGACCCTAAGCCCTAAACCCTAAGCCCTAAACCCTAAACCCCAAACCCCAAACCCTAAACCTTGAACCCTATAAACCCTAAACCCTTAACCCTTAACCCTCAACCCTTAACCCTTAACCCTTAACCCTTAACCCTTAACCCTTAACCCTTAACCCTTAACCCTTAACCCTAAACCCTAAACCCTAAACCCTAAACCCAGGCCTGGCCGCGATGAAGAACATCCGCCCGCAGACAGGGCAGGAGGCGGCATCCTGGATCCAGTCGGCATCCCAAGGCTTTGGGTTTGAGGGTTTTTGATTTACGGGTTTAGGGTTTAGGGTTTAGGGTGTAGCGTTTGGGGTCTAGGGTTTATGGTTTATAGGGTTTGCCATGAGAGTGCGTCTAGACCCCCCGCATAAAGCGGAACGGGGGTCGACGCAGGAGCGCAAGTCCCACCCTCCCAAATCACAAACCTTTGCCGGGTTTGGGGCTATTTACCCCCCAACCCCCCCCCCCCTAGCAAGGGGACCCCCCCCCCCCCCCCCTAGCAAGGGGAGCGCATTCTGAGATGCTTCTTCAGAACCGTCAAGCCAAACATTTTCTTGTCTCGGGGGGCAACGGAAATTCGGGCCTTGGCAACCCTGGTGGGGGCAACTGGCGGGGTCAATCCTGGCAGGGGCACTTCGGTAATGCCTGATCCTGAAAACATGCGGCAGTCCCAGCACCCCCAACAATACAACCATTTGATGCTCGGGCCTCGACGACGAAAGACCTTGCCTGTCAGGGGCAACACAAACACAACCATTTGATGCTCGGGCCTCCTTCACAGAGAAAAGGACAACGAAGGGGCTGTCGGGCGCAACCCTGCGGCCCCCTGGCGCGGGGAAACACGCTGACGGCTGCATGGGGTCAACCCTGACGAGCTGGCGGGGGCAACCCTGGCAGGGGGCAACCCTGGCGCGCACTGGCGGGGCAATCTGCCCGAAAGTGCTCGATTCCAGTTGTTTTATTTTAGTAAAGAACTCACATGGCAGACATGACTCCTTCATTTTTCAGATTTCAGGCAGCCCAACAAGACCCTTACACGGAGGCACTTACGAGGTGGGGCATGCAGGGCCTTGACGCCCTGGTGGGGATGCCCTGCTGGGGACGTCCCAAACCCTGAAATGTTAAGCCCCAACCCGACATGTCGTAGGATCAAGCGTCCTCGGTGGCAAAGGGCCCTGTGTCTAGGGCTATCATTATACAGATTGGGAGTGGCCTTTGCGATTGCCACGTGGACCTTCCTGCGGCTCGCCTTCCGGCCTTCGCCTACGGTCCGCAGGCGCCTTCCGGTCCGCCTGCTGCAACCGGCCCCTTGCTTGAAGTGGGGCCGGTCTTCAGTTTAGGGTGTAGGGTTTAGGATTGAAGAGTCTAAAGTCTACGGTTGAAGGAGTTTATAAGGGTTTATCCTATGGCGTGGAGACCTGCTTAGGGGGGTTAAGCTTAGGGGTCGAAGGGGACGTCGAAGGTTTAGGACATCGGGTTGAAGGGCTTAAGGGTTTAGGGTTTAAGGTATTATTTAGGGACTCCTAGGACCCAGAATAGGCCCTCAGTTTAAGGCTTTAAGGGTTTAGGGTTGAGAGTGTAGGGTTGAAGGCCTTTAGGGTTTAGGGTTTGGGGTTCAAGGTTTGGGGGTTGATTTGGAGGAACATGGTTCGGGACATGGTTCGGGGGGGGGGGGGGTTTGGGGCTCTTCACTTTAGCCGACCCTATGATCCCGACAAGACCAATCCTAAAACCCCACGCAATCGCGGCCATGGGCCTAGATCCAACGTTGGTCAGGGTTTTGGGTTCTGGGTTTAGAGTTTGAACTTGGGGTTTAGGATTCAGGGTTTCTCCAGCTGTTGCGTTGTTTGGGACATTCAGATTTGTCAGTGTTCAATTCTTCAAGGTTCGCAAAGCAACATCGAAAGTAGCTCCCAGATCGTTTGCCATGCACCTCTGCAAGAGAGAGAGAGAGAGAGACAGAGACAGAGAGAGAGAGAGAGAGAAGAAGACACACATAGACACAGACTCCCGAAACTCTCAAAAAGCTTGAGCGTTGAAAGCCCTCGCACCCTTGAAAGGCCTGACGTCCCTGACGATCAAACAACACAAAAAAAGAAGACCTCCCAGATTTCCTAGGTTGCTGCCGCACCTAGTAAACTGCTCAAGCTTTCAGAAACCCCCAACTTCCAAACCCTCGGCCCTCAAATGGGTCTGGGAAAATGTGTTGTTGAAATCCCCAGACCCTCGGCCCTAAAGAGGGTCTGGGAAAAAATGCACGGTTTAGGGTTTCGGGTTTAGGGTCTATCTATAGGGCTTAGGGTTTATTGTTGGTTTTTGTCCTGCTCCCTCTAGCGATCCAAAGAGCGTGAAGGGCTGATAGTGGGGCTTCAAGTTCGCGCCCCGATTCCCGAAACGCGCCAGTGCTGCAATCGTTGCTCTGTCCTGCGTTGCATTCGACGCCGTGAGTCCTCCATGTCTAGAGCTCTAGTCATATTTTCCCGCGGTTTAGGTTTCAGGGTTTAGGGTCCGACCCTCATACCTTGAACCCTTCAGGGTTTAGTCCCGCTACTTCTGGAGCAAGAGCCGCGGTTTTTTAAGTGTTCTTTCAAAGTGAGGCATCAACTACTTTAATTTCATTTTTGATACAGTGTACAGCCAAAGCTTCAAGAATCCCTTAATCCTTCGAGTATTGGAGGGGGTTGGGATTTAGGGTGCAATTTTCTGTCCAAGGACTTAAGGTTCAAGGGCTCAGGGTTTAGGGTTTAGGGTTTAGGGTTTAGGGCTTCGGGCTCATTGTAGGGCATGCCCTGCGGAGCCATGAGCCATGACTTCGGTTCGTCACGCAAGGCGGGGGCTGAAGATTACCTAGAGGCATTCATATTAGGATGTTTTTCGCTTATGCAAACAGTCCTTCAGCGTTTTTTTTGTTTTTTGGGGGGGAGGGGGGGGGGTTACTATAATCCGATTAAGGACTAAGGACTGTGTGTATGAGGGGGAACATCCCAACATGTATACCTTCCCATGTTTTTGGGGGGGAGGGTGGGGGGCAGGGGCAGGCTCAGTTCTCACAACATGTGGGCCCGTTTGGCAAGGGTTACGGTTTAGGGTCTAGGGTTCTAGGGGTCATTAGGCCGAATGCTGGGGCCATGTTGGTACAGGGTAGCAGAAAGCAAAATTCGGAGACAGCACCGCCGCAAGGCCTTGCAGAGGCACGATACTTGGAGGTTCATGGGCACTTGTGACCCCAATTATAACTGTACTTATCAGGGCCCCCCCCCAAGTCCACTAAGCTGGTTACAAGTAGACGTATATTTGGGGTTAGAAGTACCTATGAACCTCCAAGTATAGGGCATCAAGGTATTCAGGGTTGAGGGCATGTAGGGTACCCGAAACCCTCAACCCTCCAGTCGGTAAGCCCAAAGACCAGTTTGGGATCAAGCTGCTGGAAGGGTTTAGGGTTTAGGGTTTAGGGTTTGGGGTTTAGGGTTTAGGGTTTAGGGTTTAGGGTTTAAGGGTTTAGGGCTCTTGTCAGTCAACCCTTCGAACCTGAAACCTCATAGTCCCCCTCCCAAACCCGAAGCCCCTAAAACCTATAACCTAAGCCCCTAAACCCCAAGCCCCTCGACCCTACAACCCTGAACCCCTAAACCCCCAATCTTCGAACCCCTACATAACAGCCCCCGAAACACCCTAAACACCCCAAACCCTGTACATCCTGCATATAAACCCTACAACTCCCACAAACCGTATAAACCCTGCAAACCCTCTAAACCCTAAAGCCTAAACCCTAGAAGCCCCTACAAACCCTACAAACCCTATGAACCCCATAAACCCCAAAAACCATATAAACCCTCTAAACCACCAGACCCTAGTTGACATCGGAAGGTACATCCCAACCCTAACCCTAAACCCTAAACCCTAAACCCTAAACCCTAAACCCTAAACCCCAAACCCTAAACCCTAAACCCTAAACCCTAAACCCCCAAAAGCTCAATGGACCTCGGAAGGTAGTCCGCGGGGTCGAAATGCTCTCAAACACCGACGACATGCTCCCATTGCTGGAGGCAGTGGCTTGGGAGCTTGAGGGGGTAGCAGGGTTTAGGGTTTAGGGTTTCTAGGAGGTTAGGGTTTAGGGCCTAAACCCTAAACCCTAAACCCTAAACCCAGGCTTTTGATCCCCAGGCTGCTTCGTGTTTTCTTGTTCTCGAATTCGAATTATAAATATATGTGTGTGTATACATACTATACAAATATATATATATGTACAATGAAAGTAGCATATATATAAATATGTTTTTACTTGTTTTCTATGTTATTTTGGCGGGGGGTTCCCTAGTCCCCCAATCCCCTAACACACGCAGAGGTTTAGGGTTTAGGGTTTAGGGTGCGGGAGCCTCTATGCCCTAACCCTGAATCCCAAACCTAAGCTGCTGCAACAACGCAGTGGCCGAAGATTCAAAGTGGATTCAGGGTTTGTAGGGCTTATGGGTTGGGAACGGTTTGTTCTCCCTAAAACTAACAGAACAGTCCTTAATAGGGATTCCAATAAGGAGTACGACAATCCCTCTTAAGGACTGTTAGTATAAGGGGGAACATTCCAAGTCATCGGGCTCGTGGGGTTCACAGGTTTTTTTTAAAGAATTTATGGGGTTTGTGGGTTTACAAGGTTTAGGCGTAGACACCCTTGGGTCCCCACAAAAAAGGCACCCTAAAGCCTAACCCCTAAACCCTAAACCCTAACGCCTAAACCCTAAACCCTGGTTCCTCCTGTATTCGGGGCATCTGCCAGGTTACTTCCCTGAGTCTCTGCAGACCCAAGGCCCCAAAGCCCCTTGAACCCTACAAACCCCAGACACCTTGCAAACCCCTAGACCCTAAACCCCCAAACCCCGAAATCCATGGATCCTTACACCCTAAACCCCTAGACCCCCTAAACCCATAAACCTTAAAGTCCTAAGACCCCGAAAACCCTAAACCCCAAACCCCAAACCCCAAACCCCAAACCCCCAAACCCCAAACCCCAAACCCCAAACCCCAAACCCCAAACCCCAAACCCCAAACCCCAAACCCTAAACCCTAAACCCTAAACCCTAAACCCTAAACCCTAAACCCTAAACCCTATCCAGGAGGGCAGGGAGGTTGATAGCCTTCCCAGCTGGCGCCAACGGAAGGTGGCCGGAGGCCGTGTTGCAGTGTTACGTCTCAGGTTGGGTTAGAAGTTTAGGGTTGAGGGTTTAGGGTGTAGGGTTTAGGGTTTAGGGTTTGGGGTTCAGGGTATTTAGGGTATTTAGGGTATTTAGGGTATTTAGGGTTTAGGGTTTAGGGTTTAGGGCGGGGAAGCCAGGGGGGGAGGGGGGGTGGGCGGGGGGGGGGGCGGGGGGGGGGGGGGGCAAGGGGGGGGTAGGGTATAGGTAGGGATTAGGGTTTAGGGTTCAGGGGACGGGGTCCCGTTCCAACTCGCTCGCTTTAAGGGGCTTGCAATACAGGAGGCTCGAAAATTGCCAACGTCGTCGCCATAAAGCCCCTTGCAACAAGAATCAAAATGTGCTTCAGCATCGTCACCATAAAAAAAGCTAACAACCCATGAGGGAGCCGCCCTGCTCTAGCCGGACAAGAAATGAAGGATCCCGAAGCCCCAAGCCCTAGATCCTGAAGCCTTAATCTTTAGGGTTTAGGATTTAGGGTTTAATCCTTGGGCTATTTGGAGGTTCAAGGTTTCTTGAGATGTGTACCTACTACAACCCTAGGGTTTCGTGTTTAAGAGAGAGGTGCAAGCCCTGAATAATACTCTTATTCAGCGGTGCCTGCTTGCCTTGTTCCTGCTTTTGCTACGCTACTGGGCAGCCAAGTGCATGTTGAGGAACAAGCAGTTGTCACTGGGCAGTTTTTTTTTCTAGGAGTCGCAGGGCTTCTGCTTCTTGCCACCTCTCTGCAATTACTGGAGCCGTTCCGTTCATATCAGACAAGCGAAGGTTCGTCGATTCAGGGGTATACAGGGTTGAGGTTTTCAAGGGGTCGAGCATTCGGAAAGGTCATCAGATTCCCATCTCCTTGAAGCTCCACTTAGGGTTTAGGGTTTAGGGTTTAGGGTTGTTTAGGGTTTAGGGTTAGGGTTGTTTGGGGTTTAGGCTTTGGGGTTTAGGGTACAAATTCGTATGACATGACTTTGGGCAAAGATGCGCTTACTTCGGCGGACGCACGGTTGCTCAGCAAGCTTCCACCCTATACCCCGAAGCCTTACTTGCACTGGGGTTCGGACGGGTCGCAGGGTTCGAGGTTTAGGGATTCAGGTCATTAGGCTTTGGGATTTTTTAAGATCCCAATTTTAGGGTTAGGGTTAGGGTTAGGGTTTAGGGTTTAGGTTTAGGGTTTAGGGTTTAGGGTTTAGGGTTTAGGGTTTAGGGTTTTGAATACTTGGGACTCACGGTTCTGCCCCAAGGCCTGGCTTGGGTTGGCGTTTCGGGTTTTGGGTTTGCAGTTTATGGTCTGCTACTATTTGCTAAAGAACCCCCCCCCCCCCCCCAAAGAGAGACCCCCCTTGCAAAAAGAAACAAAAGCAGTAAACAGAATGATATTCCCGGGACTGCCTTTATCAAGTTGGTTTTGTTTTTGGGTGGTTCTTAAGCAAGCAGTCGTGTAGGGTCTAGGCTTTGGGTTTAGGGTTTAGTTTAGGGTTTGGATGTGACGCGGGCCAAGGTACTGATGGTGGCCGCGCTGTTGGCTGCTGCCTCTCATGCAGGTGGCTGGGTTTAGGGTTTCTGGGGTTAAGGTTAATCACCAAGCAACGCACTTTGCAATACCTTGCTTTGAGAGAGGTTTCAAAGGGCCGTGATTCCAAACGCTTGAAGAGAATGCTGTGCCACCAATGCCCATGTTCATGAGCGCACTGTAAACTCTAACGCTCCAACCTGCCTTTCTGAATAGGTGCATGATCTACGATCCACCCCACGATGAGGGACTCCTTTAGATGTGCAGGGGTCCCCAAGCCCAAAACCCGCTAAGCCCGAATTGTGGGGTATTGATAGGTGTCTGGTGAATGTAAGATTCTGTGTAGAACAGGAAGGGTGAGACAGGAAATCCCTAAACCCTTCTCCGCTAAACCCTTAGCCCTAAACCCTAAACCCTAAACCCTAAACCCTAAACCCTACGAAAGCCAGGTGCCAGGCCATCACGCTCCAGACAGTCGGACACTACGTTGCCCTCGAGTGGGTTTAGGGATCTGGGGTGCTGTTGATTAGTTCGTCATAGGGGCTTTGAGGTTCGGCTTTGGCGAAAGTTTATCGGTTTTGCAGTAGGGTTCGTTGGGTTGGAGGTCTTGAGGCAGATTCTGCTCTAAGCTCCTTGGGCTCTCAGTAGGTAGCCCTTAGCGACTTTGGGTACCATAAGCCCCTTTCAAATTCAAAGCCTCCTAGTCATACAGAGGGTTATAAGGGCCCTAAATTGTATTATAAGTATTACTATGTAGGTTATAACTCCCTTAACTAAGGTTAGTATAGTAAGGGGGCGCCCTACTTGTAGGGTTTAGGGTTTAGGGTTTAGGGTTTAGGGTTTAGGGTTTAGGGTTTAGGGTTTAGGGTTTAGGGTTTAGGGTTTAGGGTTTAGGGTTTAGGGTTTAGGGTTAGGGTTTAGGGCTTCAGCCGTTTAAAGCCCCAGCCGAGGACCACCTTGCAGAAGAATGGGAAGGCCGAGGCGGCTTTGCTCATGTGCATGCCTGGGCTGATTTGTTTGTAGGGTTTAGGGTTTAGGGTTTAGGGAGGCTGGTGGCTGGTGTGTCCGTGTGACTCAAGAGAGGGGCCACAGCAAGTCCTGAGCCCCAAGCGGGAACTCCCGGCAGCCACAAGGCTCCGAGTCTTAGTGTACCTCTGCGAGTTGCACCGGGCTCTTAATATACATATATATATAAGATAAGATAAGATAATATAATATAATATAATATAAATAGAATTTATATAACAAAAATATAATATCATATAATACATATATATATATATGTATGTAGATTCCTATATTTATTTATATATATATATATATACATGCAGAGTTAGAGCTACACAGGCATATGGCTTTGTACACAATTCTGCGAAGTCTATTCCCATAAGCCTTGTTTGTCAATTTTACCCTGTGGTCTTCGTCATAAACAACGGGTCAAAAATGTTCCCCAAACAGTGCGTCAACACTGAGGGTCCAACGCGCAGGGTAAGAGGGTTTAGGGTTTGGGGTTTAGGGTTTAGGGTTTGGGGTTTAGGGTTTAGGGTTGAGGGTTTAGGCTTTAGGGCTAGATTGAGTGCGCCGGGCACCCAGCGGGCCCTGACGCTGTGACCATACTGTAGTTTCTATTTCCCTAGGGGTCCATGTACCCAGATAGTATATACTTGGGCCCTAGAGCCACTATATGGGAATCCCTTTGAGGCCCAAGTATATACCATATAGGTACATGGACCCTTTGGGTTTCCAAGTTTGCCTGCATGTTGGATGAACGTTGCGGGCTCGCCGTGGAAAGTGTTATCACTTTTTAGCTTTCGAGTGCTCTAACAGACACTACGTACCGTAACCTTTATGTTACTAGGAGGTCCATGGCCCCCTGAACCCCTACTGGCTGGTTCTTCGTAGGGAATGAGGTACCTTGTAGAATCCCTGAAAGGGTATATATCGGGCCCAAGTCCCTACTAAGAACCCAATAGAATCCCTTAAAGGGTATATATTGGAAACCCTAAACCCTAAACCCTAAACCCTAAACCCTAAACCCTACTCTGAACCCGGGCCCTAAGTCCAGCTCTGCTTGTTCGAGGCGGCTCTTGGGGATTTTCCTACGGTGACGGCGAGTCACAGGAGCCAGAGGCGGCCCGGTCTAGGGAGTTGTAGGGCGATGCTTTGAGTGTAGGTTTATCCCTAAACCCTAAACCCTAAACCCTAAACCCTAAACCCTAAATGTTCAGGGCCCCTTAATCGGTTCTGAGTTCATGGCCCTCTGTGTTCTACAGAAATCCTAGGACCCCGGAGTAGGCCCTTGTGCCCGCTTTTTGAGGGGTTCGGGTGTAGGGTTTCAGGTTTAGGGCTACTAGGACCAGAGTAGGCCCTTATTTTAGGTTAATTACGGGCTTAGGGTTTATAATGTGAGGGGGGATGTTGGTAGGCTTTCCCTATCGCAAGCTTGCCGCGCAGAGCGCTTCGGGTTCCGGACCATGCTCAGATGGTGCTCAGATGTTTCTGTTTCTTAAGTAGTCCCGCCCCAAATCAGGGTTTAGGATTTAGGGTTTAGGGTTTAGGGTTTATACTGTAGATCACAGATGAGAACTCCTCCATGACGTAGTTGAGGCTCTATTCCGTGATTCCGAGGGTCTTGGGCTCCCATGTGTCTGGCTTGTGTAACGCGCCTCCCCGCCTCCAAACTCGAGAACCCCGTCGCCTATGAAGAGCAGTGGATAGCAATCAAGTAGACCCTGCAACCTCAAGCCGAAACCCCAAGCCTTCTTGGTTCATGGGTAGCTAGAAGTAGAGTTCTTAAGTAATACTTAAAGCCCTTATTTAGGGTACTTCTAACCCTACATATACCTACCCAAGAACCTCCACGGACTCTGGCCATACTCTGCCAAGCGTTTTGTTGTCAGGTTGGGGCGGAAAGCATTTGGGGGTCTACGCAAATAAGGGACACCCAATAGAGTCCCCCAAATTGTAGGATTCCCCTTTTGTAAGGACCCCAAGAAGGTACAGTACCCCCCGAATTTCGGAAACCCCCTTTTAGGCTTTGGGTTTAGAGGGTTTTTTGGGTTTTTAGGGGTTTTTGGGGTTTGTAGGGTTTGTAGTGTTCATGGTGTTTTAAGGGTTTCTTTGGTCAAGAACCCCTAAACCCCCAGTTAAAATGAGGGGGCCCCTATCCCGCTTCCCTCAGGCTTCGAGCTCCTGGGGCCGAAGCTACGGAAGCTACGACGACAATCGGCAGTATCTTCGTCCTGGCGCGGAAACATTTTTGCATTTTTTCAGGGTGCTTAAACTTGATCAGGCGTAGACATGTTGATTTTGCATGTTTAGGGTAGAATTTTAAATTTGCAATGCTATCCCAACCATGAACAAGGTATGGCCAGAGCTACGACGGAGACAGGACTGCCTACGGAGACAGGCCTGCGAGGCAGTACGGCCAGAGCTACGACGGAGACAGGCCTGCGAGGCAGTACGGCCAGAGCTACAACGGCGACAGGCCTGCATATGTGTCGTGGAACATACGAACAGCTTACACCTGTGTATAAACAGAAATCTATATGTATATACATAATACACTCGAATATCGTTTATCTAGTAGAAAGGATATTTAGTCATGCACATATATGCATGCACATATACTAATATATATATATATATATATATTTATTTATATACATACAAATAGACCCCCCCTCGCGGGGTGGTTTTCCGCCTCCCCCCCCCCCCTGTGGGCCACCTCCCCACAGGGCCGGGGCCCAAAAACGCGCGTTTTGCGCTCAGCCCCTCGCCCCCCCACCCCGCCCCCACCCCCCAACCCCCCCTCCCCCACCTAGCGGGGCCGGTTTGCGGCGAGGCAGCTTGGAGGGTTTAGGGGGTTTAAAGGGGGGTTAACGGGTTTAGGGTGCAGGGTCCACACCCTGACCACACAACCTTAAACCAAACCCTAGAGCCGCAACCCTAAACTGGGCTGCCTCGCCGCAAAAACCGCCCCCCTACCCCATAGCTCACATCCGACCCCCTTCACCCTGTGGCCGCCAGACGTGAAGTGCCACTTCTGCACCCTCAAGCCGAAGTCCTCTCAGCCCCAAACCCTAAAAAGCACCCGCGGTCCCCTCTGTGCGGGCGTCCCCTCTAGACCACTCCCACGCACCTCCGCATCGTGGGCTGGTGCAGACACTAAGTGCGTGCGAAGCACGCACGTGTGTCTAGTATATTAAAATCTCTATATATATATATATTTATATTTATATTTATATTTATATTTATATTTATATTTATATTTATATTTGTATTTATTTATATGCATATATAATCATATATATATATATATGTTGGTGTGAGGATGTCGGGTGTCTGTTGTTCAATCGTTCAGAGTTGAGTTGAGGGTTTGATTCTTTGGTTCTTCGAGGGCTACGTAGCCCTGAACCGAGTCCTACACCCCACGACAAAGCCCATGAGTCTATCTCGCCCTAAGAGTCCATGTACCCATATGCTGTATACTTGGGCCCTAAAGCTACTATATGGGAACCCCTTTGAGGCCCAAGTATATACCATGTAGGCACATGGACCCTTTGGGTATGTAGACAAGACTTATTTGGGTACCTAACTTCATGTGTAGCAATGTTTATGTATACTACAAGTGGAGGCTTGAGTAAACCCCCAAAGCCTCCACCTGCACGCCTGAACCCTGCAGCACCCCATCAGCACTCTAACCCCAACCCCCCCCCCCCCCCCCACCCACCCGCCCCAACCCCAAGACCATCCTATGCCCGAAGCCCTAACCCACAAACCCTGCACCATAAACAGGGTGGAATGGGGCTGAAGGTTTTGCTGATGGGATTTACCTTGGGCCCTTGGGTTGGGAGACTCCTTTCGAAGATCCTCCAAGGCAACAAGAAGGGTTTAGGGTTTAGGGTTTAGGCTTTAGGGTTTAGGGTTTAATTAGGGTTTAGGGTTTAGGGTTACACTAGGAGTGTTTGAAGGGAACCTCTTAGGGGTAAGTCCTCATGCGAGCATGACTCACATTTGACCCCCAACCCTAAACCCCAAACCCTAAACCCTCAACCCTAAACCCTAAACCCTAAACCCTAAACCCTCAGGCAGGAGGATGGTGATGACGGGGATGGCTACGATGGCGAGGAATCGACCCGGAGCCCCTTGCCTAAGCACTGACCGGACCTGAGGATTTAGGGTTTAGGGTTTAGGGTTTAGGGTTTAGGGTTTAGGATTTAGGGTTTAGGGTTTAGGGTTTAGGGTTTTGGGTTTAGGATTCCAAAGCGGGTTTGGGGCTTGTGAGGGTTGAGAGTTGAGGATTTAGAGCTCGATGTCAAACATGCCACAGGCCTGTCAGGGTTTAGGGTAAAGGGTTTACGTAGGATTAGGGTTTAGGGTTTAGGGTTTGGGATTTAGCGTTTGGGTTGTTCAGGGTTGTGAGTCGCGCGCGAGACATGGGGGGATGCAGGCTACACCCTCCAGACCTTGAGCCCCAAAGCCCACTTCAATCTGCGTATCCGAACATGGGGTTACCTAGGCTGGTTTTTGGGACAAATTCTATTTTCCTTATTTGGGTTTATAAGGGGCCCTATATATAAATATTTATCAGAGGATCTATAGAGGCCAACCCAGGTACCCATTTTGGGGCGTCCGGTTCTCTTCAGCATCGCATTGTTGTTGGGCGTATACTCCGGGGTCGCACATGAATGCGTAGAAACAGATACCTACTTGGAACGTAGCAGGGACCCTAAACCCGAAACCCTAAACCCTAACCACTAAACTATCTAAACCCTGAACCCCCCTAAACCCTAAGCCCTAACCTCTAGCGGATGCTCGGGAGGAGGCACTTCTTCATGTGGTTCGTGGGTTGTATTTGTGATGAGAATGACGACGAAAAGTGATGGTGGCGGTGAAGGTTGTGGCGATGGTACTGCTGCTTGCTGCCGCAGCTGCTGCAGCTGCAGCTGCAGCTGCAGCTGCAGCTGCAGCTGCAGCTGCAGCTGCAGCTGCTGCTGCTGCTGCTGCTGCTGCTGCTGCTGCTGCTGCTGCTGCTGCTGCTGCTCACTGCCACTGCCACTGCCACTGCCACTGCCACTGCCACTGCCACTGCGCTGCTGGTGATGATGACGCTGATGGTGATGACGGGAATAACGAATTGAACCCAAGATATCCCTAAACCCTAAACCCCTAAACCCCTCAACCCATTCCTAAACCCCTAAACCCCTAAACCCCTAAACCCCTAAACCCCTAAACCCCTAAACCCCTAAACCCCTAAACCCCTAAACCCCTAAACCCCTAAACCCCTAAACCCCTAACCCCTAAACCCCTAAATCCCTAAACCCCTAAACCCCTAGACCCCTAAACCCCAAATTAAACCCCAATCCCTAAGCCCTAAGCTCAAGCCATCAACCTGCTGCGAGGCCGTCCCCGTCATCCAACGCCCCCACCGCTGTCTCTGGCTGAGCAAGAGGCGCTCCATGCCCTGGAATTGGGGTTTTGGGTATGGGGTTTTGCACAGCAGAACCTTTATTGACAACAGGGGTACAGTAGGGTTGACGCCTATATCTTCTACTTGGACGTTCGTGGTACTTATTAACCATTGAAAGCTGTACTTATAACCATGTTCGGTCACTTAAGGGCATATAAGTGGGTTGTAAGTACAGATAGAATTATAGGTAATGAGTACCATGAACCTCCAAGCACGGTGTACGTTGTTCAGGGCCGCACATTCACTTTCCGAGTTGTCGGGGATAGGGTTTTGGATATACTTGATGTGGGCTTGGGATGAGCAAGGGACTAAAGGAGGGACCCCTATAAGGGACTGTAGGGGTTATTCAGGGGTTATTTAGGCACACGGTATATATAGGAAGAAGTTTAACGGTCCCTTCTAGGGGTCCCTCCTTATGCCCCTTAAGATGAAACCTAGACTGCCCTAAACCTCTAAACCCTTCTGAGTGCTTGAAGGGTCTGTTTGCTGTTTAGGGTTTAGCGTTTAGAGGTTAGGGTTTAGGGTGTAGGGTTTAGGGTTTATAGGGTTAACGGTTTAGGGGCGTTTTTCATTGGGGTTCTTGGCGGTTGCTACTGGCTCGTGCGCCATGAAGCCTGCGGTCGCTACCACTGCTAGCCCAAAACCCTAAACCCTAAACCCTAATCCTAAACCCTAATACTAAACCCTACACTTTCGGGAGATACTGGTCTGTTCTCTCAATTCCTGTTGTGATTCGATGCCTTCGTGGGATTCTTGGGTCTCTTTCGCATGTACTTTGCAGTTTAGGGTATAGGGTCTAGGCTTTTGGCTTTAGGGATTAGGGGTTAGGGGCTTTATAAGGTTTAGAGTTAGGCAAGCCTCAATTTCCCCACCCCCCCCCCCCCCCCCCCCGCCCTCCCGGCCCCCTGCCAGCCACATTCACCTAACCTAAGCCTTGTACACACTGAAGCTTAGTCAAGCTTTAAAGCCCAAAATTGCGCAGTCTAGTGCTTTGAAGCACCCGTTTGCTAGCGAAGATGCTTCATTTCACGATGAAGACTATCCAGTCTCCGGTGTATTCCGCATGTTCCTTTTTTCGACTCCGGAAGGTTCGAGCTGCCTAGAACAGTTGGTAAAGCATACCCCCCCCCCTCCCCCCCACCGCACCCAAGCATCCCCCACCCATTCAATAGTAGCGGGTTGAGGTCTACAATATAGGACGAGTTTCCGAAATTCGGGCCTCCTTATTGGGGTCCTTATTGTAAGGGAATCCTGCTATTTGGGGATTTTCGGGGTCCCCTGTTTCGTAAACCCCCATATGTTTGAAGGCTCATCAGGCATTAGAACCTGATTTATCAGCTACACCCTGAAACCCTATCAGCCCGAAAGCCCTAAACCCTAAACCCTAAACTTTAAACCCTAAACCCTAAACCCTAAACCCGAAAGCCCTAAGCGCTAAGCCCTACTTGCTACCCCCCCGAGCCCTTATAAGTATGGGGACAGCGTTGCGAGGTTGTCGATGTGGGTCGCGCCCTCAGAAGGGATGTTAAGCTTAGGTTTACTAGGACCCAGGCTAGGCCCTTACTTCGCCGTTTTTTAGGGTTCTGGTTTCCTTACAAGCCCCTTTAAACCGGAAAGGGTGCCCTGTTTCTTCTTAGGTTACTCTTGCGTCTTGTTTACAGCTGTGGGGTTCAGGGTCTAGTGTCAAGCGAGGCTGCTTTTGAGTTTCATGCCGAATTCCTACAATTTGCTTAAGAACCCTCCCCCCCCCCAAAAAAAAAAAAACATTCTTCCTCATAAGGGCAATATAGGGATTATTATTGTTTTTTTCTTTTGGGGTTCTTAAGCAAATAGTAGATTCGGCCGGGTGTTCTGGAGCCATGGCATGTCGAGACCTGAAGCTCCCTGAACCCTAAGACCTAGCAGAAACCCTAAGTCTTACTGACTCAACGCCCAACTTTTCAACTTTTGGGCTGCTTGTAAGGTAGTTTTTTCCTGAAAGTTTCAACTTCTACTTCCTCGGGAAAGAAGCCCAAGCAATCCCGCAAGAAAACCTCTTACATCCAACTAATCCCCTGCTCATGGTTTCTGAGCTCCATTGGACAACAAAAGGGTTCCCCTTTTCCCTAAATTACCTTATAAGGAAGAATAAGTTTTTTCTTTTGTGGGGGAGGGGGGGGGGTTCTTCAGCAAGTGGTAGTGTTGTCTTCATCTCCGGTGAACCTCAGGCACTCATTAGTCCCGTGAGAAGCCCTTCGACACCGCCAACCAAGTAAGAATCCAAACTCGACCCCCCCCCCACCTCCCCCCCACAGTTCTCAGCTGAATGAGTACACTTTACATTTCTTGGGATACTAGAATCCCCTATAGAACTGAAACCATACAAGTTTTTGGGGGCTTATGAACTCAGCAACTAAGTATAAGAACCCTGCAACCTAGAACCCCGCAAGCCGAAACCATGGTCAATAGAACCAAAACACCTAATTCCCCAGTAGCCCTGAAACAGCTTGGCAACACGGGCCCTTATTGGGTCCCTTGTTACACAGCCCTTTTTTACACTGTGTGCAGTAAGAGCCCATACTTCGGATCCCTACAAACTTACAAACAAGGGTATAGGGGACCACTACGGGCCCATGGTTCTGACCTGACATCTAAGGTTGGAGCAAAGGGCCCTTGGTGTGTGTGTAAGGATTTCTACAACAAGGGGACCCGAAATTGAGGACCCATTTCTTGGAACCCTAAACCCTAAACCCTAAACCCTAAACCCTAAACCCTAAACCCTAAACCCTAAACCCTAAACCCTAAACCCTAAACCCTAAACCCTAAACCCAAACATCTAAGCTCCCATCTCAGCAGGCTTGAAAGCTGCGAAGCGCAGCCAAGAGGCTACTTGGCGGACACGTCGAGGTTTCATATTGGGTTTCGATTTGGGGGGGCTAGTATGCTATTTTTTGTCATTTGTTACATGGAGGCTTGAAAATTGCGAGATTTTTTGGAAGCTCCCAAAGCGAACTCTAAGCTCGGGGTCTTTTTTGGGCTACCCAAAACCACCGAAGCCCTCGAGAATTCACGGTCGAAGCGCGGGAGAACTGAACCAGGCTTCGACGACCGCCTGTGACCTCCGTTTAAAAATTCCCAAGGCGAAACGGGGCTATTTTAGCG
The DNA here is from genome assembly GCA_905221605.1 of Symbiodinium natans. NCBI lineage: Eukaryota > Dinophyceae > Suessiales > Symbiodiniaceae > Symbiodinium > Symbiodinium natans. Next base: position 87,296 of record CAJNDS010002425.1, read on the forward strand.
TGTGACCTCCGTTTCAAAAACCCCAAAACTAAACGGGGCTATCTTAGCCATAAACTGCGGGCCCTCCAACAAAAACACCCCCCAAAAAAAAAAAAAAAAAAAACCAAAACTCCCTAGACCGGTCTAAGGCCGATCTCCTAAACTCCAAAATCCTAAACCTGATATCCTAAACTGCAAAGAATCCTAAACCATCCTAAGCCCCAAATCCTAAACCCTAAACCCCAAATCCTAAACCCTAAATCCTAAGCCCTAAACCCTAAACCCGAAATCCTAAACCCTAAACCCTAAACTTCAAAGAAACGCCCCCCAGGATGGCGACGCAGCCGCCGACCAAGCGTCCAAGGCCGGCAGCGCTGCAGCGGACGAGGCCTCCTTGCAGTTGGGAAAGGGTTTAGGGTTTAGGGTTTTGGGTTTTGGGTTTCGGGTTTAGGGTTTCGGGTTTGGGGTGTAGGATTTAGGGTTTAGTGGGTTTCGCCTCCTGTAGTTGGGTTCAAACCGAAGGGTTTGAGGGTTTTGGTTATCGGTTTAGGGTTTAAGGGTGTTCGTTAGTTGGGTTAAAACTAAATGGGTTTTAGGGTTTAAGTTTAAGGTTTAGGGGGCTTTTGGGTTGGGTGTTTAGGGTTTAGGGTTTAGGGCTTAGGGCTTAGGGCTGAGGGGGCTTCAGGGAGTTTCGCGATTAGGGCCGGACCCCAACTCCAACCGGTCTAAGAAGCGGCAACGACACCGTCAGAACCTGCCTGGCCCTGCTCCGGCTGCATGTGGTGGTGTGCCGGCACGGCTGCAGGTGCGGGTGTTCCGATTGCAGGTGGCGATGGGTTTCCGGCCGCATCTAGCGCTGCTGCGGGTGGCCACGCGCAGCGCTTGCCCAGCGTCAGCGACGAGCTGGGCGTGCAGCGGCAGATGAACTTTTTGCTGACGTCGGTGCTAGATGAGACATTGCCGCCTGTAGGGAGTTTAGGGATAATATCTGCCCCAACATCCCTGCGTGAAGGGTAGCAGCACCTTTTAGGACCTTATTCAAAGTACTTGGGGTGAAGGTCGTATGCAACTTGAAGCTGCTTTGGGGGGATAATCACCTTGGGACCCTCAACCCCCACCGCCCCCCTTCCCCCCAGATCACCCCCGAAGTAACCTTCACCCTAAGTTTAGGATAGCCTAGGGTTTAGGGTTTAGGGTTTAGGGTCAGGCTTTAGGGTTTAGGCTTTAGGGTTTAGGGTTTAGGGTTGACAGTTGGGATGTTCCCCCCTCCTACTAGCAGTCCATGATAATTAGGGATTCCAGTACCCCTTAGGATAAGGCCTATTAAGGACTGCTAGTACAAGGCGGAACATGCCAAGGTGACAGGATTAGGGTTTAGGGTTTAGGGTTAAGGTTTCAGGGTTTAGGGTTTAGGGTTTGACAGTATTAGGGTAGCCCTAAGCCTACTTGGGACCCCCATGTGCCAAGCTTGTGGTGATCCTGCAGGCCAAGGATACTGGCTGGAGCAAGAAGGCAGGGACCGGAGAGATTCAGGGAGCGATGGTTTAGGGTTTAGGGTTTAGTGTCTAGGGTTTGAGGTTTAGTGTTTAGGGTTCAGGGTTCAGGGTTCAGCAGCTCCGGATCGAGCAGTTTTATGGTAGTGTTGTATTTACGGCTCTGATATGATGCCCGCCCACCCAGAGAATCCCATAACATTCAGAAAATTTACAGTATCTTCATACATCAATGTTCTACTCAACGAAGGTTCCGATCATAGAACATTTCGTTCTTAAACTTCCGTATAGCTTCACATAAAGAAGAAGACTGTTATTACAAGAGAAAGAGTGCGCCCTGAAGCTTTGAACTTCAGGCCTTGAGGGGCGGAAACCCTAAACCCAGGCTTTGAGGCCCTGAAACCCTAAACCTCAGGCCTTGAGACCTCGAAACCCTGAACCCCGGGCCCGGCACACTGAAACCCTAAACTCCAGGACCCTAAACATAAGGCCCTGAAACAGACCCTACACTTGAGACCCTAAACCCTTGAGCCCCTAAACCCTTGAGACTCTGAGTCCTTGAGACCCTAAACCCTTGAGACCCCTTGAGACCCTAAACCCTTGAGCCCCTAAACGCTTGAGACTCTAAACCCTTGGGGGGGGGGGGGGGGTAGGCAGTCGACAAGCCTTGTCGACGAAGCCGTGCCTTGTCGACGAAGCCTTGTGCCTTGTCTACGTAGCCTTGTGCCTTGTCGGCGAAGCCTTGTCCTGGCAGACGAAGCCCTGTGCCTTGTCGACGAAGCCTTGTGCCTTAAAGACCTGAATGCTTTCGTCGACAAGGCACAAGGCTTCGTCGACAAGGCCAATTTGCGCGAGGAGAGCCAACGCCGCCAAGAGGCCCGAGCAGATGCGAGTCAACAACCGCCCGACTTGATTCCGCCTTGTTTTTGCCCTTTTTGGAAAAGATGAGCATAACAGTAGTTAGAAAGCGGTGGACACATCCATGTCGACGAGGCCGCGCGGGCTTGGAAGAAGACCCAACAACGACAATCTTTGGGAGAAGCGCAAAACCCAGCTCGCTACAGAGCGCGCCGAACAAAGCTGACGCCGGGCGAGACCCATGTCTTTCGCGTGTCAGTGCGTGTGATCCCAGACATGTATCCCGCGCAGGTCCCGCAGCACCTCCAGGACCATCGGCGCGCAGACAGAGAGAACGCGGCCAACTCTCGTGCCCGCGAAGCAGGCAACGGCGCCGCGTTCAGCAGCGGACTTGAGATGACTATCGTGTTCGGTCTTACAGGCAAGCCTTTGCGAGTCGCGAAGTTTGAACGCCTTCCTCATTTCGCGGGCTCAGCTAGATGTTACAAGCTCATCTATATTCGTTTTTTCCACCACGAACTCTTGCCTTGCCACATCGCCAGAGCTCAAGAGCGGACGTGCATAAACTGCGCCTCGCTGTCTTGCCCGGACCATGTCCGGGCGCAATTGGCTCGCTTCGTGTTGAGCCACGGTCCCCTGCAAAACACTAAAACCCTAAAACCCTAAAGGGGTTTAAACCTACCTTATTGTCTCCACGCCTCACCTAGCGAGCACTGGGCAGAAACACCCCTCCCTCCCCCTTTCGACCCAGCTCCCCACCTCGACCCTGCGAACCCTCGACCCTGCGAAATCCTGCTGAAGTGGAGCCTTTAAGCCCAAGCCACTAAACCCAAACAGGCCCAAGCACTTTAAGACCCTAACCCTAAATCCTAAACCCTAAACCCTAAACCGCACCAGCCCCAGGACCAGGGTCGGCTGGCGTCCATTGCAGCAAAGATGGCCGGGCTGGTGGCTTGGCTAGGGGTTTACGGTTTACGCTTTCGGGTTGAGGGTTTAGGGCTTAGGGCTTAGGTCTGCGGGTACCTTATGTCCCCTCGATATTTAAACTTCCAAGGATTATATAGGATGCCTCAGTACCCTCATTCCTACAAACCAGGGCTTGCGGGGGATGAGGGTTGAGGGTCCAGGGTGGCCCAAAGACCTGAACTTGAGGTTTGGGGGGTTGAGGCTTGACGGGGTTGGGGTTTTGGGTTGAGGGCGTTCAGGGTTGAGGGGTCTTAAGCTTGGGTGTTGTTCTAGGGTTTGTTGGGCTGTAGGGGTTCAGAGTTCAGGGTGTTCAGGGCGTGCAGTGTGGGCGTCGGGATGTGTTCAGGTTTTCATTTAGTTCTACGCTTCCGGGTCGTGTTCTGGGCATGTCTTAGGGTTTTGCACTTTTTGGAGTTTAGGCAGTCTAAGAGTTGAAGTTCTTAACCCCTAGGCCCCACTAGGATGGGCCATCTTACCCAATTCGCAAACAAGGTCCCAAACTCCCCAAAACACCCCTAAACCCTTAACCCTTAACCCGAAACCCTAAACCCTAAACCGTTGATATGCTAAATGGTGGTGGAGTAATGGGCTCCGATCCCCATCCACCCTCGCACCTAAGCCCTGAAACCCTTTCAAACCCTCAAATCCTCAAAGCCCAAATCTCCTATGCCCTGAACCCCCAACCCGTCACCCCACACGCCCCTTTCCAAGCCCTATGCCCTGAACCCTGTATCCCTAAACCCTAAGTCCCAAACCCTGCATCCCCAAACCCTGTCCTGAACCTTGAGACCCTAAACCCTAACTAAGTCCCAAGCCCTGTGTCCCCAAACCCTAACCCTTAGGCTCAAAATAGCCCCAAAAACCGTGTGTCACGGCTTTTGGGCCCAAACACCTCAATGTACGAGTTCTTGGAGCCTTAGGGTAAGTCCCAAACCCTGTATCCCTATACACTATACATCACTATACCTCAGGACGCTGGCATGCCGGAAGCGGCAGCCAAGACGGCCGGTATGTTGGCGGAACAGGCGCTGACAGCTGAGCCTACGCCTCCGCCGCCCGGCACCACGTTGAGGAGTTCAGGGCTCAGGACAAAGGCGTAAAGTTAGGGTTGAGGATTCGGGTTCAGGGTTTCAGGGGTTCAGAGCCTATAATTACTCCACACCCTAAACCCCAAGCCCCAAACCCTAAACCCTAAACCCTCAACCCTGTGAGTTCTGGGTCTGTGGGATGGAGAGTTTAGGGGGCGGAACCTGACCCCAATGTTGGGGGTTGAAAGGAGGGACTCCGGGTTCTCAGGACAGTTAAGGGGTAGGGGTTAGGGGTTTGGGGTTTAGGGTTTAGGGTTTAGGGTTTAGGGTTTAGAAGGGGTTAGGTGTTAGTGCTTCTTCAGCTTCGGGAGTTGTGTTAGGGCGCGAGGTTCCGAGCCGCTGTGTTCGATGCTGGGTTCGGAGGTGGTGGGCGCGAAATCACACTAAACCCTAAACCCTAAACCCTAAACCCTAAACCCTAAACCCTAAACCCTAAACCCTAAACTAATGCCCTTCAGAACCCTCAGACCCAGAGCCGGCACTGATTCCCCTTTTTCAGAGTTCAGGTTCCCTTCTAGGGCCCTTTGAACCCAAAAAGGGGGCACCCTTTGTGTTCCCATTTTCCTCCTGGGTCTAGCAACTCGAAGTAGCCGGAACCACAAGAGTAGCACGAGCCTACACTGCCTCACATGAGCTTATAGGGTTTAGGGTAGGGGTTAGGGTTTAGGGCTTAGGGCTTAGGATTTGCAGGGTTTAGGGTTTTTAGGGTTTAGGGCTTAGGGTGGTTCACTGAAGTACACCGAAGAGAGAGACCCCTTCCCGAACACCAAAGAGACTAGGCGACAAGTCTTCGCACTGGTTGTGAGTGCTAGCCCGCAGCAGACAGAGGTTCTCGGACCCAGAGTAGTTTTTTTCCCCTTTTTTGAGGGTTTAGGTTCCCTTAGACTTAAGCCCCTTTACACCAAAAAAGATCACCCTTTTCATTCCTACGTAACTCCCGGATCTAGCTTTTTAGGGTTTCAGAACCATGCCAGTGGAAGAGGCCCATGCCATACCCGGCCCGGGTGGAGTGCCGCACAGCCGTCCCTGGCTACGAGCAAGACTGCGTGAAGCTTGCTTCCATAAGAGTTTATTTTAGTATCACACAGCACTTGCTTATCTGGGCTTTGGAGTACTATACTTTAATACTTTTTTTGGTTTTGGGTTTCCATTATAGCTACTTATACCGAAAAAGTATATACTTTTTTTCTGGGTCTACTCCAGAGGTAGGTTATAGTTCTACTTGTTTTATACTACAGGATTATGTATTGGAGAATGTTAATGTTGGCCACGTTTGGCCAGACCCTGAAGACAAAGAACATCTCTGAACGTGCTGGGTTTGAAGTGATCGCAGCTTGCAGGGCCTCATTGTGATTCCAGGATATAAGAATGCAATAGCCAACTGTAGTGTGTACATACATATATAAAGAGCAAGCAATATAACGATATTTTCGTATTATATATATATATATGTATGTGTAATAGATAGAAATACTGAACTAACAACATCATAATGGACTAGTAGAATGGCACACGTATATAGTATTAGCAGACAATAATATAGTCATAAATTAACGTAATCATCAGATATTTAGAATGCGCTCATTTAGTAGTAGTAGTAGTAGTAGTAGTAGTAGTAGTAGTAGTAGTAGTAGTAGTAGTAGTAGTAGTAGTAGTACAAATCGTAACCAGCCTAACAGTAAAGAATATAATGCATTATAACATGGAGGGTGTTTAATCCAAGCCCTAAACACCAAAACCTAAACCCTTTCTGTCAGACAGAGGAGGGGGGGGGGGGTCCGAACCTACAGATTCTTCTTGCCACCTTTTAATTCAAGAGCTCGATGGTATACCAGTCTTATATTGTAAAAATGTAAATGAAGCTTGTGGAGGGTTTGGGGTTGGGCTTCCTGAGCCTTCGTCCAGGGTCCTAAGCCTTTAAGACCCAAAACCCGCAAGACACAAACTGTTCAAACCTAAATCAACCCCCCCCCCCCCCCCCCCCTACCTAAAACCCTAAACCCTAAACCCTAAACCCTAAACCCTAAACCCTAAACCCTAAACCCTAAACCCTAAACCCTTAACCAGCTCAGGGGGCTTTGAACGCTATGAACACCAAAGCGATGTCAAGCCATACGTCAGGGAGTCGAAAGCACCAGGGAGCCGAACTAGAGTTCTTATGATTAATAGTAAGAATTTTAATACTAATAATAATTATTGTTACTACGATTATGATTATGATCATTCTTAATTCGTGGTTATCATTAATTAGTGATTAATACTAAGAATGTTCATAATACTAATAATAATCATTACTAGTTACTAATTATCATTACTATAACTTTTAATATTATCATTATTATTATTAATTAGTGATTATTATTAACCATTATTACTATACTATGAAGCCAAGCAGAACCACAGGGACAAGGAAGCCCCATGCATCCCAATGGTAACTCCTAAGAAACAGCTAGAATTCGCGGTTTAGGGTTTAGGGTTTAAGGTTTAGGGAAGTGTTCCTAGGGCTCCAGGTTCAGTATAGCAATTGGGGGGGGTGCCATGTGTCGGGGGGGGGGGGGGGTGGGTTCTAGAATAAGGATCGGTGCTTCGGTTCGTAGGGCTCGAAAGAGTTTTGCATCCTAGACGGTCCACGACACGGGCTTCAAAATGGAATTATTAGGGGCTTGATCACCCAACAACACCTGGTGAACTCTCCAGGGGTAGATTTGAACATGTTTTTCTATGTTTACCCTTAATCCCCTATAGTATAGAGTCCTGATAAAGCCATAAAGATGAATTGTTTTTGGGGCCCCCAAACCTGCCCTAGTCTTTTGAGCCCTCTGTTCGCCCCTAAACCCTAAACCCTAAACCCTAAACCCCAAACCCGAAACCCGAAACCCTAAACCCTAGGTGCTTATAATCACTCAGCGAGCTGAGGGACAATGCAATGTGGATCAAGAACAGCGGCATCCACGAGCATCCGGATTGGTATCCAGGCCAGCAAGCCCCCCCGAAATCCTGGTTTAGGGTTTAGTTTAGAGTTTTAGGGGGCCTAGACTGCCGCAAACCCCCACCCCCCAAAACCCGGACACCTACGGGCGCGTCGTGGGTTTTCCAACTTTCGGGTGGGGGCGGGTGGGGCGAGCGGGTTTCCAAATGGCGCCTTCCTGAAGAATATGCAAGTGAAGGCGATGAGATGCGCTCCATCTCTGCGCAGTAGTCCTTCGAAGAACCCAGATCCTCTCCCAGGTTCATGCGTTTGGGTTCCTCAAAGTCTTGCGAGGCCAAGGTGGTCCATTGAGCCCTAGACCCTTAGGGTTTAGGGTTTAGGGTTTGGGGTTTAATTAGGGTTTAGGGTTTAGGGTTTAGGGTTTAGGGATCCTAAGCCCTATCAGCCCACAAAGCCTGACCAGGCCTGACGCCGGAGATGCCTCTCCCCGATTTTCAAGCGGCCGCAGTTGGCGGCCCCAGCCTGGAGGAGTTTGAGAATTCGCGGTTGGGGTAGGTCGTTGGGGGTTTTGGGGGTTGGGGTTTTAGGGCCTTTGGGTTTGAAGGGTTTAGTTTAGGGTTTGGGGTTGAGAGGAAGGAGGCCAACTCTAAACCCTAAACCCTAAACCCTAAACCCTAAGATGTTCCCCAACCCCGCGCCCTCCAACTTGCCCCCCTAATGACCCTTTGCAGGTTCCAGGGACCTTCGGAGGGACCTTCGGGGGAGGGGATCCTACAACGACAAACCTGTAAACCTTAGAAGCTGGCCCAAATAATACGCTGCTTGTCTTATGTCGTTTATGTTTGTTTGTTTGTTGTTTTTTCTTTTTTTTTTGGGGGGGGGGTTGGATTGATCGAACAACCTACCAACCACGTAGGGTGCAGGGATACCTTTCAGAATCTGCAGCAGCCCGAACCCTACCTGTTTTTAGGCTGCTTCAGACTCCCATGACACCCTGAACCCTAAACCCCAAACCCTAAACCCTAAACCCTAAGAGTAATCATAGCAAAAGTACGAGATCAAATCGACCCTGGGGTCTCAACTATACCTAGCCGACAAGAAGAGTAAGTTTGGATTGGGATGTTCCCCCACATACTAGCAGTCCCTGAGTAGGGCTTAGGGTTTAGGGTTTAGGGTTTAGGGTTTAGGGTTTAGGGTTTAGGGTTTAGGATTATAGCACCCCTATTATAATCCCTATTAAGGACTGCTAGCATAGGGGGAAGTATGCAGATCTTTCACAGCTTGGTGCTCAGGCTTAGGATGCAGGGGCGGTCTCTTTCTTGGAGTTAGGAGCATGTCGCCGACAGTGTGTTGTCACGCATAAGTGGGTCGCACCCGAACCAAAAAAGAAAGCACCCACAAAAAGACTATCAAAACAAAAACACACAACAAACATAATACTCACAGGTTCCTGGGACGCAGGGTTTGGGTTACGGTTTGGCCGATTTGGGATTTAGGGTTTGGGGTTTAGGGTTCGGGGCTGGGGCGGGGGGGCTTAGGGAGTGCAGCAAGGCTTTGAGGAGCGTTGCAACTACCCAAAGTTGTTCTCTCCCAATGATAGCTTGATGTCTTCCTGACATGCGCTTGCGCCAGGCCCTGAACCTCTACATGCATTACAAGCTAAGCCCTACAATCCCTAAACCCTAAACCCTAAACCCTAAACCCTAAACCCTAAACCCTAAACCCTAAACCCTAAACCCTAAACCCTATACCCTATACCCTAAACCCTAAACCCTAAACCTGACTAGACTTCCGAGTAGTCGACCCAAAACCCATCGAAGCCCGAAGCGAGAGACCGCTCAAGACCCTCGATATGCCAGCGCTTAACAGCGGCAGCTTTGAACATTTTGTTAAGTTTGATTACCCTTTATCCCCTATATAATCCTCATACGGCCATAAACATTTTGCGTCTTTTAACTTGGGCTACCCCAGTTAAGGGTTTGGGGTTCAGGTGTTTGGTTTTAGGGACTAGGTTGTTTTTGATCTGTAGCCTAGCCTGACAATTGCCCGAGGTCAAGAGCGGTCACTGCAAGTACAAGGGGCGACTGGGCGGCAAGGAATTCCTCCTCGGGTAGCAGGAGGATTTAGGGTTTAGGGTTTAGGGTTTAGGGTTTAGGGTTTGTTAGTGTAAGTCTTCCAGGGCGCGCAAGGCCTATCGGCCCTTGTATTGCTCTAGGGTTTCGGGTTTCAGTTGTGGGGAAAATTTCTCCCCAGAGAACAGAATCTGAACCCGTACGCAGATGCAGCAGACAAGTGTGCCCAGAGATTCCAATACCCTTAGTTAAGGAAAAACCCTTAAACCATATGAGGTACCCTCTTGCATTTGAAGGAATATTCCTTAACTAAGGGGTATTGGAGTCTCTTGGCGGGGTTTACGGGTGCCGAAGCCTTGAGCACTAACCCTAAGCGTCCTAAACTCCGTCCCCAAGCTTGGTACGGAACTTTGCTGCTACCAATGGGGGGGTTTCCGAAAATGGGGGTACCTTCTCGGGGCTCTTTAAACAGGATTCTAGTATTTTGGGGTATATTTCGGGGTACCCCTATTCTCGGAAACCCCCAAATCCTCACCCCCCAAACCCGCTTTAGGCTTTGGGGTTGCCTGGCCGTTGTCCTTTCAAGTTGCTTGGTCTGCCCTGGACCACTGCATACGACCGGGATTATGGACCCCCCCCCAAGCCCTTCATCTCGTCCTTAAGGAGCAGGGCTTTTCCAGCAATAGGGGGTAATGGTTTTTGAACGGTTATTGCCAGAGCAATGCTAGTCTAGAGACTTTCACACTCGCCCCTGTAAGCTTACGCCCCATTGGGGGGGTTGTTGTCCCAGGTGTCCTGATGCTGGGATCGATGCTTGGCCAGTTGACAGTTGACTCTGACTTAAGTTTGACTCGAAGCACTGAGTAGGTGGGTCAGGAAAGGATGTTGCCCAACCACGGAGTACACCATTGCACCTGCTTGGGTGGTGGTTGTTTACACATCATGCACCCTAAGCCCCGAGCACCCTAAGCCCCGAGCTCTCAGCCCGAGACACACACACACACACACACACCAGAGCTTATTTTTTACTCGTAGGAGAGTTTAGGATACCTTGACCCCTTAAACCACGCGAAGTCTTTCAGGCTCGCTGGGTGTAAAGGTTTCGGGTGCAGGTGCTATGGCTGTCCGCAGGGCTGTTGAGGCTGCACGCTTGAAGGTTGGAGCACTTTCGAACCTCACCACTTCCGCCGATAGACGCCAAACCCGAAGGCCAGTTTTCCTTGCTTTGGGCATGGGAGGTCAGGGTTAATATGGGAATCATGACTCAACATCTTCCCCTATGGTCCCTTTATCAATATACTATAGCAACCCCCAAAAAACCCTGTTCTAATTATTCAGGCCTCTATATGAACCGTCTTCCCTAGGAGTGTCTTCCGGACGGCTATGGCTGTGTGTCTGATGCTGTGGCTTGTCTGCAGCCCGTGCACAAATTCCACCCTGCACTGCAAACAAGGGGCTGGGCTTCACCTTAGCCCTAAGCCCTAAACCCCAAACCATAAACCCAAACTTGGAGTGTATGACAAACCCTAAACCCTAAACCCTAAACCCTAAACCCTTGGGCCTCTGAAGCTCTCGTGGGCTTGAATCTTCTCGGGTTCCGCGTGGAGTTGCACCCGAAATAATCGGGCCCGCAAGACAGGAAATCTGGTGTGAAGGCCCGATAATAAGGACCCCAATAAAGCACCCCCCCCCCCCCCTTTCTGTTTAGGCTTGATTGTAGTGGGCCTGATTCTCCTAATTTCCCCCCCCCCCCCCCCCCCCCCCCGGGGCCGTTGTCGGCGGCCTAATCGACCCAAACCTGCTCCTTTAAGGGTTGAGGACTACATTCGCTTCAATTGCATGCTTCCAAAGCACTTCCAGGCTTTTTCACCCAGCAGGGTTTAGGGTTTAGGGCTTTCGAAGGGGCTTCCAAGACCCCGATCCCTACGCAACCATGCTGTCGTCACACCTCTAGGGGCCACTGTGGTATTTGGCGGGCGGGTTTCTACTATCACTGCATGTAGGGCCCATAGTAGTCTTGCTAAGTATTTGTGTTCCGAAACCCAGAAGCCCGAAAACCCTAAACCCTATTACCCGAAACCCTACCACCCTAAACCCGACTAGCCCAAACCGTATTACCCAAAGCCCCATTACCCTAAACCCTGTTATCCCAAAACCCCATTACCCTAAACCCTATTACCCTAAACCCTAAACCCTCGCCACTCCCAAGCCCTAAGCCCTAAACCCTGGAAGAAAGGTCAACTTCTTACCCTAAACCCCATTACCCCAAACCCTAAACCCTAGCCCTAAACCCTAAACCCCAGCCCTAAACCCTAAACCCTAAACCCCTACTACCCGAAACCCTAAACCCCAAGGTCAACTTCTTGAACTCCTGGCTGGGGACGAAGCCGGTCGCTGCTGGCACCTGCGCGGCTTCTTCAGCCGCACCAGAGTCCTGAAAAGATCGGGATTTTTTGGGGGGCTTTGGGGTTTAGGGGTTTAAGGGTTTGGGGTTTAGGGGGTTAAGGGTTTGGGGTTTCGGGGTTTAGGGGTTTAGCGTTTAGGGTTTGGGGTTTAGGGGTTTAGGGGTTTAGGGTTTAGGGGTTTAGGGGTTTAGGGGTTTAGGGGTTTAGGGGTTTAGGGGTTTAGGGGTTTAGGGGTTTAGGGGTTTAGGGGGTTAGGGGGTTAGGGGTTTAGGGGTTTAGGGGTTTAGGGGTTTAGGGGTTTAGGGGTTTAGGGGTTTAGGGGTTTAGGGGTTTAGGGGTTTAGGGGTTTAGGGGTTTAGGGGTTTAGGGGTTTAGGGGTTTGGGTTTAAGGGTTTAAGGGTGCAAGGGATTTTGGGGGTTTGGGGATTGGGATGTGCCCCCCTTATACCAACAGCTCCTTAATCGGGATTGTATTAGGGGGGTTACTACAATCCCAGTATATGGGGGGAACATCCCAAGATTTAGGGTTTATAGTGTTTAGGGCTCTAGAACCCCGTTTTCGGATCTTTAGATCTTATGATGTAGGGGGTTTAGGGTTTAAGGTTTGGGGTTCGCTGTCGGGCTTTGGGCTCCCGCAATTCCCATTTCCTAAACCCTAAACCCTAAACCCTAAACCCTAAACCCTAAACCCTAAACCCTAAACCCTCACCCCCAAACCCAGACAACCTTAAACCCTAAACATGGAGCACCAGGCGCCACAAGTGAACGTGAACGGCCATTGCGTTTGTCCCCCGCAGTACGCACCTTCGCCGCATTGCGCACGTGGCACGGTTCAGCGTTTGAGGTTAGGGTTTAGGGTTTAGGGTTTAGGGTTTAGGGTTTAGGGTTTAGGGTTTAGGGTTTAGGGATTAGGGTTTCGGGTTTCGGGTTTCGGGTTTCGGGTTTAGAGCGTTTGGGGTGTAGGAGTTCAGGGTTTAGGGTTCATGGGTTCAGGGTTTAGGGTTTGTGGGTTCAGGGTTCCGACCATACATTCATAGAACTTCAGGCCGCAGTCCATAGGGTTTAGGGTTTGGGGTTTGGGGTTTGGGATTTGGGGTTAAGGTTGTTAGAGGTTTCTAGGGTTGTGCAAGCCGGTTCCACGCAGCAATGTGTGCTTTGCGTCTTTCGCTTGTTTTCTTCGGCTTCCGTGTTCAGTCAATGACTGGGCAGACTCAGAAGCCTAAACCCTACACCTCAAGACCCTGATTCCTAGACCTATGAACCCTAAATCCCTAAGGCCTAAACCCGAAGTGTAGACCCAAGCCCCGCCCGGCTCCTAGGATGTAGGATTTAGGTAGGGTGTTGGCTGGGTGCAGGGTTTAGGGTTTAGGGTGTAGGGGGTAGGGGGTAGGGTTCAAACAGGTGTTAGAGCTTATAGCTTGGGGGATCGGGCTCTGGGGCTATCAGTCGGATTCAGGCTAAACCCTACAGCCCCACAACCCTACAACCCTACAACCCTACAACCCTACAACCCTACAACCCTACAACCCTACAACCCTACAACCCTACAACCCTGCACCCTAAACCCTAAACCCTAAACCCTAAACCCCAAACCCTAAACCCTAAACCCCAAACCCCAAACTCCAAACCCTAACCCTTGGGCCCCTGGGTTTGAGGGCTTGTGGACTCACAGGGCTGCTTCAGGGTCTTCAGGCCCCAGGCCCCCAAGTTGAAAGGCGGCCGATGATTCCCTAGTTAGGGTTTAGGGTTTTAGGGTTTTAGGGTTTTAGGGTTTAGGGTTTAGGGTTTAGGGTTTAGGGTTTAGGGTTTAGGGTTTAGGGTTTAGGGTTTAGGGTTTGCAGTTTAGGGTTTCGGGTTTGTAGGGTTTTGCGTGAAGAATTTAGGGCTTGGGTCAGTAGCCTAGCCCCTACACCCTAAACCCTAAACCCTAAACCTTTTAGCAGTTGCATCTGGACGCACCTCGGACTCCTAGAACCCTGAGCTCGGAGGGGTCCGATCCATGGCACTGTTGCAGGGCCAGGGCTTAGGATAAAGGGTTTTGGATTTAGGGTTTAGGGTTCGGGTTTAGGGGTTGGGGGATTGGGGATTGGGGTTTAGAGTGTAGGGTTTTTTGGTTTGTGGTTTTGGTGTAGGGTTCAGGGTTCGGGGTTGGGGGCTTGCTTCCGGGCTTTAGGGTTTTCTTCGGGTGTTCTGTTCCAGCGCTGATACGGTACCGGGTTATTCTAAGGACAAATCAACGTACCCCCAAACCCACACCCCACAACCTCTAAATGAGAATACAGAGAAGGATTTTAGATACCATGCCCCCTAATTTCGTTTAAGGGTATGCCCAAGAGGTATGATGGAATTGTTGTAGGGTTTGTAGCATCCACAGGGGTTTGGGGCAGCAGGACCAGGACGCCACCGGTGCGTGCCATCTGGCGACACAAGCCAAAAGCACCATGGCCACAAATTCATGGGTTTCCCTACTACCCCCCTCCCCCTATGTTCCCCCCTTTAAATACCCTTAGTTAAGCTTAATTATCCCTAAATAGCCTTCATTATGGGGGGAACCCAGGGGGGGGGGGGGTTGGTATAGACGGGGCTAGTCGGGGAACCCATGACAAATGGTGCGCAGCATGCAGGGCGTAGGGCGTTGGGTTTAGGGCTCAGGTTTACAAAGCGCGCCATTTGTTCGAAGGTTGGACCAAAGCTGGTTTGGCTCTGCACCCTAAACCTTTGAACCCAAATCCTAGGCCAAGGCTTTTAATTTAGGGTTTAGGGTTTAGGGTTTCGGGTCTAGGGTTTAGTGTTCAGGCTTTTAACACAAGCTTTTTGGGCCAAACCTTTACACACATGCCCCTCCACCTGCTGCAGACCCAAAACATGGACACTTCTCTGAATATTGATCCCCTTCCAGGATGGGCTATTTCTACCCTATAATCCCTGAAAGGGCCCTTTGTAGGGTTCATTATGGCGATTTTTAAGGCCAAACAGCCCATCTTGGTTCTGGACGCCACACGATACATGCAACAGCGCACGCCTTGGGACGATGCTGCTCCCGCCAGCTTACGGTGCAGTTCGTAGAGGCCGCTCTCAACGAAGCAGCTCTGAAGTATGATGAAAGTACAACCGCTGGCTTGCTTTTAAATGTGTAACTTGCAGAAAAAAGTAGACTCTTGAGTATCGGCCCCAAGTTGAAACGAAAGCTGAGGAACCCTACACTAAAAAAGCAAAAGCCCAAGGATTAGATGGGTTTCAACGGGGTACCCTTTTTGTGCGTTCCTAGGAACAGGGCTGCAGTATTTTGAGGGGCCCCTAGCTTGGGAAGAAAGACAAAATGTCGCAGAGGCATGAGCTTCTACATGTACCGTGCCCAGAGCGCCACTACGTCTTAACTGGAGATTGGGGTTTTAAGTAGCAGGGTTGAGGGAGTAAGGATTTAGGGTTGGGACTTAGGAATTCGGGTGTGGCGGAGTTTGGGATTCACAGGTTCATCCTCATTCTTTGAGGGTCTAGGGTTTCGGATTTCGGGTTTAGGGTTTAAGGGTTTACGCTAACCGTGGATGCTCATGGGGCCTGAGCTGGGTGTCGCAGCAAAAGGCTCAACAATCAAAAGGCCAGGCTCGAATTGAGACTAGATCGACTGCGAAATCATTGTTCCTGAACTGCTGCGAGTGTTACTGAGTATTGAGCCAGAAACTTGGGGTAGTATTGAGAAGAAAAGCATGTAGCAGCCATAACAGTCATAACCGTCGTCATATCATCGCTACCACCACCGTCACCACCACAATCGCCCCCGTGATCATGAAAACTTATTACTGTATTTGGATTGCAAAATGCTCTGGACCCTTTTGCCAAGCACGCCCTTAACCCCAAAACCCTAAGCCCAAGAAACAGACCCCTGGACTCTAGGCCGAAGAACAGTGGCCGCGTGCCCTGAGATGAAAGCTTCGCCCGAACCCTAAACCCTAAACCCAAAACCCGAAAACCGGAAGCCCGAGACCCCAAGCCGTAAAATCCAGCGGCCAAGTTGTTTGAACTGATGCGAAGCCCTCAAGGGCCCACATGTGCGTGCGCATGCTTCTGCATCCGTGCAAGCCCAAAAGGATCTGCATCTTTGTCATTGTGGGAGAACATTTTTGCATGTTCAAGGGTACTTAAACTCAACAAGGAACATACAATCACATGTTTATGCTGTACTATCCCAACTATGAACTAGGCTTAGGTTTGAGGGTACATTGTCGTTTGCATGCATTTGCGTACTTGGAGATTCAGGGTACTGCTTATAGCCCCTTGAGTGCCCTAATATGGTTATAAGTACAGTTATAAGTACAGTTCCAATTGGTTAATAAGTACCATGAACCTCCAAGTAGGAGGCGACGTTGTGATTCTAAGGACTACGTCTATCCCATGGAGAACGTCAACCTCGGCAACTTGACCGGTTCAGGGTGCGAGGTTAAGGGCTTACGATTTATTGGGTTTAGGGTTTAGGGTTTAGGGCTTAAGGTTTATTGGGTTCATAGGGCCTGTACGGTTTGCAGAGTCTATAGGTTCTGCCATTTAGGGTCAACGCCCCCTTTTGGCCCTTTCTCTTTCGGAAGGGTTCCTTGTAAACCAGCCAACTTCGTAGGTGGGATTAGGGAGACCCTTCAAAGGGGACCCTGCTGTCAACGAGGGACCTGATTGAGAGGGTCTATATCCCACCCTAAACCCTAAACTCTAAACCCTAAACCCAAAACCCTAAAGCCTCAAACCCTAAACTCTATACCCTAAACCCTAATCCTACCTCCTACAAGTACCAAAATGGAAGTCTTGTTCTATCCTGGCGTCTGGGAATCCCAGCGGGTTGACCTTACGCAACGGTAGCATCATGCCGAAGGCCTCTAGGGTTTAGGGTTTAGGGTCTAGGGTTTAGGGTTTGGGGTTTGGGGTTTGGGGTTTGGGGAGATTTTTCGGGAGAAACAGCTTTGGGTGGAATGAAGCAGCTCCTGTGGGTACTTGTTTGTTGTTGATCTTCGCGGGAGGAGTTCTGATTCGTATTTGTACGAGCAGAGAATATTATAGTAGTTGTTTGAGCAGTCGTGTGCATGGGTACCAAGTTTTATCACTAGCTTTAGCATTCGTGTCTGTATTTGTGGTTTTTTGGGCTAATGTCGGACATGCCTTCTTTTCTAGTACGACTGATGCGCATCGAGTCCTTCCAATTCAACAAGCACCTCCAGATAGCACGGGTTCAGGGTTTAGGCTCTCAGCCCCATTCCCCCAGAAACTCCTTAAACCCCCAACCCTAAGCCTACACCCGAAACCAAGATACCGGTACTCAGGCGTTAGTGTGGATTTTAATGAGACGTAGGTTGGTGTAGCCTAAAGACCCGAAAGACCCGGGAAACCCTGAAGCCCTAAACCCCAAACCATAAAGCCCCAAACCCTAAACCCTAAACCCTAAACCCTAAACCCTAAACCCTAAACCCTAAACCCTAAACCCTAGGAAACCCTGAAGCCAAACTCATCTTTTCTGCTCAGCCGACCTGCCGGGCGTCATGTGGTACCTGCAGAAGGCGGCTCATGGCTGTCATGGCTTCCTCCAACTTTGAGTGGGTTTAGGGTTTAGGGTTTAGGTTTAGGGTTTAAGGTTTAAGGTTTAGGGTTTAGGGTTTAGGGTTTAGGGTTTAGGGTTTAGGATGTGTAGGGTTTAGGGTGTGTGTGAAAAGGATATGTTTCTGAAGTGCTTCATTGTTGCTCTGCTATTTGTTATCGCCGGCTGTACGTTTTTTCACGTTGTTGCTGCATCATTTGCTTTTTGCTTCATGAACTTATTAAGCTTGTTACTGTTGTTTTGAATGGTTATTGTGTCTAGTAGCGTTTTTTTTTGTATTTTGTTTGCTAGCTACTGTTGTGTGACTGTGTTGTGATTGTTTTGTCTACTGTTTGAATATTCCTTTTGTCGTGTTGTCATGGTCGTGTTCGTTGTTACTTTCTCTTGTTTCGATTTGCGGCGTGTTGCAGAAGCGTCAAACATCCTTCTGCCGTATGTTGTACGAAGAGGCAAGAACGCTGCAAACACTTGGAGGTTCATGGGTACTTACAACCGTTAACCCCAAATATCAGTCTACTTGTAACCTGCTCAGAGGACTTAGGGGGCTTATAAGTACACTTATAACTGGTGTTATAAGTTTCCTGAACCTCCAACGATATCCCCCTTGGGAATTATTTTTCGTTTTCGTTTATATAAAACCCAAGAGGATACTAACAAAGGATCTGTTTATTAAGGTTCTAAGGGGAGTATACGCCAAGTACGGGTGGTCGAGCTCGGGTGTGCTTGTGAGCTTTTCTGGAGCCCAGGCACGGGAAATGTCTGGTTGAAGGTTGAGGGCTCTGGCGTTTTAGGGACTAGGGGCTTGAAACTGAGGCTTAACAGGGCTCTTTGAGGACTTTAGGGTTTTTTTTAAGGGGTTCAGTTGTAAGTTTTTGTTTTTGGGAAGGGTTCCTGCTTACGGTTCCACTCGCGCAGAACATCCCTTTAGGGAGGGCTGCAATGATCTCAAGTCGGCTCAAAGGGGCGGGTGAAATATGCGCGATACTACACAGAAGGTAGCAGGCTGTATGCGCGGACTCTAAACGCCGGGCCCGAAGCTCCCTGTGAAGTAGGGTTTAGGGTTTAGGGTTTAGGGTTTAGGGTTTGGGGTTTGGGGTTTGGGGTTTAGGGGCTCAGGATGTTGTGTGTCAGTGCTAGGATCTATGCCGCACGAACCCTCATCACAGAGGTCATGGACGGCTCCATTCAATCAGCTTAACCCTGAACCCTGGGCCTCGGGCAGGAAGTTGTGGCATCAGTCCCACGGAAGTACAACATCACGCGAAACTCGGCAAACGGATGAGCAGACCCTGCAAGCCCTAAAAACTGAACCCTAAGCCCCGAACCCCCTAAGCCTTAAAACCCTCAACCCCCAATAACCTGGACCTTCGAACCTTAAAGACCTAGAACCCTAAGCCCCTGAGAACCTAAAAACGCTTTGAATCCCACAGGCTTCACTCCTGAGCACACCCTATACCAGAAGGGTTTAGGGTTTAGGGTTTAGGGTTTAGGGTTTAGGGTTTAGGGTTTAGGGTTTAGGGTTTAGGGTTCAGGGTTTAGGGTTTAGGGTCACACACCCTAAGCCCTCCAACCTGCAAATCCCAAGGCCTCAGCCCTCAGCCCTCCTGCCTACTTCCTGTACATCCGAAGCCCTAAACAAAGGTCCTAAGCCCCGAAGTCCTAAGCCCTAAGCCCTAAACCCGAAGCCTCAGAGCCCCCCTTAGGAATTCTGTTTTTTTTTTCAGAATTTATATATATATATATATGTATACCCCAAGGGAAGCATAAACACATTTTTGTTTCATCAAGCGTTTAGGGGGAGTATAGAAGCCGAATCCTGATCTCTCCAGCAGCCTGGTCATGTCTCCGTCGACTCTGGGGTCTTCAACCCCTTCGGAGAGTTGACCCTAAACCCTCAGGTTTCAGGGTTTCAGGGTTTAAGGGTTAAGGGTTTAGGGTTGTGCAAGGGTCCATGTACCCCAATAGGGAATACTTCGGCCTTAAAGTACTTCCTATACAAGGACTTTGGGGCCCAAGTATATAATAATAAGGTACATGGACCCCCAGGGTTAGGGTTCTGGGTTTAGGGTCATGCCTCAATTCAAATGCCGGTTCTTAATGAGAAATCAGTTAGGTGTTCAGGGCGTAGGGTTTTGGGTCTATAGGGTCTAGGGTCTAGGGTTGACAAGGGTGCTTACCGGTTTTTCAGGGTTTAGGATTTAGGAAAACTGGGGGTCAGGGTTTGCAATAAGGGTTTAAGATAGAGAAGTGCGGAGAAGTTACCCCCTTTGTCTTCGGACCCTAAACCCCAAACCCCAAACCCTAAATCCTAAACCCTAAACCCCACAGTGAATCCCGGTGGTGCAGCCGGCTTGCTCTGCAAATGCAGCCGGTAAGCCGGGTTTGGGGGTTCAGGGTTCGGTTTTGGATTTCGGGTATGGGGTTTAGGGTTTAGGTTTAGGGTTTAGGGTTTGGGGCTTGGGGTTTAGGATTTCGAGTTTAGGGTTTGGGGCTATAATGGGGCACATGGGGTGATGACGATCTGCATGTAGGGTTAAGGTTGCGCAGAGTACCTGGCTTAAGTGAACTCTGTCTGCATGAAACTTCTGCTCAATGTTGGAACTGGGCTTCATCTCCGCCCAAAAGCAGCGTGTTTGCCAAGGTATTCTGAGATACCTCGTAACGGCTGCCTGGCTGTACACGACATGACGGGTTCTTTAGGGTTTTGTGTTTAGGGCTTATAGGGTGGGGGGATTTGTCCGTCGCAGTTGTTTGCTTTGTTGTTGCCTCCTTGTTGCACGGGACCGTGTTTCCGTTTTGGGAGGGTGGCAGTAGCGCTTCTGTAGTGGAAATGAGGTACTTGCTATCCCGACATATGGTAACCCTAAACCCTAAACCCTAAACCCTAAACCCTAAACCCTAAACCGGGTTATAGCTCTGGAAGGGATGATTTTGGGTGCCTAAATTACTAACTCCCTACTAAGAACTAGTGAGTCCAGGTGTTCTTGGGATTCCTGGCCTCCCACTGCCTTCATCAGAAGCTCACGAGGAATCAGCCCGAAACAGTTGCTTTCTGGCCCTGCATAGGGACATGAGAGGAATCAGGTGCCCCGCATCCCTTATTGGATTCCATGGGGGCATCTGAGGTACCTAGTTCCCTCTGGAGCGCCAGCAGGGTTCAACAACAACTGGGCATGTCTGTGAAGATCTACCGCCCAAAAAACCCTAGACCCTTGGGATGTTCCCTTGCATACTAACAGTCCTGAATCGGGATTCTTGTCAGGGGGTACGATAATCCCCATTGCGGACTGCTAGTATAAACGAGAACATCCCAAACATCCAAACCCTGAACCCTATAAGGTTATGGAAAACCTAATCGGCTACTGCGGAGATGCAGTGCAAAGCTCCCGAAGCCATTAAGACCTCTACCTCAAGCCATCCATACTCAAACCCTACACGCTGAGCCCGTTTCTCTTCGCTTTTTTCAAGGAGGCGATTAGGCCTGAAGCCCTGTGCCCAAAAGCGCCAATCTCCGCAAAGAAGCCGTGACCGATTTGTCTCCCGAATCAGGGCATGGGGCTTTTTCCATAGGTTAATTTGGTCCCCAAAAACACCCTAAACCAATGAACCCACTGAACAGCGGTTCAGAGCTTGTTTATTTGTCAGGCTCTGGCTGCAGTATGTCTTGCGCCCTGAACCCTAAACCCTAAACCCTAAACCCTGCGCCACTGAGGTGAAAAATCCGGACAAGACCTTCCAGCACCAACACATGATCTATGGCGATTCCGGCTACGGCAAGCAGCTCCCAGACTTTTCGGAGAGGGTTGGGGTTCGCTTCAAGCCCTACGAATCCTCGAGTGAACAGCGCTCATGGGCCCTCAACCCCAGAAACCTTCGAAATTCAGCCGCCTCAGAATGTTGTCAAGTCGCAATTTCTGAGGCTGGATTTCGAAGCACCCTAAGAGGCTCAGGGTTTTAGAGGGTTGAGGGGGCCCTTAGGGGGCAACCCCACAGTTTGTCAGCAACCCATGAAACAGTCGGTGAGTCAAACCCTGCAAGCTTCCTGAAGAGCTCCAAAACCTACCTTTCTTTTTGTACGTGACCTAAGAAGCCTAGAATTGTGGTTTTACAGTCATAACCTACCAAGAAACGGTGTTGGGTTCTGAAGGCACACCAAAAATGACCCTGAGCCCGAACCCTGAACCCTGAACCCCTCTACACCCTAAACCCTCTAAACCTTAAAAAGCCTATAAACCTAAACACCGGAACCAACGGCCATGAGAGGTTTGCTCCCTTTGGAGCCTTCGATAGTGGGCAGTGCTCCTTGGCTCTTCCTTTCGCGCACCTGCGCGTGTTCCTCTAGTGTGTGGGTTTAGGGTTTAGGGAAGTTCAGGGTTTCGGGTTTAGGGTTTGGGGTTTAGGGTTTGACTCGGTAGGCCAGTGGTACCCTTGACCCTTTTTTTGGTTCTGGGTTCCCTGATAAAGTAGCCAACCCCAAAAGGGTGCCCTTGTGATGCTTCCTGGGCTACTAAGTCTAGTGTGTGGGGTATGTGGGGTTTAGGTTAGGGGTTAGGGTTTAGGGCTCAGGCTTAGGGTGTGCGGCTCGGGGCTTAGGGTCCGGGGCTTAGACAACACTTAGTAACCCTAAACCCCAAAACCCCAAATCCGAGGCCTGGGTGGGCAGGGGAGATGCTGTGGGCTCCTAAAACCTTGTAAGTCACGATGTTGCTTACTAACGCCCGGGCCGGCACCAGAATGTAAACCCTTGTTGTCTGGTTATATGGACAGGGTGGGGACGCTCGAAGTGGTGTTTTTTTTGTCATGTTTTTCAGTGCTTCGGAGTTTGCGGCCTGGCACAGGTGATGATCTAGGCTCCGGAAATTGTCACATGAGTGGCCTATTCAGTCTCCAGTACTAGTCAAATCAATGGCTTAGTACAACGTGTAGTAACTTTCGTGACAAGAACTATTGCTATAGAAATGTGAACTTTTGACAAACCTGAAACCCTAAACCCTACACCCGCAACCCTGCCCCCCCCCCCCAAAACGACAACCCTGCAGCATCCAGCTTCTTTGAATGATTCTCGAAGAAGCTGCTGCTTTCCCCCGTTCCAGCATCAGCACCTGATAGCACTATTCAGGGGCCTTGACCCCTTGCTTTCCGTTAAGGACCCCTTAAAACCCCGCCCTTCCCCCCATTCCATTTTCGAGCCCCGCCCCTTTGCTCCGCTTTCCCCATGCCCGATATGAGCTACGTTGGAAACCCTGCGGGAGAGCCGATGCGCAGCCAGGTACGGCGACAAGCTGCACCTTGGCTTTCTTGAGACCCCCATCGTGCCCGTCATTGCGCGTCGAGCTTAAGTCCAAGCCCTTAAAATTAAAGTTTCTATACACTTCAAGGACACAGCTAGAAACAAAGTGGCTTCTAG
Source organism: Symbiodinium natans (assembly GCA_905221605.1). Taxonomy (NCBI): domain Eukaryota; class Dinophyceae; order Suessiales; family Symbiodiniaceae; genus Symbiodinium; species Symbiodinium natans. Next base: position 110,071 of record CAJNDS010002425.1, read on the forward strand.
GGGCGGGTCACCCTAGACCACAACAACTGATAAAGCCCAAGCCCCAACCCAAAAGCTTTTCTCAGGGCAACTTCCTTGTAACCTCATAAGCCCTAAACCCTCAAACCCTAAAGCCCTAAAGCCCCAATTGAGCCGCAAGCCGCAATTACAGGGTTTGTAACCTTTTCAGGACTGGCCGTGGGACTTTCAGATTTGCGGGGTTGCGGGTTTACGGTTTACGGCTTGTTGAGGGTTCAGGGTGTACGGTTTAGGGCTTAGGTGTTGCAGACGCTAGGCCCTAAACCTCAAGGAATGCTCAGGCATGGGAACTTTGTGGGCCTCCGAAGTCAGTTTTTGATCCCGCATGCATATGGAAGGAGGAGCAAAATAAGTCGAGGTCACTGATAGGTGGCAAAAGAATCTAGATATTTGGTGCATAGGGAGGTTTGAGAGCACACGTTTACCCAAAACCCAAAGCCCTAAACCGCAAACCTTAAACACCTGAAACCCTAAACCCAAAACCTTAAACCCCTAAACCATGAAAGGCTTCCAAAAATCCCGAAACCTTCGCGAGGCATGGAGGACTACGACGAGTATGGCCCTGCCGTTGGATGCCAGGCGCTCTCTGAGGGTGGTACTACAGCTTTGGGTCCTTTCCTCCTAAACCCTAAACCCCAAACCCCAAACCCTAAACCCTAAACCCTAAGCCCTAAACCCTAAGCCCTAAACCCTAACCCAAAACCCAAAACCCCATTCAGTGGTCAGATTGAAGAGGGCGATTCCGACCATGATTAGGGCTATGAGAAGATGAGAGTGGTGGGATTCATGGTTTCACCAGACCCCCTCGGTTTTAGTAGGGAACGAGGGGATGGGTGCCCTATGTCTACCCTTTAAGGGATTATACAGGGTAAATCATTCCATCATTCCCTGCTTTACTAAGAATCAGCCAGGAGAAGATATGGGGGGTTTCCGAAATAAGGCACCTCTAATTTGACCCCAAAATAGTAGGAGTCCCCTTATCGCAAGGACCATATAAGCCCCAGAAGCAGCCCTCAAGAAGGCCTGGAACAACCCTGTACCCTAAACCCTAAACCCTAAACCCTAAACCCTAAACCCTAAACCCTATAAACCCTAAACCCTCAAGAAGCCCTAGAAGAAGCCCCAGGAGAAGCCCAAGGCTTGCTAGATGCACTCCCCCCCCCCCCCCAGTGTAGGCCGTGGAGATCCTGGAGTTCAACTACCGGCGCAGGGTCTTCCGCCGGGAAGGGGGGAAAGGAGGGTTTAGGGCTCAGGGTTCAGGGTTCAGGGTTCAGGGTTTAGGGTTCAGGGTTTAGGGTTTAGGGTTTAGGGTTGAGGGTTTAGGGTTAGAGTTTGGGCATCCTTGCGTTGACGCTTGTCGGGGTGCGGTGAAATGAGGGTCTTTGGGGTAACCCTTCACACCCCCCCCCCCCCCCCCCAACTTCCCCATAAAGACCCTTGACGACCCCCCACCCTGAAGAATCCGAAGCCCCAAGCCCGAACCTTCAAAAAAGGCCTACCACCCTCAAACCCTAAACCCTCAACCCCTCAACCCCTCAACCCCTCAACCCCTCAACCCCTCAACCCCTCAACCCCTCAACCCCTCAACCCCTAAACCCCTAAACCCCTAAACCCCTAAACCCCTAAACCCTAAACCCCTAAACCCTAAACCCTAAACCCAAGCCCCTTGAACCCACAAGCCCTGATCCCGAAAATCGCCACGCTCGGGCTCTGCAGATGCCGGCCACCAACTGCATCCCAGCAGACAGCCCAGCCCTTCAGTCTGCAGTGGTTTAGGGTTGGGGGTTTAGGGTTTAGGGTTTAGGGCTTAGGGTTTAGGGTTTAGGGTTTAGGGTTTAGGGTCTAGGGTTTAGGGTTCGGGGTTTGGGGTTTGGGGTTTGGGGTTTCGGAACCCTAAACGCTAAACCCCAAACAAGACCCGAAGCCTTCAAGGCCCCAACTAGGACCCAGATTCGCTTTTGTTAGATTTGCATGACGCCCTTTGAACAAAAGACGGTGCCCTGCTTGTTCCGGGCTACTCCAGGACCTAGCCAAAGACACCCAAACCCTGAACGCTGACCCCGAATCCCTAGAGATTCAGCTGAACGAGCCCGATTGTGGGCGGGGGGTTGGGGGGGAGGGGCGTTGGGGTCTCGGGTTTAGAGTTGCAAAAAGGGTTGAGTCATCAAAGGGGTTCCCTTGTCCAGGCGGGATGAACGCTAATAGTGAAGTATCTGGCCCGTTCCCTAGTTTAGAGTTCCTATATAGGGCCCCCAAAAAAGGGACCAGCATCATCATCATCATCATCATCATCATCATCATCATCATCATCACCAGCATCATCATCATCATCATCATCACCAGACCCTAATTTAGAGAACTACTCACATGGACCCCAAGAATCCGGGGGTTTGCAGCCCCTTGGGATTTTTTGCATTTCCCTTCTTGGGTGGAAGAGGATCATGCTCCTGACACTTTTCTACCCTCTAACCCCTAAATCCTAAGCTAAGAGGATCATGCTCCTGACACTTTTCTACCCCCTAAACCCTAAATCCTTAGCGCTAAGCCCCTCTTCACATCCCCATGCCTTTGTCATAGTGGGATAACATTTTACATTTTTAAGGGTACTTAAACTCAATAAGAATAAAATTTTAAATGTTTATTACTATCCCAACTATGAACCCCATGCCCCCAGGAGTGCATCAGTGGCACCTGGTATTCACTGCCGGGCGCGTGTCCCTCGAAGAGTCTGTACAAGAAGACGGCTGCTTGGCAGGTTTAGGGTTTAGGGTTTCGGCTTTAGGGTTTAGGGTTTCAGGGTATAGGGTTTAGGGTCAGAGTTTATGGTTTAGGGTTTAGGCTTGAGGGTTTAGGGTTTAGGGTGTTCACGCTTTAGGGGTTGTTGTGTTCAGGGCTACGGGTGGTAAGTTTTGTGTCTGCTCAGAAAATGCAGTCGCCGCATGAACAATTCGGCCTGGGAAGCCCGACCCCCGTATTCAGCAGCAGCTTTAGGGTTTAGGGTTTAGGGTTTAGGGTTTAGGGGTTTAGGGTGTAGGGTGTAGGGTTCAGGGATGGCTACGGTTGAGGGTTAAGCGACGTATAGGGTTCAGGGCCTAGGGTTTAGGATGACCGGCGGCGAAAACCCTGAGGGAGTGGGATCCAGAGTGGGGTTTAGGGTTTAGAGTTTAGGGTTTAGGGTTTAGGGTTTAGGGTTTAGGGTTTAGGGTTTAGGTTGTAGGTTCACGACTTGGAAGCCCATGAATCTAGCAGATTGAAGCATGAATGTTTCTGGCATACTTGGAGGCTCATGGGCACGTAAAAGTCCTCTAAGTCCTCTACGTAGGCTATAGGTAGACCCTAAACCCTAAAACCGGAACCCTAAACCCTAAGCCTAAACCCTAAACCCTAAACCCTAAACCCTAAACCCTGTGGTTCAGGTTCTAAGTACCCATGAACCCCCAACTTGGGTCTGGTTTGTGGGGGGCTTGCGGACTCCCTCCATCAACTGAGGACGAGTGCAAGCAGGAGTACCCCAGCCGGAAGCTCAGTTTGGGGGGGGGGGGGGTTTAGGGTTTAGGGTTTGGGGTTTAGGGTTTGGGGTTTGGGGTTTAGGGTTTCTGGTTTAGGGAAACAAGCTGATTATCTTCTCATATGTAGGGGCCGTAAGGGGAAAAATCTTGGTATTTATTTAGGCTCCTGAACTGCTTCCCCAGAAGGAAGTTGGATGCTGACCTCAGCTTTGGTCCAGATTCAAGAGCACCGACGACCATGGATGACCAACTCTCCTGGTTGTTGGGATTCGGGTACACTAAACCCTAAACCCTAAACCCTAAACCCTACACGCTAAACCCTAAACCCTAAACCCTAAACCCTAAACCGCAACATGCGGAATGGAGAGTGTTTTCCCAGCCGCGGCCGCGCTGTAAGGAGGAGGAGAACGAAAAGGCCGCGCTGCAGAAGAAGAAAAAGAAAGCGCGCTCCCCAGACGCGCCCGAGCGGAAGGGGTCAAGGGACCCTCGCGACCCGGATCCCGACGGGCCCTCGGGGCATCAGGGCAAGGTGCTGACCGATCTCTTCGGTATGGCCCTGGGGCCCTACAGGCGTTGCAGGCCATGAAGTGACTCGCGCGGCATCATGGGGCAGCCGCAGCACGCACCCGCGACTGTGCGCTCCTTCCTGCAGGAAGTTGCAGCGAGCTTCCCTTCTATACACCCTAAACCCTAAACCCTTAATTTTAAACCCTAAACCCTAAACCCTGAACCCTACACCCTACACCCTACACCCTACACCCTACACCCTACACCCTAAACCCTAAACCCTAAACCCTAAACCCTAAACCCTAAACCCTAAACCCTAAACCCTAAACCCTAAACCCTAAACCCTAACCTAAACCCTAAACCCTAAACCCTAAACCCTAAACCCTAAACCCTAAACCCTAAACCCTAAACCCTAAACCCTAAACCCTAAACCCTAAACCCTAAACCCTAAACCCTAAACCCTAAACCCTAAACCCTAAACCCTAAACCCTACCCCCTAAACCCTAGACCCTAAACCCTAAATTCCGCCCACCATGCCCATCAAGTCTCTGGGGAACCCACAGTAAATCCATCCAATCCCAATGTTCTAGGGTTTGCAGGGTTTAGAGTAGAGGGATCATAGGGTTTATATGGTCGCTGGGGTCACATTCGTTGGGTTAAGTTTTCATTTTTATTTTCAACAAATTGGTGTTCTAGAGTTAACCCCAGACCCTAAACCCTAAACCCTGAACCCTGAACCCTAAACCCTAAACCCTAAACCGCACCCCCTCTTTGGGAAGCCCTGCTCCTCAGAGGTGCGCAGTGCGACAGCCCGGATGGCACCTCATCCTGCACCTACAACACCCGCTACGCGGGACTGGCAGGGGCCTGAGAGTGCCTGGTTTGGGGTTTAGGGTTTAGGGTTTAGGGTTTAGGGTTTAGGGTTTAGGGTTTAGGGACAAACTTGGGAGCCCACAGAGGACCCCCAGGGCTACCTTTTGTTCAAGGGTGAGGTTCCCCGGTTGCAGAAGAGCCACGCAGAAGCCAACAAAACGTTGCAATCCGTTCCGAGCGAGTGTGACTTCAGAGCTGGTTGTCCTCTTATCAGAGACCTTGCAGGGGTCGCATAGAGCGGAGAGAGAGCATGTGCGTGGTTGTGGTGTGTGTGTGTGTGTGTCCCTCTCTCTATTTGTCGTTGTTTCTCTCTCTAGGTCTCTCTCTCTCTCTCTCTATGGCTCTCTCTCTCTCTCTCTCTCTTCCCCTCTCCCTTTCCCTTTCTCTTTTTGTGGATATACATACATGTATGAGTATAGTATAGTATATGTAAAATAAATAAATAAATAAATAAATATATATATATTTAAGTATAGTTACTCTCTTTTTTCAAAGTGTAGTTATACAGGGTAGGGGTGTTTAAGTTCAAGCCCAGGGCCTTAGACTTTTCCGAAACAAGTAGGGTTTAGGGTTTAGGGTTTAGGGTTTAGGGAATTGCCCCCCCCCCCCCCACCACCACCACAAACAAAAGAAAGAGAGTCAACCGTGAGCTCTAGACAGCGCAACAGAAGCAAACCCTAAACCCCGTAAACACTGCAAAGTCTGTAAACCCTGTAAACCTCAAACCCTACAATGCCCTACAAACCCTACAAACCCTAAATCCCAAAACCCTAATTACCGTAAACCCCAAACTCTACAAAGCCTAAACCCTCAACCTTAAACCCTTTGAACCCTAAACCCTGCACGGAGTGTCTGCCCCTGGGCAGGTAGAGCTTGATGAGCTGGTAGGCCTGGGATTCCAATCCTAAACCCCCTAAGCCCTAAACCCTAAGCCGTAGATAAGCCCTAAGCCCTAACCCGAAACCCCCGAAAATTCTACCACCCCACGGGGGCCTTATCGGCAACTAAGCGTATCGGAAACATGTTGGGGGCTGTTTGTTGGGTTTTAGTAGTAAGGTCTAGTGTTCAGGGTTTAGGGTTGAGGGTTGAGGGTTTAGGGATTCGGGTTCATACTAAAGCTGTTTTTTGTCGCTCCGCTGCAGAGACTCCGAGGCCTCCACCAGTCAGGGCACGTTTAGGGTTTAGGGTTTAGGGTTTAGGGGTCAAGGATTAGGGTTTAGGGTTCCCCGTTCGAACACGGCCTCTTATGTCTAGAGAATCCCCTCAGCAGATGGCCCACCATGTGCAGAACCGACAACAAAGGGCCCCAAACCCTAAACCGCCAATCCACGCTACAGACCCTAGTTTGGGTTCAGTTATGGGTTTGTTTTTTTTGATGTTTTTGAGCCCCGGCAGTACGCTAACCAGAAACGCTACCCCATTGTCTCCTGGAGGTACTGTGTAGGTTGCTTGGGCAACCTAGTGTCCAGAAGCTTAAAAATGTTCCGTAAAATCCCATTTTAGGGCTACAGGGCTTCGGGGAATGGCTTAGGGCTTATAGGTTTCAGGGTTTCGGGTTTCGGGTTCAGGGTGTATTCCTTAGAGCCCCCAAAATTAGGGCTTATAGATAGGGCTTGGAGCTTAAGACCTGCTTCCTTACTGGAAACCTCTAGCCCCTAAGACGAGGACGCCCAGCAGTACCCACCCCTTGTGCAAACCTAGTGAAAACGACAAAGCATGCCCTTTTGGGTCTCCTTTGTCAACTGCAAAAGCCTGGAGGAGCCGGAAAGTCCTAAGCCCTAGAATCTCATCTCCCCAAGACAAGACCTCAGAACCTCAAACGCTCACAACCCTAAACCCTAAACCCTAAACCCTAAACCCTAAACCCCCATCTCTCCAAGGCACGACCTTACAACCCCTGACTCCCTTGTCCATGCCAGGCATAAAGGACTACGAGAAGTGGTGGGCGAACAAGTGCCTGCCTCAAGGGCTCAGGGAACTTGGTTAGGAGGATTTAGGGCATTTAGGGTTTAGGTCTTGGTTAGGAGGGTTTAGGGTTTAGGGTTTTTGGGTTTGAGGGTTTGAGGGTTTTAGGGTTTAGGTTTTAGGGGCATTGTGTGTTCAGATGTAAGTCAGGATGGCACAACTCAGGGCACTCATAACCCTACGAAGAGAAGCTACTTGCAAAGCCCTATATGAAACAGGGTTTGTATTGCTGTTATTGGTGAGTGTATGTAAGGTTCCTTTTTAATATTGGTGAGTGTATATACTGGGTGTCCTTGTGGGGATACAAGAAATATAAACCCTACTTAGTATCGGCCTTCGAGTTGTTACCTGCTTGTAGGGTGTTTGGGTTTAGGGTTTAGGGTGAAGTCTGGCGTCATACCCTAAATAGATAGGGCGTGCGAAAACAGTGGCCCAAAAAGGATTGTCATTCAGCGAACTGCTGATATGCTACGTTGTCCGGTTTAGGTGGAGGGATGAGGGAAGTTACTCTACTGCAGGGTCTAGGGCCAGGGTCTAGGAAACTCAGTTTAGGGTCGGGTTTGCGGAAGCTGGGTTTATGCTCTAAGGTTTAGGGATTCGAAGTTCAGGAAGATGGTGTGGGGCTTGGGGTTCTGTGCTACCCCTTCGCTACCCAGGACAGGCCCCACCGGCAATTTCGAGTACGTGTCCTGGCTCATGGGTTTAGAGTTTCTGGGGTGGGGCTGCGCGATCTTTCAGTGTTCAAGTAGATTGGCGCTCAGGGTTCTCTTCGCAACCGATCAACTTGCATGGTTAACCGATACTTCATGAAATCTACGGACGTTCCAGCACAAATGATCCAGGATGCCATGATAGAAGTGGCTTAGGAAGGGGGCTTGTGCACCCCCTCGGGCGCCCCCAGATATGCCCAAAGCCCTCAGACCATCCAACCCCCTATACCCTCCGCTTGAATGCTGCAAGATAAGTCTAAGCTGAATTGCAGCTGAGAGTCGCAGAATAAATCCTGAGCACTAAGCCTTGTAGACTCCAGATGAAGCCTAAAGCTGGAGGTCTTCTGAGGGTCTCAGGATTCGGGATGTAGGGTTTGGGGATTTTTGGGAGGTCAGGGGGCTTTTAGGTTGATTTTGGGCGTAGGCTTTTGGAGGTTTGGGATTTTTGCGCAGGTGGCGGAGGAGCTATTCTCTTGGGTTTAGGGTAGGGATTTAGGCCGTGACTCAGTGCAATGCCCTAAACCCTCAACCCTGAACCCTAAACCCTAAACCCTAAACCCCATGAGTCTTTTTCACATGGATCACAAGCGATGCCCCCTGACAGAACAGAACCATCGACATGGGTAACGGCACCACATGGTGGAATGATCGCCACAGTGTCTCGACAGCTCTGGCAAAAACAACGTTCGTGCTTTTTCTCGGTTTAGGGTTTAGGGTTTTAGGGTAGGGTTTAGGGTTTAGGGTTAGGGGTCCCCCCCCCCATATGCCCCTTGTATGCGCCCACGCTGCGCGTACCGTAGTCGCCCCTCCCCCCGCTCCCCCATAGTATCTAAGGGGGACACCAAGCCTAATCCAAAAACCCACCATGAACCAGGATGCCCTTTTTTTTTGTTTGGGGGGGGGGGGGGGGGGGGGCAACCTTAAACCCTAAACCTTAAACCCTGCCTGCCCTCATATATACCCCTTACAGAAGCCTGAAAACAAAAAGTATCCCACCAGGGAGCTCCCTTCCTGAAGTTGTCATGAGGAGAGGGGACCATGAACGCCAAACCCTAAACGTCAACCCTAAAGACGAGGGTTTAAACAAGGGTAGTGTACGACCTCGCCCATCGCCTTGCATGCGAGTCCCCACAGGAATCCTTCTTTCTAGGGTTTAGGGTTTAGGGTTTAGGGTTTAGGGTTTAGGGTTTAGGGTTTAGGGTTTAGGGTTTAGGGTTTACCTTGTGTCTTTTTCATATATTAAAACGCGTTCCAAGAGCAGTTAAGGTGAGTCCTTGTGCGACTCGCGCGGCTTGGAGAGATGATATGTTCTGCCTTGGGTTTGGGGTTTAGGGTTTAGGGTTTAGGGTTTAGGGTTTAGGGTTTAGGGTTTAGGGTTTAGGGTTTAGGGTTTAGGGTTTACAGCATCCCCGGGCTTCGTGGTTCTTAGTGAGGAACCCGGAAATCTGGTCATATTCAGTGCCTTCACAGGCTATAACATGTAACACCCTGCAAACCCTAAGCCCTAAACCCTAAACCCTAAACCCCAAATTTCCCGAAGTCCCGGTAACATGCTTTATTAGAAAGCTGAGCTGTGACCCATGTCGGTCGGGTTTCCGGGGAAGGGGGGGGGCAGCCTGCAACTAGTAAGGGCTTAGGCTTATAGGGCTTAAGGACTTTGAGTTTAAGGGGTTTGGTTTTGGGGTTTTTGGGTTTGAGGGTGTCAGGGTTTGGCGGTTAATGGTTTAGTGCGTTTAGGGTAACCCTAAACCCTAAACCCTCAACCCTAAACCCAAAACGCTAGGGGGTTTGGGTAACCCAAGTATTTTGGGGGTCCGGGGTGTTCGAGGGACATGAGGAATAGTCTATGCCGAACAACCACGCCACCTGGGAAGGCTGCGGTTTAGGGTTTAGGGTTTAGGGCTTAGGGCTTAGGGTTTAGGGTTTAGGGTTTAGGGTTGGGGCCCAGGTCTTCTCCAGCTCATGTTGGCTGGCCTTCCCACAGACCCTCTGGCCTTTACACTTATGCAGAGAGAAGAGTGACATCTTTAGAACCCTAAACCCTAAACCCTAAGCCCTAAACCCGAAACCCTAAACCCTAAACCCTACACCCTACACCCCAAACCCTACACCCTAAACCCTAAACCCTAAACCCCACTTGTGTCTCTGTCTCCATGAGGCATAGAGCAGGTCGCTTCGCTGCACTTGGACGCAGTTGTACTACTAGCCTCTGAGCCCTTGCTTCCTAAATAAGAGGGGTTTAGGGTTTAGGGTTTAGGGTTTAGGGTTTAGGGTTTAGGGTTTAGGGTTTAGGGTTTAGGGGGGGCCGCCTTATAACAAGGGCCCCAAAGGGATCAGAGGGTTTAGGGTTCAGAGTTCAAGTCGGTGACTATCTGGTTTATGCAGATGTGTCACAACTGCAACAGCCCTTAAGATGGCTACAGGAAGAAGTGAGCCGGACGATGTCAACAAGCAAAACATAGCAACAATAAGATGGGTCAGATTATTCGGGATTTAGGGTTTAGGGTTTAGGGCTCCAAACGCAAACCAGGGGGCAAAGCTGTGCGTCCAGTGCCGAGGGAGCTATGCTCCAAGCACGGAGGGCTCGCGCAGGCGCGACCCAAGGCGTGCGCCAGGTGCAGAGGGAGCCCCGTTGCTCCATCACTGTGGGCGAACACTGAACACGCAAACAAACAGGAAAGACTGCCACTTGATAAGGACAAGGCGCCGTAGCAGGTAAGACATACTGAAACTTGGCTCAATTCAACGATGCCAACTGCAATTTGGCTTGCACGTGGCAGGTTGCATGCAATCCAAATCGCATCAGCGGCTAACCCTTCGGATCCAAATGCGCGCTGGACACTTGCAGAAGGTACAGGTCACAGACATCACAGCTTTGCAGATCCACGAAAACTTAAGCAGATGCCTGACTTTCCCAACAACAGTCTGCACAGGCGCGGTCGCCCGAGCGCAAGGGAGGGAGGAGGAAGGAGGTGCTCTTCGGGCAGGGCTGAGCCCGGGGAAGCCTACAAAGAAAGGCTCACGGCTACAGGAGCGATTCACTCTCCTGTGTACTCATGGCCGCCATCATTGTGTGTAATTATGCTTTAGGCTTGTTTCTGCTTGTAGTTGCATACAACAGACATTTACATTGCGACTAGAGTAGTCCTGTAACCTATGATTCCAAATTATGAGTACCGTACCCCCTTGACATATCTCCCTTTCAGGGCGCCTCTTCATGCGGCCTTTCTTGCCACGAACGCCCATTTAGCACCCTCATGCCTCTCCCATGTACCCTAAACTCTAAACCCCCAGTAGCTTTAAACTTTCAACCCTAAACCCGGAGCACGCACAAACTTGAACCCTAAGCCCTACATGAAAACCGCAGCCTATCCCCTAAAGCCTGGGTTGCTGGGCTTAGGGTTGAGGGGTTGTAGGGCGGTTTAGGGTTTACGGTTTAGGGTTTAGGGTTTAGGGTTCAGGGTTCAGGGTATAGGGTTTAGGGTTTAGGGTGTAGAAGAAGGTGGAGCGTCCTGAGTGTAAGGCCCAGGGCTCATCTTGGGACCAATACTTGGATTAGGGTTTAGGGTTTAGGGCTTAGGGCTTAGGGCTTAGGGCTTAGGGCTTAGGGCTTAGGGCTTAGGGTTTAGGTTTAGGGTTTAGGGTTTAGGGTTTTTGGTGCAGTTTCCTCTACTTCCAACCCTACGTATAACGACCCATAAACCTCCGAGGCAGGTCTTTCAAGGGCTTTTAGGGTTTAGGGTTTTGAGACCAAAGGAGGGACCCTTTATAAGGGACCTCAGGGGTTATTCAGGGGGCTATTTGGGCTACTTAGGTATATGGGGACTATTTAAGGTATATATTAGGGGTATATAGGGGAATCCCTCCTTATACCCCTTAGCAGGGTTTTGGAGTGGCACCTTGGCCGGAAGTTTTTTCGGGTTTAGCGTTTAGGGTTTAGGCGGTTTCCTTGTGCTTTTTTTTCGTAGGAAGGAAGCCCGGAACGATAACTTGCAACTTATACCTTACCCTACTTGCTTCCCCAAGCGCTAAGCTCCAAATGCATACATGCGAACAGTCCCAGGTCATCGACCTGTTCGCAAAGCGCTATCCGCAGTTGCCAAAGGACTTGCCTGACCCACCGTGCCTCTAGCTGCGCGTGACCTTACCGATTTTCTCTGTGACGATGGGACCTCCTGCGCGCGCGAAGAAGGGTTCAAGCAAGATTCAAGACAAGGATGCCCAGGAGTAGCCTCATGCCCCTTCTACAGAGAGTAGCAGGATCCCTCAAGAACCTCATGATCTAACTTTGAAAGGACCGTTCTGTTGGTGCCTTCTTTGCAGGTCTAGAAATGGTGAGCTTGCCACAGGGGGTCCTGAGCTGTCGAGCAGGAGGCAGCCATTAAAGCCCAGCCTTCTAAGATGTGGGTGGAAAGGCAGCCCCGTCTTCCGCTCTTTTCGTTCTAGTGAGAGCCTGGAAATTCTGAGGACGACCAAACAACACCCGGCTTCAGGATATATATATATATATACACATGTATATATGGGCTGCCGCCTATCCCCCCCCCCCCACTCTTTCAATGTCTTCATACAGTAGCCGGTCTTTCCGTGTCTTGGTACAGTAGCCTAATAATTATAGCACAGCCATGTCCATAGACACAGCTACTGTTTATAAACACAGCCACTGCTCATAAACGCAGTCACCGCAAACATCTAGAAACCCTACCACCCGGAAACGCCCGTAAGACTGGGAAGTATTTGAGGGCATAGGGTGATGCGAATAGATCTATTGCATGTAGGCCCCGGGGAAGGAAGAGTACTGTGAGCAAATATCCTTTCACTATGATCCGGGCTCTGGGCCTTCCAAAAGCCCGACTTGCTCGCAAGTATGTGGGTGTTCATCTCAATGTTTCCCAAAGGGCCCCCCGAAAGAGTTATCTTTTTTTTCAGGATAAGACTCATTTATAACTAGCCTCAAGCATCACAAGTAAATAGCTCATAAACCCTACTCGTTTAAGGCTCAGATTTATCAACGCCTTATTCGATCAAGACGTCGGGTCAGACCCCATTCCCTGATGTATACATTTAAAAGCTTGGGGTTTAAGATTTAGGCATTTAAGCCTAAGCCGTCAATTAGACGTAACCCTTAAACTTTAAACCCTATAGGGTTTAAGGTTTAATGGTTTAGGGTTTAACATTTAGGCATTTAAACTTAAGCCGACAAATAAACCTAAACCCTTAACCTTTAAACCCCATAGGGTTCAGGTTTAAAGGTTTAGGCGTTAAGACTGAGGAGTTCAAACTTAAGCGCATATGTAGAATTTAAACCTTAAGGGTTTAAGGTTTAGGCATTTGAACCTTAAACCCTTTTAGGGTCAGAACCCTAAAGCCCTATAGGGCTCTGAAAGGTTCAAAGGTTTTCACGCTATAGGCGCTGAAGGTATAAATGCCCAGACTTTAGGTTTAAGCGCACATAAAGTTTAGGAATCTTTGCCTCAGGTTTAGGCATTTAAACCTATAGGGTTTAAAGGCTTAGGGCTTTTCAGGGTTTGCCTCTAAAGCCCTAACGGGGTTAGCCCTATAGGGGGTTTAAACCCTGCCTAGAGAGTTTAAACCTTAAAGGTTTAAGGCTTAGAGGGCTTGAGGCTTAAATCCCCAAACCCTAATTCCTATAGGGTTATGCCTATGTTTGTATATGTAGGGCTTGCCTCCCGTGCAAATGCAAAGAACCACATCACCCTTCACCTTTAAACCCTATAGGGTTAAGGTTTGAAGGTTTAGTCGTGAAGACTTGAGAGTTTAAACGAGTTAAACCTTGAGGGTTTAAGGTTTAGGCATTTGAACCTTAAACCCTTTTAGGGTCAGAACCCTCAAACCCTATAGGGCTCTGAAAGGTTCAAAGGTTTTCACGCTATAGGCGCTGAAGGCATAAATGCCCAGTCGGTTTAAATGCATATAAAGCTTAGGAATCGATGCCTCAGGTTTAGGCATGTAAACCTTCAACAGGGTTTAAAGGCTTTGGGTTTTTCAGGGTTTCTCTCTGAAGCCCTGACGGGGTTAGCCCTATAAAGTTTAAACCCCGCCTATAAAGTTTAAACCTTAAAGGTTTAAGGCTCTGAGGGCTTGAGGCGTAAATCCCTAAACCCTAATTTCCATTGGGTTATGCCTATGTTTGTAGAGTGTAGGGCTTGCCTTCTGTGGAAATGCAGGAAAAGTAAGTACAAGGAAGTACCCACATCATGTGTATATAGGGTGTATGTATTGTATGTCAAATACAGATAATGGAGAAGGAAGGATTGTAAGTCTCGAGCCATAAGACTAGGAAGTATTCCAGCGCATAGGGTGATGCGAAAAATCTTTGACTATAAGCCCCGGGGATGCGAGAATACTCTGAGCAATCTCCTTTCCCTATTTCCTTGGACCGACCTGGGGCGTATGTGGTGTTGATCAAAAGAAAAGGTATAATGAGTATTGAATATACTTGTATTCTATACTTAACACAACACCTGTTTATAATCACCGACCCTGTTTATAAACACCTTTGGTGTTCTATTATAGCTACTGTACCCTGAACACTCCCCCCAAAAAACCGAAGAAGTTGGTGTAGAAGTCGAGTCACCTTGGCATGGGTTTAGGGTTGATAGCCAACGTTGTTGTTTAACTAAATTTAAAACGAATACGGTTTGGCCCAAATCTTGGACGAATAGAGGTATTTGCTCACAGTGTTCTCGCTTCCCTGGGGCCTACATATAATGGATTTGTTCGCATTACCCTATGCCATCAAATGCTTCCTAGTTTTATGGTTTGAGAATACCGTCCTTCCCTCTACACTTTCTCTATTTGATATACAATAAGAATAATATACCTACACGGCGACGTGGGTAGAAGTTCTACCTTTTCATGCAACACATACACCCTACATACATACACAGAGGGTTTAGGGTTTACTGACAGTGCCAACGCAGCAACGAACCAATGAACCAATGAACCAATGTACCAATGATTTGGGCCCATGATTGGTGCAAAGGACGACCCATGACCCAATGTACCAATGTACCAATGTACCAATGATTTGGGCCCATGATTGGTGCAAAGGACGACCCATGACCCAATGTAACCAATGAACCAATGTACCAATGATTTGGGCCCATGATTGGTGCAAAGGACGACCCATGACCCAATGTACCAATGTACCAATGTACCAATGATTTGGGCCCATGATTGGTGCAAAGAACGACCCATGATGAACCAATGTACCAATGATTTGGGCCCATGATTGGTGCAAAGGACGACCCATGACCCAATGTACCAATGTACCAATGTACCAATGATTTGGGCCCATGATTGGTGCAAAGGACGACCCATGACCCAATGTACCAATGTACCAATGTACCAATGATTTGGGCCCATGATTGGTACAAACATCCTATGCACCAATCATGGGCCGAAATGATTGGTACATTGGTACATTGGTACATTAGTTCATCCCGTGCAATCATAGGCCGAAATGATTGGGACGTTGGTACATTGGTGCGGTCGGGTTCTTGTTCCAATCATGGGCTCAAATGATTGGGACGTTGGTGCGTTGGTGCGGTTGGGGTTTTGTCCCAATCATGGGCCCACATGATTGGGACGTTGGTACGTTGGTGCGGCTGGGGTTTTGTCCCAATCATGGGCTCAAATGATTGGGACGTTGGTACGTTGGTGCGGGTGGGGTTTTGGCACACATAATGGAAACATCGAGTGCAGACAAAGTGCAAAAGACGGAAATTGCACAAAAGGTAGGGGGGGAGATAGGCATGTACCCATATATATATATATATGTATATATATATATATGTGTGTGTGTGTGTGTGTATGTGTGTGTATGTAATATGTATGCACATAATTGGGGCTTTAAAACAAAGATGAGGTGTGGGGGTGGTATATGATTCCAGGCCTCGGGTTCATCCCCATAAACTAATTAGCTCCGCTGTGTCACTGTGCAGAGAGGCTTTTGGCATGGTCATGACCGCGGGCCCAGTCCTGTCAAAGTCAAAGTCGTCTCAACGTACGTCGAAACGCCCTGGGTTTAGGGTTTAGGGTTGAGGGTTTAGGGTTTAGGGTCTATAGGGTTTAGGGTTTAGGGCGAACCCTAAACCCGAAAGCATCGGTTCCACGAGAACTCAGCAGCTTTGCATTTGCTGCTTCTCACTCGTCATGGGGAATATGGGTTTCGGGAAACCTCCCAAGGGACCGCCTTCGTGAGATCATGACCAAAAGAGTGCTGGGCAATTGCTCAGCAAATGCCTCGTAGTCTCCTGATTTGCTTTAGCAATGTTTTAGTTTCGTCCCGCTGCTGCTCGAAGACAAGAAAGATAACAATGAGGGTTGTCTAAAGTTGGGTCCCTCTATGGTCACCACTACAACCCAATCTCCACTTGTTCGACATGTTAAGAAAGAGCCCCAATCCCTGAACGCTAAATCCTAATCCTCTAACCCTAAACCCTAAACCCTAAACCCTAAACCCTAAACCCTAAACCCTAAACCCTAAACCCTAAACCCTAAACCCTAAACCCTAAACCATTCCCATGGCAAACCCTCTCAACCCGAGCTTACTATAGGGGTCGGAAGAATTACACATCGTATTCCCTTATGGTCCCCTCTACAATCATACTATAGGAAAAACCCGCCAAGACCCTATTCTAATTCTTCAAGCCCCTGCAGTATTAGGTTTTTTTAGGGCTTTGTCGTTTGGACTCTGGGCCGACCAACTTCAGTTTGCGTAGGGGACTCTGTACGAGTAGGGCTTGAGCTGGGGTTTACGTCTTAGGGCTTGGGGTGTAGGGTTTTGGGTTTTGGGTTTAGGGTTTGGGTTTAGGGTTTAGAATTTAGGGTTTAGGGTTTAGGGTCGTGGATGCCTGCACTTTGTGTTTATGAATGTAAGTTAGTTGGGTCTGATGGTTTGGGGACTCTGCTGTTGCCGCGCTGCGCCGGCCTGGCCATCGTCAAGCCCGTCACCTCCCGAGCGCTCAAACACCGGGCCCCGAAACCCTAAGCTGAATCAGGGTTTAGGGTTTAGGGTTTAGAGTTTATAGTTTAGGGTTTAGGTTTTTGGGTTGAGGGTTTAGGGTTTAGGGTTCAGGGAGGGGCAACCCACCCCAAAACACAAGACCCTGAAGCCTCAAAGCCCCCAGGTGTCCTTGTAAGCCCAAAACCCCTCGAATCCCGAAGCCCTGAGCCCTTAACCCTGCAAAGCCCAAGCCCTAAACCGAAACAAGGTCCAGCCTCTCATCGTACTTTTCACGGCCAGCCTGCGTGGCTTCCCTTTCGGGGGGTTCAGGGTTTAGGGCTTGGGGCTGAGCTTTCGATCTTTTTTGGGTGCAAGGGTTTACCGTTCAGGGCTTAGGGATTGGAGTATAGGGCTTCATTAAAGCCTAGACTTGTCATAGCGGGGTAACGTGTTAAATTCTTAAAGGTACTTGAACTCAATAGGGAATGGAACTTTACATTGTCAATGCTATCCCAACCATGACCTAGAAACCCTAAACCCTAAACCCTAAAGGGCTAAGGGCTTGTGTTTCGGCAGCCTCATACCCTAAGCCCTTGCTTCTGTGGCTTGCATGGCTGGCATCTTAATCACACAGGCCTCCCGCCACAGCGGTAGCCCTACTGAACCCTAAACCCTAAGTCCTAAAGTCTGAACCCTAAAAACCCTAAACCTTAAACCCCAAAAGTTTCCGATTACTGCAGGTCCTCAGTTCTGAGGGGGGGGGGGGGGTACCCGTTACCCCTCTCTGCTGATCTTTGAGGGGGCAGCCCTGTGAGAAAAGGGTTTACCGGTTTAGAGGGTTTAGGGTTTAGGGTTAGGGTTTAGGGTTTAGGGTTGAGGGTTGAGCGTTGAGGGTTGAGGGTTGAGGGTTGAGGGTTTAGGGTTTAGGGTTTAGGGTTTAGGGAGGGTGCTTTGCGGGGTCGGGTCTCGCCCGCGCTCCAAATCCCAGGTACTTCCATGGACCCTTAACATGGTCCCTCACCTCCGTTTTTCAGGGTTCTGATGTATGGGCCCTTAATTTGGTGTAGGGTTTATAAGAGGTATATAAGGGGTACCCCCTTCTCAGGGCCCATACTAAAGGACCATGTAACTCCCCTTTGACCAAACTTCAGGTACACACGAAGAGAGTGTATGTGTGTGTGTGTCCCAAATTGTAATAGTTTAAGTGCCTTTTTTTGGCGAGCTACACATCCCACAACCCTCAACCCTGGCCCTGGACACAAACAAAAGCTTGAACTGCTCTATAAGGGGACCCCAAATGTGAAAGCCTGCGTTTTGTAGGAGAAAAGGGGCCTTTCAGGTAAGCCCTAATACGTCAATGCTTCAAGCCTGAAGCCTGAAATCTCAACCCTCGAACCCAAACCCTAAACCCCAAACCCTCTGCACCTCATTCCCGATCGGTTGATCTCTAAACCCTAAACCCTAAACCCTAAACCCTAAACCCTAAACCCTAAACCCCATAGTAGGCCGACACGAACGGCTTACCGCTCGAGCGCCGCGTGGGGGCTCAGGCCTGGGCAGGATTCAGGTCTTATTAGGTCTAAGGCCTTTTGGGTACTTTCGTCTAGGGGGTGAGGGACGTGGCATGTAGACATTCACAATGCGAGAACAGCGAGCTTCTTTACCCTAAGCCCTAAACCCTAAACCCTAAACCCTAAAGGCTCTAGCGGCGGCCAAACCAAAAACACACGAGCCGAACAGTTCTCGTTCAGCGTGGCAGGTTTCCGTAGTGGAGGTTTTAATGTGAGGGTTTGCGAAAAGAAAGGACCCCTAATATAGACCTCCAAATAGTAAGATTCCCTTATAGCAGGACTCCTAAACCCTAAACCCCCACTTTCGGAAACCACCCCATGTGGAATTCTGGAACAGGAGACACTGTCATGTCTCTCAGGATTCGAGGCGTCAAGGAGTCGAAGGTTAACGGCTTTAGGGAGGACATGCTAGTTAGGGTTTAGGGTTTAGAGTTTAGGGTTTAGGGTTTAGGGTTTAGGGTTTAGGGCATAGGGTTCAGGGTTTGGGGTTTAGGGTTTAGGGTTTGGGGTTTAGGGTTTAGAGTTTAGGGTTTAGGGCATTGATCCGAAGCCACCTTTTGCAGGCAGATGGACGACCGGTTCTCGATCCTGAGACCGGACAGTGCCGGCCTGGCACAGACTTGCAGGGGACCCCATTGGGTTTAGGTTTAGGGTTTAGGGTTTAGGGTTCAGGGTTTAGGGTTTAGGGTTTAGGGGTAGGACCTTGGGATATTTGTCGTATTCCTTTACTATTGAGTCTGCGAGGCTTATATTTAGGAACGTTTGTTTTCGGAGGGTTCTAGGGGCCATCCTGGTTAATGTAAGGAGCGCGCAAATATCTCGTGCCATAGTCAGAACGGAACATAAAGCAATCCGTAGGGCCCTTTTAGGGTGAAGGATTCGGGGTGTAGGGCGATGCCTAGTAGTACTCTTGCTCCCTCTTCAGGAGGGACCCCTCGAAAGGATCCGGAACCTTATTCCCCTATACAACCCCTTTATGTAGATATATATATATATATATAGATAGATACCTTTTAATGGTCCCGATATGCCTAAGCCAAGGTTCCTTCTGAGGGTCCCTCCTTTAGTCCCTTGAGCAAACCTTCTAGAGGTACCACGGGCGCAACACCTTTCTCCAGCAGCCTAAACCCTAAACCCGAAACCCTAAACCCTAAACACCCTAAACCCTAATCCCTAAACAGCACTTGCCAGGTGATTCTCGACCTCGGCTGCTTTCCTGGTGGCTGGTCTGAGGCCAGTTTGGGTATAAGTTGGGATGTTCCCCCCTTATACAAACAGTCCTGAACAGGGATTATCGTACCCCTAAGCCCTATAAACACTATAAACCCTATAAACCCTATAAACCCTATGAACCCTCTGAACCCTATATACCCTTTCAACCCTATAAACCCTATAAACCCTAAACCCTACATGAAAATCCCTGTTAAGGACTGTGAGTACTGTTAGATCTGTTTGCAGGGCTTCGAGCCCCGAAACCCTAAACGGCCCTAAACCCTATACCCTAAACCCTATACCCTAAACCCTATACCCTAAACCCTAAACCCTAAACCCTAAACCCTAAAGAGACCTTGAGCAAGATGGGAAAGCATAAGCCCTCTTTCAGGGTGACCGGCGAGCTCATGATGGGCTCTAGGGTCCTCTCCCCCCAAACTGTTTTAACCTAAACTCTAAACCCCTAAGCCCTAAACCCTGAAACCTCTAACCCTACACCCTAAACCCCAAACCCCAAACCCTACCCCTAACCCTACACCCTCAACCCCAAACCCCAAACCCTGAACCCTAGGGCCCCTGAATCCCCTCAACCCTGAAGGTGGCTGTGGAGAGGCCCGCGTCGCTTTTTTCTGTTTTCTTGGTAAGGTCTGGGTTTGACGGCCAGGCGTGCAAGGGTTTAGGGTTTAGGGCTTAGTTAGGGTTTTGGGTTTAGGTTTTAGGGTTTAGGGTTTAGGGTTTCGGGTTTAGTTTCTACTGCTTCCCGTAGGACCCAGAGTAGGCCCTGATTCCACTTGTTGTTAGTGGGTTAGGTTCCCTTGTAGATCCCTTTCATCCAAAAAGGGCACCCTTGGCATCCCTGGGTTGCTCTTGGGTCTAGTCCGCCTTTTGAGGGTTCACTGTTTAGGGTTTAGGGTTGCCTTTCATACGCCCCATGACACAGAGAAGGGCTGCCCTTTGTGTTCTGAATTATTTTAGGTGCCTAAACCCTAAGCCCTAACCCCTGCACCCTACACCCTAACCCCCAGACTCTAAACCCTAAACCCTAAACCCTAAACCCTAAACCCTAAACCCTAAACCCTAAACCCTAAACCCTAAACCCTAAACCCTAAACCCTAAACCCTAAACCCTAAACCCTAAACCCTAAACCCTAAACCCTAAACCCTACCTAAAAACCCATAAAATCCTGCTTGGAGCAGGGCCCAGGCCTCGAGCTCGTCAAGCCGAGTCATCGGTGCGGGTCTTGCTCCATGGGGCGGGTTTAAGGGCCTGTGGCTTGGGGTTTAGGGTTTAGGGTTTGGGTCTGTGGTTTGGTAGCCCAGTGGTACCCTGTACCCTTTTTTCGGTTCGGGTTTCCCTTAGAAAGTAACCACCCCCAAAAAGGGTGCCCTTATTGTAAGATGGTTTCTGGCTACCAGGGGTCTGTGGTTTGGTGTTGAAGGTGGTTTGGGATTTAGGGTTTAGGTTTAGGAGGTGGCTTTTTGATTTAGGGTTGGGGGTTTAGGAGGTGGTTTGGGATTTAGGGTTTAGGGTTTAGGGTTTAGGGCTCAGGGCTCAGGCTTCGGGGTTTGGCGTTTACGTTTAACATGTGGGGTCTAGGGATAGTGAGCCGGCTGAATGTCAGCAGAACACGAGCGACGCAGACGAGGAGTCAAAGTCTCAGAATTTAGGGTTTGTGGGGTTTGCATAGGGTTTAGGGTTTAGGGTTTTAAGGTTTCGGGTTTAGGGTTTAGGGTTTAGGATTTAGATCAATGGCTCTTGCAGCTGCCACTGGTGCCATCGCTCAGATGCCAGCAAGTTGCAGCATATAGGCTAACAGAGAGCTCGGCAGAGACAACAAAAACGGGTATAAGGCTTGGGATTTCGGCGTTCTGGGTTCAAGGTTTGCTGTTAGGGTTTAGGGTTTAGGGTTTATAAGGTTTCGGGTTTAGGGTTGGGTTAGGGCTTAGGTTGTGCGGCGCTGGGGGGGGGGGATAAGGGTGCAGAGGCTTCGGGGTTAAGGAGTTTAGCGGTTTAGGGGTTTGCCGGGTTTTCCTAGGTAGGATAAGGGGGACCCTTAAAAGGGAACCCTTCTTAACTCTCCCC
Organism: Symbiodinium natans; assembly: GCA_905221605.1. NCBI lineage: Eukaryota > Dinophyceae > Suessiales > Symbiodiniaceae > Symbiodinium > Symbiodinium natans. The sequence continues at coordinate 131,489 of CAJNDS010002425.1, forward strand.
TGTCTCTCTTAAAGAGGGACCTTATTCAGAGGGTCTATATCCCCAAGGGTCCCCCTAATCCTGTCCCCTAGGTTTAGGATTTCGGGTTTGTAGGGTTTTGGGGTGTAGGGGTGTAGGCTGGCCCGAGGGTCGTGTTTTTGTATGAAGCCCCCAGCCCCAAACTGGCCTCAACAGGGTTTAGGGTTTAGGGTTTAGGGTTTAGGGTTTAGGCCTCGGGTCCTGAGTTGCTACCGTTTTGGGCATTCCGAGTGGGCTCTGGCACCTGTGGCACCGGTGGCACCGACATACCCAAACATGCACGCGAAGGTTACTTCCCCTGCCATCACAACTGCACAGTGTTTAGGGTTTAGGGTTTAGGGTTTAGGGTTTAGGGTTTAGGGTTTAGGGTTTAGGGTTTAGGGTTTAGGCGCCGTTCAGCAACTTGCAGAGAGAGCTGAGGCGCATTTAGAGCAGCAGAGTCTTCGTCGAAGAGAAGCCATGCTGGAATATGCTCGGCAATTCATGACACGGCCTCGAGGGCCGCGCAAGCGCTTGCGTGATGAGCGTGATGATGATACTGGGAGATTCTGGTCCTGCGATTCGCCCCTGCTGGTCTAGGACTCCCCCGTCCTGGTCTCTGATTCGACCCTCCCGGTCTCTGACTCCGTTCCCCTGATTCGGTCTGCACCCAGAAACATGTGTCCCATATCCCCGCATCCCTTAGCCTTACCCCTTATCCCTGAACCCTCGACCCTTTAAGGTTATAAAATTTCTGGCCCTCCCTGAGCTTCTTGACTTGTAGCTGAGTGAGTACGCTTTACACTTTTTAGGGTACGATAATCCCCTATAGAAGGTGTACACTCTTTTGGGGTTTTTGAACTCAGCAACTGAGTTGACAAGGTGTAGATGTGACCCACATGGACCCCTTGGAGTACCACACCTTCATCCAGGGAGATGTCGCGAAGCAGGCAACCCTAAACCCTAAACCCGCAACCCTAAACCCTAAACCCACTTCCCCGCCGGGTTTAGAGGGTTTGAAGCGTTTGGGGCTAAGCGTAGAGGCATTTGGCGCGTGTAGGGATGGTATGAGGGTTGTTGAAGCCGAAACCCTTAAACCCTTACACCCTTGAAACCTGGAATCCTTAAACCCTTAAACCCTTTCAACCCTTCAACCCTTAAACCCTTAAGCCCTTAGGCCCTTAAGCCCTTAAGTTTTTGAACCCTTGAACCCTTCAACCCTTCAACCCATAAACCCTTAAACCCTTAAACCCTTAAACCCTTAAAGCCCTTAAAGCCCTTAAACCCTTAAACCCTTCATCCCTTAAACCCTGAAACCTTAAACCCTAAACCCTCAACCCTGAACCCTAAAGGGCCCTGAACACGAAGCTCCGAGACCTGCGCAACTTGAGCCCTTCGCAGAACTAGGGCTTAGGGCTTAGGGCTTAGGGCTTCGGGCTTAGGGCTTAGGGCTTAGGGCTTAGGGCTTAGGGCTTAGGGCTTAGGGGTTAGGGGTTAGGGGTTAGGGTTTAGCTTTCTTAGGGTTTAGGGTTTAGGGTTTAGGGTTTAGGGTTTAGGGTTTAGGGTTTAGGGTTTAGGGCTTAGGGCTTAGGGTTAGGGTTTACGGTTCAGGGCACTGCGAGATGAAAAAGCAATCGTCTCACCTCATCCCACCAGAACTCTCCGCAGGCGACGGTGCAATCCATCAGGGACGCGTCTGCACCCAAGCTTCAAGGGGTTCCTCCGAAGGTAACCCTAAACCCTGAACCCTGAACCCTAAACCCTAAACCCTAAGTTGGGGCTCCTCCGAAGGTTCAGGGTTCATTTTGGGGCTCCTCCCAAGGTTCAGGGTTCCATTTGGGGCATAGGGTGTGTCGGGTTTGGGTTTATGGTTCAATTTTGGGGCATAGGGTTGTCTAGGGCTTCGGGTTTAGGGTCTGGGGTTTGGGGTTTAGCTAAAGTTTCGAACTTGTTGGCCCAGGGTCTTCTGACGATGGCACACCCCAGCACATCGAAACACTGCACCCTTGAACCCCTAAGCCCAAGCCCAAGAGACCAGACACTAAACACCGGAACCCCAAACCCCAAACCCCAAACCCCAAACCCCAAACCCCAAACCCCAAACCCCAAACCCCAAACCCTAAACCCTAAACCCTAAACCCTAAACCCTAAACCCTAAACTAAACCCCCAACCTTCAATGGAGTTTCTGATTGCATCCGACGCCCCCCCCCCCCCCCCCCGAAAGTCGAGTTGCCGTAAGAGACTCAAGATCCTCCAAACTCGATCACCAAGCCTCTACCCCTAAACTCCAAACCCTAAACCCCAAACCCGAAACCCTAAACCCCAAACCCTAAACCCTAAACCCTAAACCCCAAACCCTAAACCCTAAACCCCAAACCCCTTCCTTGAGCCCTGTAAGCCCTACCAGCACTTCCACGCCTCGGCACCCCAGAGTCTTGCACCCGAACCTCAAAGCTTAGGGGTTTAGGGTTTAGGGTACCCTGAAAGGGACCCTGGTCATACTACCCTAAACCCTAAACCCTAAGCCCTAAACCCTAAACCCTAAACCCTACACCCTAAACCTCCAGACTTTGAGAAGTGCCGAGCTGAAGAAGGCTCGGCGGCACGAAGGCCGACGTCGTTCTCTCTGACTTGGCCCCGCGCGTGACAGGCTCCGTTAGTCTTCAAGGCGTTTAGGGTTTTAGGTTTTTTTAGGATTCATGGTTTTTAGGGTTAAGGCTTTTAGGGTGTTTAGGGCGCTTTAGGTTTCCAGGGTGTTCAGGCTTTCCGGGCGTTTGGGGCTGCAGGGTGTTTAGGGCGTTTAGGGTTTTGGGGTTTTCGGGCTTTAGTGCTCTATGCTTTCGGGTTTTAGTGATGGTTCTGGCGGTTTTTGGGGGTGCTAGGGTTTTTCGGTTGCAGGATTCAGGTCTTCGTGCCTGTTGACAGGTTCCCTTATAAGTCCCTTCAAGCCAACAGGGTTTAGGGTTTAGGGTTTATAGGGTTTAGGGTTCCTAGGTTACTCCTGGGTCTAGTGACGAAGTTGTCCGTTGTGGATGACATGGAAGGCTCCCGGGCTGAAGACGTGCTGGAGGACGTAGATGAAGTGGCGCGGAGTTGGGATGACATCGTTGCCACTTGTGATGCCGCTGAAGCCGCGGCTGGGGCTGGTGACGACCCGAAGTCCCTGGACGTCCTGCAAGAACCCTCAAAAGCGCCCTGAAACCCTGGGCCTAACTTCTCAAGCCCCTAGACCCTAAACCCTAAAACCCTAAACCCCAAACCCTAAACCCTAAACCTCTCAGGCCCTGCACCCTAAACCCTAAATTCTCAAGCCCCTGAACTCGAACTAGCCAAATCCCAAGAAGGTCTCAAGCAAGAGGACCATATCAACTCCATGCAGTGCCCGGACCTCGGGCTTCAAACAGAGGTTCATGGTGTTTCTTGGGCTTAGGGTTTAGGGTTTGGGGTTTGGGGTTTGGGGTTTAGGGTTTAGGGGAGGTTCATGGGGTTTAGGGCTTAGGGTTTAAAATTTAGGGCTTAGTTGCTCAACGGGGTGTAGGGGCTTCGGATTTAGTAGTCTAGTGCTTTGGACTTCCAAGCATGTTTCCTGCTTAGGCAGTTTAGCACTAGGGGTTTCAACAGGATCTTAGGATCTTGGCTTTTGCTCGAGCAGGTTGGGGCTTCAAAGAGCTTCAAAGGGCGGAGGGCTTGGGGCTTAGGGTTTAAACGGCTTTGGGAAAGAAGTTCGGGCTCAGGGCGTTTGGATTTACGGGGTTCGCGGGGTTCAGGGTTCTTGGTCGTGGCTTCCGGAGGCCACGTTTTCGGGCCTAGACAAGTCTACGGCTTCAGGCTTCAGGGGCTTTAAGGGTTGCGTGCGCCGTGCTCTTAGCTGCCGAAAAAGCCCCTAATCCCTAACCCCTAAAACCCTGAAGGTGTTTTTTCCTAGGGAGTCCGACCCCTAAGTTTGTGCGCAGAATTAAACTAAACCCTACACCCTGAACACTAAGCAAATTCGTGATCCCACCATGAACCCTTATGTAAACCCGAACCCAGAGCGGCCTGCTTTAAGGGGGTATGGAACTCTGCTGAGCGGCATAAGGCTGAAGAACTATCTGGGTTGTGTTTGGGGATGTTTTTTGATCTCCCTTCCTTCTCTCCTTATAGGGGAACCTTTTCAATAATGTTCGAAAGCATTCACAGCACAACATGGGAGTTTGACGCTAATAAGGGACCCCTAATTAACACAGATTTCCGAATCGTAGGATCCCAAGATCCCCTTATACAAAAAGGACCCAAGAAGGTAACCCTGTTATCGTAAATCCCCACAGATTCCCAAATAGTAGGATCCCGTTATTTAAAAAAAAGACCCCAAGAAGGTACCCCTGTTCTCGTAAACCCCCCCCCCACATGGCTACTTGGAGATTCATGGTACTTACTAACCAATTATAACTGTACTTAGAACCATATTTGGGCACTTAAAGGGGCTTATAAGTGGGTTATAAGTACACTTTATAAGTGGTAAAGAAGTACCATGAACCTTCAAGTATCCATGGTTCTACAAGTTACCTAAGGGAACACGAACTCGCACCTCGGTGGTTCGAGGTTAGGGTTTAGGGTTTAGGGTCTAGGGTCTAGGGGTTTAGGGTCTAGGGTCTATAGGGTTTAGGGTTTAGTGTTTAGTGTTTAGGGTTTAGGGTTTAGGGTTTAGGGTTCAGGGTTTAGGGTTTAGGGTTTAGGGTTAGGGTCTAGTGCTAGGGTTTCGGGTTTCAGATGGAAACACACCAGGACACATCTGAAGGGGAACTCTCCTTCCCGAGGTGCTTTGTACGCTGCCAAAATCATGGACAAGATGCCCGGCTGCACTGTTTTAGGTTTAAGCACAGGGTTCCTTGTTTCGGCTTTGGGGTTGAAGGTTTAGGGTTGGCTTGGGGGTGGGTGTAGGGTTTAGAGGAGGTCACGGGCAGTTTTCTTGTCTTGACCATCAGGGCAAGGGCCTTCGTTCGGGGGCTTCAGGCATCCTTAGGGCAGTCTCATCCAGATGCTATGGAAGGTTCTCTAAATTGCGGTCCCCTACGGGGATCACAAAGAAGACGAGGGTGCCCAAAATCCCATGGTTTAGAGAGAATCACCCATATAGGGACACATGGAGTAGCAAGGTGAGGAAGCCAAAACTAGCAGAACTGCACAATGCAGTCCGAATTCGGGTGCCAGACAGTGGAACTGTCGCAACCCTAAACCCTAAACCCTAAACCCTAAACCCTAAACCCTAAACCCTAAACCCTAAACCCTAAACCCTAAACCCTAAACCCTAAGCCTGCACAGAGTCAGCGCAATGCCCAGAAAAGAGATAGATAGGAGACCTGGCACCGGGAGTAGGCCCCCTTTTTTCTTTTTTTTTAGGGTTGGGGTTCCCTTATAATCCCCTTAAAACCAAAAATGGGCACCCGTTTTATTCGTATCCCTAAACCCTAAACCCTAAACCCTAAACCCTAAACCCTAAACCCTAAACCCTAAACCTTAAACCGAGACAGAGATTAAGCAACACCGGAAGCAGACAGACCAAGAACAGGCGGGATCAGGAGAGCCACAGGCACCCAAGGAACAACCCTGAACCCTAAACCCTAAACCCTAAACCTTAAACCCTAAACCCTAAACCTTGTCCTCCCAGGCTTCATTGCACACAGACCCAGCCGACAAAGGTCTTTAAACACACATCGCAGAGCCCAGAAGCCTAAACCCTAAACCCTGAACCCTAAACCCTGAACCCTGAATCTTAAACCAGCCTGTTCTCCCAATCCTTGCCTTAAGACCCCGAAACCTACATGTTTGTAGGTTACCTAAGAATTCTCTAAGGTTGTAACAGTGGGTTTTGGGTTCCTAAAATGAGAGCAGCTCTGGTCTCAGGGTTTCTAGGCCTCAGTCTGTTTGGGGCTTATATGTAGAAGCCAAAAGGTTGGAAACTCAATAGCCTCAATCCCTAAGAGTAAAGTATAGGGAATCCCAGCACTATTTGTCCTTAAAAAAGTTTCCAACTTTTTGGGGTATCCTGTAGGGCTTGAGGGATTGCGGGCGATAGACGTCCCACAACTCCGGGTGCGAGTCGGTACTGAGAAGGGTTTAGGATTTAGGGTTTAGGGTTTGGGGTTCTCAAACCTAGATTTCCCCCAGGAGTACCCGGTTTGTTTCAACCCCTAAACCCCTGAACCCTAAACCCTGAGCCCTGTGTTTTGGGCTTCCCTTGTTCGGCCCCCATTTTTTGAGCCCGTTTGACATGTGGTGGGTTGCTGGGGGGGGGGGGGGGGGGGAAGCGGAAATTTCTCTGAATCTTGGGCCATTCCAGGGGTCCTTGTATACATATATGTATATATATATATACCCTAAACCCGAAACCCGAAACCGCATACATATGTATATTGGGGTTTAGGGTAATTTAGTGCTTGAGCTTGGGCTTCCCGATGTATAAGGCTCCGGAGGATAACTCGGGCCTCCCTACAAACCCTAATTTTCGAAGCCCTGAATCCCTAAACCCCTAAGCTTTAAGCCTAAACACGAATCCCGAAACAGTGAATCCCTAAACCCTACACCCTACACCCTGAGCCCTAAACCCCCCCTACAGACATCCAAAGCCCTTCCGTTCAGGACCCTGCGGCTCGGCGGGTGGTTTGTCGTCCGGGTGATGGCCTGGGCCCTGCGTCGTTTGTTTCTGGGGGTTAGGGGGTTTGGGTTTATACATGGTTCTAAGGTTTTTTTCCCCCCCCTTTGGGGGGGGGGTTCTAGAACGAAAGACCTTGCAAACATTCAATTCCTGTGAACTGGGTCGAGGGTCTCAGGTCGCGCAAGTCAGTTGCCCAAAGAGCCCAGTGCTCCTTATTAGGGAACTTACCTCAATTTACAAAGGGATCCTCAGTATCATTTAAGGCATTTTCCTTATTTAAGGGGTATTGGGCTCTTTGGGTGGGTATGTCTGCAATATCGGGCTATATACATACAGTATACTGTATTAACCCCCCCCAAAACCCTACTCTAAATGTTACTCTTTCTTTTTTGTTTGTTTGGGCCGGGGGGGACCGTACTCGTCCCGGACCTCCCTTCTTATCGTATATCCGAGCCCTCAAACAAGAAGTAGGGGGAGGTAGACCGAATGAAGCCGAAATACCTCCCGTCGGACCTGTTCCGTGCGCGAGACCCCGAACCAGCAATCTTTGCCCCCAGTTCGGTGCGGAGCAGATGCACTGGAGAACGCCGAGGGCCCCAGTTGCTTTTTTGTTTCAGGGTTTGTATAGGGTTTGGGGTTGCCGGAGAGTCTCCGTACCCGGTTTCTTCTCGTGTCCCAAACAAACAAGAGCACCCTTCGTCCCCAGGTGTCTCTTGAAGCGAGTGTTTAGGTTTGAGGGGTGAGCACTTGCGCGCCTGCTGCTCTGAACCCTAAACCCTAAACCCTAAACCCTTAACCCTCAGCAAGCTACAGATGAGGGTCCAGGAGCTTAGGGATCAGGGTTCAGGATGTTGGGGGGACTGAAGGTACAGACAGGGTATCAAGGGATTTTGGGTCTTCGTGCCGCTCCTCTGCGCGCTTGAAAGCAGGGTCCCCCTAAGCCCTGTATGAAACCCCAGACCCTAAACCCTGGCCGAAGTCCAGCGCCAAAGCCACCCACCCTAAACCCTCGATCCAGGCTTTAAAGCCCGGAGCGTAGCTACCTTAGTAGCTGAGTGAGTACACCTTACACTTTTTTGGATACCATAGCCCCCTATAAGACTGACCGTTTTGTACTTTTTCGGGGGTTTATGAACTCAGCAGCCAAGCTACCGAACCCTTTTTTCCCAACTCCTTGAGCCACAAGCCCGAAACCACAAGCACAGTCACTAAACCTGAAGCACCAACACAACCAAAAAAGGGCAAACAACAACGACTGCAAAGCCCTTGACCCTCCCCAAGCCCTGAAGCCCGAAGCCCCAAGCAAACCCCGCCGTTTCCCTAAACCCTAAACTAGACCCTAGACCTAAAGGCCTAGGCCCTCTTAAACCCTAAAACCCTAAACCCCCCTGCAGACATCCAAAGCCCTTAGCCCTAAACCCTATACCCTAGACCCTAAACCCTAACCCCTAGACCCTAAACCCTAGCCCTAAACCCTATACCCTAGACCCTAAACCCTAAAACCCCTAACCCTAAACCCTAAACCCTAAACCCTTTCTATTTGAACAAATGCCCCAGGTATCTTAACTCCCGGTTTGACACGGTGCGAACCATACGACCTGCAGCTTCGAGGCGCGCGCCCTTGAGTGGTCTGGGGTTTAGGGCTCAGGGCTTAGGTTTTAGGATTTAGGGTTTAGGGTTTAGGGTTCAGGGTTTAGGGTTTAGGGTTTAGGGTTTAGGGTTTAGGGTTTAGGGCTTAGGGCTTGGGGTTAGGGTTTAAGGTTTAGGGTTTAGGGTTAGGGGTTTTAGGGTTTAGGGTTAGGGGTTTTAGGGATTAGGGTTCAGGGTTTTAGGGTTTTTTTAGGGTTGAGGGTTGAAAGGGCTCAGAGTGCTTCGGGAACATCTGAACACTAGCTAAAGTCTTCACCCGAAACTCTGAGCCACAAACTCCGAACTTAGGCCCAAGGGTCTAGGGTTTAGGGTTTAGGGTTTAGGGTTTAGGGTTTGGCAGTGACTGAGTCTCATGCAAGAGCGCTTTGGGACCCGAAACCCCGAAACCCCAAAAGCCCTAACAAGACGAAACCCTGAGCACGAAACGTCATAAACTGATGAACCCTAAAGCCCTCAGCCCTGAACAGCCCTAATCAGCCTAAAAACCCTTAACCGCCCGAACCCTGATCAAACCCTAAACCCTAAACCCGAATAGCCCCTATAAGCATGCAGGTCAAGCTTCGGCGAGATGTTTTACATTTGCAGCGGCTTCATTGGCCGCCAGAGCTTGGGAAGCGAGGCAAGGATACGAAGGAATTTGAGGTACGTCCTTAGCAGGGGGGGTGGGCAACCAACCCTAAACCCTAAACCCTAAACCCTAAACCATGGCAACCAAATTCTCCTCCCCTCAATTTGTCAGCTTTCCTCAGGCTCAACTCGCCTCTTCCTCTGGTTTTTGAGGGTTTGTTCCGTTGACTGGGCCTCGCCACAAAATCAACTTTCCTACCCAGGCCCCCTCCCCCTCTTCCCCCCCCCCCCCCACAAAAGCCCCTTGTAAGCCTTAGACCCTCAACCCTAAACCCTAAACACTGAAGGGACTAGTTCAAGCCCTGTAAGCCCTGCTCCCCCCCCTACTGCGCGACCCTCCCTGGCAAATGGCAGGCGCAAACCCACAGCAACTACCTCCTGAAATTCGAGGGAGTGTCTCCGAAGCATCTGAGCGTTTAGCCCTTTACCCTATGTGTGTAGTACCATTTTTTTTGGGAGGGGGGGGGGGGAGTAGCATCTAGAATTCCCTATAGCTAACCCAAAGGGGAACTACGTCGGAGCCTTCAGGTAGGGTTTAGAGGGACTGTCTGCTTAGGGCTCAGGGTCCAATGGTTTTGAGGCTTTCTTTGCCCTAAACCCTAAACCCTAAACCCTAAACCCTAAACCCTAAACCCTAAACCCTAAACCCTAAACCCTAAACCCTAAGTGCTTCTTGTGGGGCATGTCACATGTCCCTGGAAGCTATGAAAAGCAGGGAAGAAACGCTGCGTCGCGGCGCTGTGGGTATGTAAACATACAGCATAAAAGTAGCATGAATATCCAACTAAATAGGAAAATCTAAGGATTTAAGTATATACATGTATATATACTTTTATAAATAAATTAATAATTATATAAATCAATTTTAAAATATCAGCAAATATGATATGATATATATATATATAGCCCAATTAGGGTTTCAGGGTATTTCGGTGGCACAGGCCTGCGTAGCATTCCCCGGTGCCACTCAGGTGGAGGAGTGGACCGGCGAGCTGCAGTGGCTCAGGGGGCAGGGCCTGCTCGATGAGACCGAGTCTTGCTAGCCCTGTGGTACCTTTTTGTTTGTTTTTCCCCACCTTCGGTGTGGGGTTGTTAGATTTTAACCTCAACTCTTCTCCTCGCCCGGAACTCTTCTCCTCGCCCGGTCTACTCCTAGAGCCTCCCTGGAGAGACCAAACCCAGAAACTCCCTGGAGTGCCCAACCCAACCCAGAGACTCCTGGAGTGCCCAACCCCAGAGTCTCCCTGGAGTGCCCAACCCCAGGATCTCCCTGGAGTGCCCAACCTCAGAGACTCCCTGCAGTGCCCAACCCTGGAGTGCCCAACCCCAGAGTCTCAACCCCAATTGCAAGCAAAAACGAAGAAAGCGTATTTGAATCAATGTGTCTTTGTTTGAACATCCTATCTGCGCTCTTTCCTTTCAGCGAGGAGCAAGGTGGGGATGTTCGAAGTAAAATAATTTCCTTTTTGGGGGTCCAGGGTTCCCTTATAAAGTAACTATCCCCAAAATGGGTACTGGGTACCCTTGTCAGGTTTTTTTGGTTCAGGATTCCCAAAGAAAGTAACTACCTGAAGGCTCCAATGTAGTTCCTTCTTGGGTTAGTTCTAGGGGATTCCAGCATACTCCCCCAAAAAGGTACTACATAGGAGCCTTTGGGTAACCCCTGAAAAAGGGTACCCTTTGGGGATGTTACCCTCTTGTACTAACAGTCCTTAATGGGGATTCTATTCGGAGGTACTATAGTCCCTCTGAAGGACTGTTAGGGTTTAGGGTTTAGGGTTTAGGGTTTAGGGTTTAGGGTTTAGGGTTTAGGGTTTAGGGTTTAGGGTTTAGGGTATGAGGGGGAGCATCCCAAGGTACCCTTCCTACAATATGGCTACTGTGCAACCAAGGACTACGTCCCGCCGCCGCGGGACGCCCAAGATCCCGACAAAGCGGAGGGACGTCGAAAGCCCTAAACCCTAAACCCTAAACCCTAAACCCTAAACCCTAAACCCTAAACCCTAAACCCTAAACCCTAAACCCTAAACCCGGCCCGATAGGGATTCTAGTGCCCCCTATTAAGGACTGTTCCCCAAAGGGTCCATGTACCTATATGGTATATACTTGGGGCCTCCAAGAGGTTCCCATATGGTAGCTTTAGGGCCCAAGTATACAGCTATATGGGTACATGGACCCTTAGGGTTCGTATAAGGGCAGCTGGAGGGCGACTCAGCTTAGGCTCAGCCACCTAAACCCCGGAAGTGGAGCTGCATCGCCAGCTGTTGCGCGTGATCGAAGGTGGAAAAGCAACTAAACCCTAAACCATCGGGTAGCTTATGGAGACTTCGAGTGGATCAGCGGGGGAGTGAGTGAGATTTGGGTTCAGCGCTTAGGCTTTAGGTCTCATAGGGCTTAGGGTTTAGTTTCGGGTTCACGGTTAGGCCTGGTAGGGCTTAGGGTTTAGGGTTTGGGCTTATAGGGTTTAGGGTTTAGGGTTTTTGAGTCGCCGTAGGCAAAGCACGTCTTTTCAGGGCGTTGGGACACCGAACAAAATCCTAGTAGTGTAAGGGGGACCCTTAAAAGGGAACCCTTCGTAACCCTCTTCTGGCCTCATTCAGAGGGTCTTTTTCCCCAAGGGTCCTCTTATAATCCTATCCCCTACAAAACTCGATAGCCCTGAACCCGAACTTCGTTTAGGGTTTGGAATCAGTGTCTAGACTTAAGATTAGTTTGTATGCTTTTCACGATGTGGGGCTCAGTATACTACAGTGACTATACTGCTTAGCCTGTAATAAACCATGCTTGGAGGTTCATGGGTACGAAAAACCCCAACCATGTGTCTACTTATCACCTATTTAGAGGACTCAGGGGGCTTATAAGTGCAGTTGAAATTGGGGTTAATTTCCCTGAAGCTCCAAGTACTACAGCAGCGCATCTTGCGCAGATAGGGTTTAGGCGGTTTAGGGTGTAGATGCCCGTGTACTTTAGCTTACAGGGCGAAGCATTGTGCCATTTCGGGCTTTTGGGATCAAGCTTTGTCTGGGTGCCGCGGTTTGACGCATAGCAGGTTCAAGGGGCTAAAGGAGGGACCCTTTACAAGGGACCTTAGAGGTTATTTAGGGGTTATTTAGGGGCCACTTGGGTATCTCGGGACTCTATAAGGTATATCTGGGGTGTGATATAGGGGTTTCTTGCAAGAATGCTGCTGCCCTGGTCGATTCTTGCCCTCAGCTTGGGCACGACCTCCTCAAGTGTGCTGCCATGGCGCAAGCAGTACCTAGGACCCGAACTAGGCCCTCATTTTGTTTGTCCTTTTAGGGTTTGGGTTCCCTTGCAGAATTCCCTTACAACAAACCAAAGAGGGTAGGTACCCTTTTTCTTCCTAGGTTGCTCCTGGGGCTAGGTACGCTGCTCCCTCGTGCAGTGGTCGAGTCACTGGGCACTCATTTACACGCAACTTTGAGTGCGTGCCGCCCAACAACTTCATGGGCGAGCACTGGGTAAAGGCCTTCTGCAATGAGACCGACGGCAACGTGACTTTTGAGCGGTATGAAGGTGCGGCGTGTACTGGTAATATTATCCAGACTGAAACGTTTCCGTCAGGCTGCACTCAGTGCACTGATCCGGGGTACACTTGCTATGGCGGCGGGCTGCGCAGCATCTCCATAAGATGCCAAGACAGCGCTGCCAGTGACAGAGCGCATCCTGCTGCGACGTGGTCCAAGTGTCTTTCTATTTGGTGGCTCTTCGCCGTCTTTCCTGCCGCTGTTTAGCGAATCGAGCATGATCGGGGACCGTGAGAAAGGGACACGGACCTTCGAATCCACGTCTTGCCCCCCCCCCCCCCCCCCCCGCGCCCCGACACAGAATGTCAAAGAAAAGGGAGCGTTGAATTGAAGTGAATTGATGTCACCTATAACTTGCCATGCTGTAGTAGTACTAGAGTAGCTCGCCTCAGTATTCGTAGGCAGGCATGCAGACCCGGAAAGTACCACAACTACACGCACCAGACGGCTGGCTTGTACGTCCTGTCAAGTGATTTGGTATGGGTTATGCGGGATCAAGAAAGGATGGACGCTGCAGTGAGTATAGTATACAATCATAGCACAAGTATTGCAGGAAGGAATTGTAACAAAAAAAACAATTCAGCAAAAGACATAGTTTGCTGGGTCATGTTTTACACGAAGGTAACAGTGATTTTAAGAAAGTCAAAATGTCCCAGAACACAAAATACATTCACGGATGCATTAGTTGGCTGTGCTTTGGTAGCGCGCTCCGGGAGTGTGTGGCTGCAAAAACTTTTTTTCTGTACTCTGCTACAGTACAATCTACTCTTTGTTGGAGTATAGCATGCCAGAATATCATGTAAAGTAGTATAGCAGAGTGTAGTACTGTGTCAACGAGACAAACAAGCGACTTCAATTGGGTCCTTGAGGCCCCCAGGAAATGTAAGCAAACGGGCTCCTGAAATGAAGCAAGGTCCCTGACTTTATACTTTGCACTATAAATTAAGAAAGAAATGTATATATATATATATATACTGCAATGATTCTACATTATTCTGCAGTATTCTATAGTATACTGTAGTAGACCGTAGTAAACGACAATATGCCATCAGCTAGGGGTAGCAGTAGTATACTTACTCTTTTTCGTGCGGCGACTAAATTGGTGCAGAGGTTGAATCAGCAGGTTGTGTTTGAGCTTTAGGGTTTAGGGTTTAGGGTTTAGGGTTTAGGGTTTAGGGTTTAGGGTTTAGGGTTTAGGGTTTAGCGGTTTTTGTTGGGTCTTCTGGGGGGATTGCAGGATTTGGCTTGTAAGGTTGGCATGGCTTGCAAGGGTAGTCTTGTAGCTGATCGGGTTGCGGGTAATCCTGTTCCGGGTGGTCCTACAACGCTGCAACACCCTAAACCCTCAACCCCAAACCCCAAACCCCAAACCCCAAACCCTAAACCCTAAACCCTTAGAGCATCGCCGCAGTCGTCTTCCCTGGGGAAGCTTAGTCTGCGCTCCTCCCTTGCTGGTCGCAGAAAGCCCTGTGAAGCGGAGGCCACCCCGAAACCCAAATGTCCCGAAACCAAACTCCCTCGGGACTGGGCTTAGGGTTTAGGGTTTAGGGTTTAGGGTTTCCAGGCAAGAGAAGAACTGTTAGACACCCTGAGCTCCCAGGCCCGAAGCCCTGGTTAAACCCTAAACCCTAAACCCTAAACCCTAAACCCTAAACCCTAAACCCTAAACCCTAAACCCTAAACCCTAAACCCTAAACCCTAAACCCTCAGCAAGCCAGGCATGGTGCGAGGTTCAGGACCTCGTAGCTTAGCTGCGGCCGCCTTGCTGGTCGCATTGTTTCGGTGGGGCGCTCGTGTGCAGCAAGGGCTTAGGGTTTAGGGTTTAGGGTTTAGGGTTTAGGGTTTAGGGTTTAGGGTTTAGGGTTTAGGGTTTAGGGTTTAGGGTTTAGGGCCTCTAGGACTCTGGGGTGGGGATGTAGTTTGGGTTTAGAGTTGAGGGTTTGGGGTTTGGGGGTGCTCTTTGTTTGTTTTGGGCCTGCTATCCGTGCGCGGCTACAGGGAATCCAGTAAGCTGTGCCTGAAAAGGGCATCCATGAGTGGAGCGCTTCGGTTTTGGACTCAGCGCCTTAACCAATGCGGGTGTAGGGGGAGCCATGGTTGAAGGCATACCGAGAGGGGCCGTGCCCCCAAAGCGGACCCTGATTCTTACTCCCGGTGTTCACTCAACCCTAAACCCTAAACCCTAAACCCTTATTTAAACCCTAGATTGCCCCTATACCTCAGTAGCCCCTTCTAGCTCTATCTGATCACACGGACGCTGATGGCTTTGTCGCAGGTTTGTCTCTTCCCAGGCTGTCTGCTTTACTGAAAGTATGAAGCCCCTGTTTTAGGGTTTTAGGGTTTTAGGGTTTTAGGGTTTTAGGGTTTTAGGGTTTTAGGGTTTTAGGGTTTTAGGGTTTTAGGGTTTTAGGGTTTTAGGGTTTTAGGGTTTTAGGGTTTTAGGGTTTTAGGGTTTTAGGGTTTTAGTGTTTTAGGGTTTTAGGGTTTTAGGGTTTTAGGGTTTTAGGGTTTTAGGGTTTTAGGGTTTTAGGGTTTTAGGGTTTTTGGGTTTTTGGGTTTTTGGGTTTTTGGGTTTTAGGGTTTTAGGGTTTTAGGGTTTTAGGGTTTTAGGGTTTTAGGGTTTTAGGGTTTTAGGGTTTGGGGGTTTTGGGGTTTTGGGGGTTTGGGGTTTAGGGTATAGGCATAGGGTTTAGGGAATTTCCTGGATAGCAGTCAGAGCCTGAGTTTGGGGTTGAGGGTCCCTACGCCCTAAGCCTTAAAGCTACAAGCCCTTAACCTTCTTCTACTCTTTGTGAAATGGGTGCGCTGGGTAGATGGGGGATTCTCTACAATATGGCCCCGTTGGGGTACCCCAGAATTTAGAGAACTCACCATATAAGAATTCCCCAAATCAGGACCCACATTAAGGAACCATATGCTACTACCCTACGAGTGGAGCAGGTTCTGGACCCCTGCGATAGAGGAGCCAGACTTTGTGAACGGTCTGGCAGCGGTGCAGCTCTCAGCCTAACACTAAACCCCAAACCCTAAACCCAAACCCAAAACCCTCAAAGACAACTCCTCAACTCCTGCAACTTCTCAAACGCCGATGGCAGCGAAGCGTGGTAAAGCTGAACCAAGCATCCTGTTTACCCGTTGCCCTAAACCCGGAACCCTAAACCCTAAGCCCTCAACCCCTTTCATGTGAAACCCTTACCCCCTTAAAACCTTACCTTAAATCCTAAACCCTAAAAACCTAGACCCTTTGAACCCTAAACCCTTTAAACCCTTACTCTCTTTAAACCTTAAACCCGTATGCTCAGAGATCTTCAGCGAAGAGCAAATCGTCAAGCTTTCCGGGGCCTGATCTTGAGCCGGGGTCGGCCCTAAACCCTAAACCCTAAATCCTAAACCCTAAACTCCACCTAAACATTAAACCCCAAGCTCGGGGGACATCCGGGATTCCGGCGCCAGGGGTACCTTAGGGGCGCTCCGAAGCGTCGAGGGTTTCGGGCGTTTAGGGTTAGGGCTTGGGGTTTAGGGTTTAAGATTTGGGGTTTAGGGTTTTGGGTTTAGGGTAACATCCCAGAACTTCGACGCCTAAGCCCACACAAACCCGAACCTGAACCAATATTAGACCATAGAGGCCCATATAACCCCACATAAACAGTAAACTCATAGAAAACCCATAGAAACCCATAGACGCCCACAGACACACATGCAAAGCCATGTCAAACCTAAACCCTGAGCCCTAAACCGCGACTCAAGTCTTGAACATCTCCGGACATCTCTAGACCCCCCTACTTTTGCTCATCGGCAGCTAACAAGCCATCCTTAAAGCCTAAACAGCCCAAGCACCTAGTTCCCTCAACTATATGACTATATATATATATATATATACATAAATGAAACCCTAAACCCTAAACCCCATACAACTCCTAAACATTCCCTAGTCCCCCGAAGCATCCCGAACTAAACCCCCTTGGGTTGGCTCCGGTCGGCTAGTGTCGCGCAGATCCTTGCGGCAATGGTTGTGCCATGTTGTGCCGAGGGTTTAGGGTAGGGTTTAGGGTTTAGGGTTTGGGGTTAGCGTCTGTAGGATTTTGGGTTTAGGGTTCGGATTTACGGTTACGGGGTAATTAAGAAGTTGAAGGGGCTCGCCTGCAGCTTGTTTTTGGATCACAGAAAAGCCGACCCAGTGGGTGACGCGGATGCCAACGCGCGCAAGGGCGACTCTGTTGGCACCCGTCGTGCATGTCCGTGGAGCTTCCCTCGAAGTTGGAGGACGGCCAAGCTGGATTGGATGACGCTCAGAGAATATGCACTTGGTACCATTTTGACCCGTATTTTGTTGGTCCAAGGTTCCCTGGTATATAAAGAGTTCAACCCCAGAAAGGGTACCCTGATGATATGATGGCTACTGGGCTACCAAGTTTTTATTATAGGGTTGAGGGGAAGGCTTTTTGGGGTTTCCAAAACCAGCTCTCCTTGCTTTTGGTATGACCGCCCCTCTGAAGCCTAAAGCCTAATTAAAGCCTAAACCCTAAACCCTAAGCCCCAAACCCTAAATAAGCCGGGACGGGGAGCGTGGGCGAAATGGAGTGGACGGTACAGGTCGCCCCTTACCTTTCCCAAAGTCTTAGGGTTTGGGGTTCAGGGTTTAGGGTTTAGGGAGAATCCGAGTACTTGGAGGTTCATGAGTACTTCTGGCCCCAGTTATAAGTCTACTTATCACCTACTTAGAGGACTCAGTCGAATGGGGGCTTACAAGAACGGTCAGAATTGGGGTCGCAAGAGCCCATGAACCTCCAAGAAGTTCTTCTTAAATCAGGCCCGAAACCCCCAAACCCTAAACCCTAAACCCCAAATCCTTAGAACCATGGGCTCCAACGTTGCATCAATTGCATTGCGCAGACTTCGGGCCTCACTTGCGGTCGGCCCTGGTGGAAGACAGTCTTTCAGTTGGCTTATAGTCAAGAAGCCCTAAACCCTAAACCCTAAACCCTTTGTAGCCAAAGAATCATATAGATGCTAACCCAAGCCTGAAGCTAGCCTTGAACCGGTATGAAGGGCCCTATCTACCACAAACTCGTAAACCCTTAACCCTAAACCCATAAACCCTTGTATTATGGTTTGTACCGGCGGTTTTTGCTACGCCCTTGGCCCGGAACAGCATTCCCATGTAACTCTGACAGCTGGGTTTGTGCGTCAGGGTTTCGGGTTTGGGTGTATGTCTCTGTCTCTCTCTCTCTCTCTCTCTCTTGCCCCGTTTTTTTTTTGTTTGTTTTGTGTGTGTAGGTGCGCTTATGTAAGAATGTCTGTGCGTAGGGGTGTGGGGTCAGGCGGCGAGGCGGGGCGGAGGAGGGGCGAGTATGACACCAGCTACTTGGAGGTCCAGGGTACTTAGTAACCCAACTATACCTGTACTTATAACCCAATTTTAGCCCTATTAGGGTACTTAAGGGGCTTAAATGTGGGTCATAACTGCACGTAAACCCTAAACCCTAAACCCTAGACGCTCTTATAATGGGTTTCTATGTACCCTGAACCTCCAAGTAAGGACGACCGATGCACTGAGGATCTGGAGGAGCTCCGAGAGAACCGGAAACGCGGTTTAGGGTTTAGGGTTTAGGGTTTAGGGCTTAGGGTTTAGGGTTTAGGGTTTAGGGTTGGGATGTTCCCCCTTATACTATCCGTCCTTAGTAGGGATTCGAGTACCCCTCTTATTCTCCCTATTATAAGGACTGTTCGGAGAACGTGGGAACATCCCAAGGCTTAGGGCTTGAGGCTTGCCAAGAAAGAAGGTTCTTGGGGGGTTTAGGGTTTAGGGTTTAGGGTTTAGGATTTAGGGTTTAGGGTTTCGGGTTTAGGGTTTAAGAGGGTGCCCAGGTTCATGAGAACGAAGTCTGGCCCCAAGACTGGCTGGTTCTTAGTAGGGAATGAGGGAGTGAGGTCTCCTCTATAGTCCCTTAAAGGGTATACTTAGGGCCCGAATTCCTTCATTCCCTGCTAAGAGCCAGGGGGAAGAACACACCCGGAAGTAAACACCTTCAGCCCAAGCCTTGAGATGCTCCCCCTTATACGAACCGGGATTATAATAGGGGATACCCTAAACCCGAAACCCTAAACCCTAAACCCTAAACCCTAAACCCTACTAAGGACTGTTCGTAAAGGGGCAAACATCCCAGCCGAAGCCTCCTGAAACCCTGAAACCCTGAGAGGAGATGGATGCAAGTGTCCAAAGCTACTCCGACCCGGATTAGGGTTCATGTTTCAGGTTTCAGGGCTCAGGGTTTAGGGTTTAGGGTTTAGGGTTTAGGGTTTAGGGTTTAGGGTTTAGGCTTAGGGTGTAGGGTTCATGCGGAGGGAAGTTCAGGGTTCAGGATTTGGCGTTTAGGGAGGTTGGGGGCTGTGTTGTCAGGCCGTGGGGCTTCTGGCTTTCAACGCACATGTTGAGGATGAGAAGATTTAGGGTTTAGGGTCTAGGGTTTGGGGTTTGGGGTTTAGGGTTTAGGGTGGCTTCGAACTAAGCGACCCCTACCACCCTCCCTAAACCTCAGAGCCCCAATTGCCTTAAACCTCGTAGGCATCGAGAGTTAGACTTTGGTCGGGATGCATACAGGGTATACGGGGTATACCTGGCTGCCATGATGGGAGTGAAATCGTCCTCGTTGGGTTTAGGGTTGAGGGTTTAGGGCTTCGGGTACTTGGAGATGTTTTGTTCGGTGTATCTGGCTTCTCCACAGAAAGGAAGTACAACTCCTTCGGGCCTTGGGTCGAATGGTATCGACCAGAGGCGTCCCCACATTGAAGGAGTGGGGTTTCATGTCATGCTACACCCTACCACTACCCCTCCCCCCCCCCCCCCCCCCAGAAACACCCCCAAGCCCTCACCCACCACGCCCTAAACCCCAAACCGCAAAAAGGTTTAGGGTTTTAGGGTTTCACCCTAAACCCTAAACCCTACACCCTAAACCCTAAACCCTAAACCCAGGCAACGCTGGAAGTTGTTTCCTGGCCAGCCTCCCGTGGCTGGTAGGGTCTGAGCTCCGACAGCACCGTCGTCTCTTCCCACTGGCGGCGGCCCAGACGCCCGACTGCCATTTGGGAGAGCTCTTGGGGTAAAGGATTCGGTGGTTTAGGGTTTAGGGTTTAGGGTTTAGGGTTTAGGGTTTAGGGTTTAGGGTCTAGGGTATAGGGTCTAGGGTCTAGGGTTTTGGGGGGCTACGGGGGCTAGAGGGGCTATGTTCTGTTCGGGACATGTATAACTTATAACATGTTATGTAAGGGGCTGAGAGGCCATTATGAAGGGACGATATAGGAGTGGCATAGAGAAGCTAGGGAGTTAGCCCTAAGCACTAAACGCTAAACCCGAAACCCTAAACCCTATGAGGGCTTTGTTGGGATGACGAGGGGGTTTGGCTCTCGGGTTGTGGGCACGCCTGTCGGATCGTTTTGGAGCGTCGGGCTTTTAGGGCTCTTAGGGCTTTGGGGGTTTTAGGATTAACAGGGCCGTTCGGCTTTTAGGATTTTAGGTTTCTGGGTCAGGGGTTTTCAGATTTGGGGTGCATGGGGCTTCTAGTTTCTTTGATTTTTTGGGGGGTTGGGGTTTTACTCCTTTTGGGGCTTTGATGGTTCTAAGGGTTTCGCGTGTTGAGGGTATTGGGGCGTGCAGGGCTTCTAGAAGTCTCCGTCCACCTCTCTAAGCTTGCACTCGCAGATGCTCCCGAGCCCCAACCCTCAAACAGAGACAGAGGCAGAGACAGAGACAGAGACATAGACAGAGACATAGACATAGACAGACACAAACAGACAGACACACACACACACACACACACAGAGTCACACACACACACACACAACCACACCAAACACACACACACACACACACACACACAAAGAAATGAAAGCCCTGAAGCCCCAAACCCCGCATCGTTCCCAAGCAGGCTTCAAGTCCTGGACCTTTAAAAAAAACCGCCTCAAGCACTCAACGCCGTAGGTAAGCCCAAGACCCCGAATCCCGAGCACTCTAACAAGCCCTAAACCCTAAACCCTAAACCCTGAACCCTAAACTCCATGTCCCTAAGAACCTACACCCCAAATCCCTGAACCCTGAGCCCAGAGAGGGTTTAGGGTTTAGGGTTCAGGGTTTAGGGTTTAGGGTTTGGGGGTTATTGTTCCGGGTTTGGTTCAGAAGTCCCTATATTCAAGGGATGAAGACTCGTACCCCGAAGGTTGTACTCCTAAATGTTCCCCTTAGTATGCTTATCTTCTTGTAGGGACCCTTAAAAGGGACCCCGAAACCCAAGGGTACAACCTTAAGGGTCCAAGGTAAAACCCCAAACCCTAAACGCTAAACCCTAAACCCTAACGCTAAACCCTAAACCTTAAACCCTAAACCCTAAACCTTAAACCCTAAACCATAAACCCTATAAACCTTAAACCCTAAACCCTAAACCCTATCCCGCGCCAGGATGCTGCTGCTGGCCGACCAGCCTCTGCTATCCACAAACATGTCGACAGTCGCGCAGGCTTCAGGGACATTCGGGTTTAGGGTTTAGGGTTTACGGTTTGGGGTTTAGGGTCTATGATGTTTGCACGTGGAATGATGCTGAAAACCCTACCAGCAAAAATGGGGAAGCCCTCTGAGAGGTGTCAGAGTGTGGGGTTTCGGTTCGGGTCCACGCTGTCAGGTGTCCCGCCGTTTTCTGGTTTTAGAAGATCTTTCGAACCAAACTTCAAACCCTAAACCCTAAACCCTAGACCCTAAACGCCAAACCCTAAACCCTAAACCCTAAACCCTAAACCCTAATCCTAACCCTCAACCCTCAACCCTCAACCCTCAACCCTAAACCCTAAACCCTAAACCCTAAACCCTAAACCCTAAACCCTAAACCCTAAACCCTAAACCCTAAACCCTAAACCCTAAACCCTAAACCCTAAACCCTACCACCTAAATCCTAAAGCCTAAACCCTAAACCCTATTCCTTGAAACTTGAACTGTCGGTCATAGCGAGACAAGGGCCGGCCCAGCTCCAAGGAACTCCCAGACCTTTGCGTGTTTAGGGTTTAGGGTTTCGACTCCTTTAACTGGGTTTTGGAGTACTCTACTTTCCGACTTTTTTTTTTTTTTTTTTGGGGGGGGGGGTTGGGTTCCTACCATCGCTACTGAAACCTAAAAAGTATCTACTTTTTGTCCAGGGTCTGCTCCAAAGTAGGGTTTTAAGTTAAGCCCAACTAGAGCCCGAAACGTCTAAAGCCCTCAAACCCCTATAGGGTTTAGGGTTTCCCTTAACCCTAAACCCTAAACCCTCAAGCCACGTGGAAACCTGGCAGGAGTTCGGCTTCACGGGCCCAGAACGAGACGAAATGTCTCTCGGACTTCGGGTGCTGGGTTTAGGGTTTAGGGTTTGGGGTTTAGGGTTTAGGGTTTGGGGTTTGGGGTTTAGGGTTTAGGGTTTGGGGTTTGGGGTTTAGGGTTTACTTACTGATTCTTAGCAAGGAAAGAGGAAGTAAGGTGCCCCATATAGTCCTGTAAAGGGCATATTATAGGGATATGATACCTAATTCCCTCATCCCCTACTAAGAATCACGGGTTTAGGGTTTAGGGCTTACAGGGTTTCGGCTAGTCGTTTAGGGTTTAGGGTTTTTGGTTCAGGGTTTACAAGGGTTTAGGGTTTAGGGTTTAGGGTTTAGGGTTTAGGCTAGAATGCTTACGGCCCCAAAGTCCAGACATCTTGCCCTCCCGAAGCCCCCGACCCCGCTGAACCCTCAACCCCTAGGATTCGTAGGCTTAGGGTTTAGGGTTTTGGGGCTTTAGGGTTGAGGGGCTTGGGGTTTAGGGGCTTGGGGGTTTAGGGGTTTAGGGGCTTAGGGGTTTAGGGGTTTAGGGGTTTAGGGGGTTTACGGGTTTAGGGGTTTTGGGGGTTTAGGGGTTTAGGGTTTTAGGGGCTTAGGGGTTTAGGGTCTAGGGATTTTAGGGTCTAGGCGCTTAGGGGCTTAGCGGTTTAGGGTTCAGGGTTTAGAGCTCAGAGTCTAGGCAGCTTAGGATTTAGGATATCGTGGTGTCACAAAAGCGCCCCGAATCTCGAAAGCACCTGACAAAGCCGTTTGGGCTCAGTGCACAGGGCCTTGCTGTAAAAGCAGAACGAAAGCCTGTCAGCCCCGAGTTCGCCATCTTCCGGTGCCTTTGCTCGTGACGCGCATTGGTGTGTACAGAATGAGTCATCCAGCAAGAAATGCATCAGCCGAGCTTTGTGAGGAGAGGGCCGAGGGGGCTCCCAAAATCCCGGGAAGCCTGGACTTGCTGCAGGTCCTCACCATGCTGGAGTGCCAGGATGATGCCACCCGTCGAGTAGGGGCCCTCGAGTCCCTCAACCGCAGTGTCTTTGAGGTGGTTGATGGGAGTGAGGCTGCAACGATCCTCCGCAAGGTCATCTCGATGCTCAACGACCCTGTTTGGGATGTCAAGCGAGCCGCAATCCGACTGCTCTCCGAGCTAGGCCCGCGATTCGGCCACGAGACAGTGCAGAGGCTGAACCGCCTGCTCTTTCACCCGGATCCTGTGGTACAGATGATGATTGCTTGCGTGCTGCAGAATGCGAAGGGTGCCGAGGACTACTGCCAGGAAATCTGGGGTGACCGGTCGACAGCCGAAGCTGCTGTGAGTCATGAAGGACGACTTCTTGAGTTTCTCGATGCAAGCTTCAAGGGCGACCGGGAGATTGTCCTGTCGGCCGTGAAGCAGGACGGGCAAGCATTGAAGTATGCGGAGCCGTGCTTGTGTGACGATGAAGAGATCGTGCTCGCCGCAGTCGCCCAGAGTGAATCAGCGGTTCACTTTGCTAGCCAGAAGATCATTGCGAGACATGCGGGTCTCTGCGCGCTGCATGAGGGACGAGGACGCTGCTTGTGTGGCGACTATGTGATGATCGAACGCATAGGCCAGGGTGCCTTCGGCGAGGTCACGAAAGCCGAGCACATCAGCACCAAGCAGGTCGTGGCCATTAAGAAAGTGTCCTATGACCCCGAGGTGTTTGGGGACGGTGTGCCAACCTTCGCAGTGCGGGAGGTGTCACTGCTGCGCAGGTTTAATCATCCCAACGTTGTGCAGCTGCTCGATGTGCATGTGGGCCGTGACGAGATTCGGATGGTCTTCGAGCTTCATCCGGCTGACCTCCGTATGGTCTTGAAGAGGAGTTCCGGGCGCGTGTCGATTGAGCAAGTTAGGCAATACTCCGCGGACATCTTAGAAGGCCTTTATGCGTGCCACACCAACCAGCTTCTTCACCGCGACATAAAGCCACAGAACATTCTCCTCAGCCCCGAAGGTGTCCTCAAGATAGCAGACTTTGGCCTGGCGCGCGTGAGCAATCAGCAGCCGATGACGCTGGAAGTGGTGACGCTTTGGTACAGGAGTCCAGAGCTCCTCCTTGGCGCAACTCGCTATGGATTTGAAGTGGACACTTGGTCAGCAGGCTGTGTGATCGCAGAGATGTTGACCGGGCGCCCGTTGTTCCCCGGAGACTCTCAAATTGGCACTTTGTTTCAGATCTTTCAGCTGCTGGGAACGCCGTCATGTACGAATTGGCCACAGGGTACGCAGCTCTGCAATTTCAAAGGCATGTTTCCACAGTGGCAGCCGACAGGACTAAGACCCATTCTCGACGTGCGACCAGAGCTTCACGCTCACGAAGGTCATGAACTCCTCAGCGGCCTGCTTTGCCTGCAGCCTGACCGACGTCTCTCATCAAGACAGGCACGTCGGCATCAATTCTGCAGGCAAGATTGACTCCATGAGCCTGTGCCAGTTGTGCTGCCTCCCAGATGGTGATCCGGATGTAGGGGAAGGCTTAATTCCGGAGTTGTTTAGCGGAGTGTTTGTGGTTTAGGATGTTTAGGATGTTTAGGATGATTGGGATGTTTAGGCTGGTTAGGCTGTTTAGGGATGCTGGCACGCTGTTCAGTGCTGCTTGGACGACCTCTCGAAAAAGAGAATCGTTTCGAGTCTGGGTGCTTTTTCTCGATCTTGCGCAACGATTTCAATGGCGTTTAGCAAAAAAACATATGTCAATGGCGTTTAGCGAAAAAAACATATGGAGGTCGCAGTCGCAGCGACGCCTCGGATGGTTTGAGACGGAAGGCAGGGGCCTTCCTCAGCTGGGTTCCAGGCAAGCTTGCAGAAGCTGGTGCGGGGTAATGGAGGGGTGTTTGGAGTCTGCGCAGAAGGGACGGAAGGGACAGCCATTCAACCCGTTCTGCCTTTGAGCCTGTGGAATGTATGCCTTCGCCATATCGGTAGGTTTCTTTGTGTCTCCACTCTCCCCTCCGTTGGCTTCTGCAGAGCTTCTCACCAGCTTGCATCAGACTCGTTGTGGCATAGTGTCATGTGAGCAGCATTCTTTTTCGCTCATGGGGAGTTCGTACGCAAATCAGATTATTGTAGCAATTTCTCTCTGCAGGACGTAGGTTCGCGTAGGCAGATTACACGAGCCACCGCCGCGTATAGGCGTGTGCACCGAATAGAAGGTCGACAGCATTTTCGATCCCGAGCAAAGAAAAATGAACTCTGCTCACATAGCCACATGTGGGGGGTTTACGAAAACAAGGGACCCCTAACATGTAGGCAAATAGTAGGATTCCCATGTAGGAAGGACCCCAGTCAGGTACCTAATCCCTAAACCCTGAGCCCTAAACTCTTAAACTCCTAAACCCTGAACCCTAAACTCCTCGTTTCGGAAACCCCCCATGTCACACTCGTTCACATTCCCGGGGACGCACCTTCCGATGCAAGCGGCTTGAGATGTTTAGGGTTTAGGGTTTAAGATTTAGGGTTTAGGGTTTCGGGTTTAGGGGTACTTCTCAAAATCATGCTCCCATCGTGGGTACCTGAATATTGGGGAGGGGGGGGGGGGGGGGGGGGGGCTGTCGTATAGTAGCAACCTCCATTGTTTGGGTTCCCCAAGAGTGGCCCTAACTTGGAGAAGGGTGTAGGGTTTGGGGTTTAGGCTGTAGGGTTTAGGGGTCCCTAAACCCTA
The DNA here is from genome assembly GCA_905221605.1 of Symbiodinium natans. Lineage (NCBI taxonomy): Eukaryota > Dinophyceae > Suessiales > Symbiodiniaceae > Symbiodinium > Symbiodinium natans. The sequence goes on from CAJNDS010002425.1 coordinate 156,962, forward strand.
AAGCCTAAACCCTAAACCCCAAACCCTAAACCCTAAACCCTAAACTAGGATAGAATATTATCATGTGAACGTTTAGGGTTTCTGGGTTTTCTACCGTGCAACGGACAGTCCGAGACACCCCTGCTTGCGCCTCGGAGTTGAGTCTGCCCCTTGGTTGGTTTGGGGGTTTAGGGTTTAGGGTATAGGGTTTAGGGTTTGGGGTTTGGGGTTTGAGGTTTAGGGTTCGGGCAGACGTTCCGATAGAGATGCGCTCAGAGCTCAACGACTCAATGTCTGCTGAAGTGCAGACAGACAAGAGTATCAGGGCATGAGAGTGCCCAAAGCCATGTCGAAAACGTCAACATCCATGTGCCACATGGACAGGCCAAGGTCATTCCATCGGCTTTTATAGTTTCCCACATTAGGGCCCCTCTTTGGGCACCCATTATCAGGCGGCACTCTTTAACAAGGGATCCCAAAGAAGGGACACTAACTTAGAGAATTACCCACTTGGACTGGATGTTCATGCGAATGTTCGCTTTGTTTGGTCGCGAGCCTTGTGAGGCCGCTTCCGCCAATTTTTTGTGGGTAGGCCCCCATACTCCTGCTTGCGGCAAAAGGGGCCCCAAGCATAGGGAGGGTACGGTAGTTGGGCCAGAGAGACACCCGCCCGTTGGAACTGGCTGACCTCTGACCCAGAGGGTCCACCTGTGTGGTACCATTATGGAATGAGGTACCAAAAACCATACGAAATAGGTTTAGGGTTTAGGATTTAGGGTTTAGGATTTTCTTGGGTACCTAATTCCATAATAGTACTACAGATGGACAGGGTTTAGGGTTTGGGGTTTGGGGTTTGGTGTTTAGGGTTTTGCCTTTGCCAACAGCGGGTCTTCTCGCCATTCAACAGCTTGACACTATACCTTCGTTTCGCTGGGAGTGTGTGAATTTGAATTTGACCCTTCCCAGGAGGTCGCGTCGTAGTGTCAGAGTGTCATATGAGCAGCATTTTTTCGTCACGTGGGAGTTCGTGTGCAAATCAGATTCTTGGAAGGAGCCATTATACTACAGCGACACCATAGCCGCGTGGCAGCGTGTAGGCTCGAGTTTCGGGCACGGAGCATCTTAGTGCATAGGCCCGGTAGGCCTTCATCAAAGGCTTAGCACGTACCCCGGGTAGAAGGTCGGCAGCATTTTTCACCCCTAGGGTTTAGGGTTCAGGGTTTAGGGTTCAGGGTTTAGGGTTCAGGGATCAGGGCTTAGGGTTCAGGGTTCAGGGTTCAGGGTTCGGGGTTTAGGGTTTAGGGCAACGAAAAGAACACTCTGCTCATATTGCCACAGCCCCCAGAATGGCGGAGAGGAAAGCTTTTTTCGTGCGACAGTGAAAACCCGGAACCCGGAACCCTGGGAGGATTCCAAAACGTAGACTCCTTGAAGGGCTCCTCCTAAACCCTAAACCCTAAACCCTAAACCCGAAACCCTATGAATGACCCAATAGTAGTATAGTGTACTATTTGGGTTATTTGGGAGCTCTATATATTGGATCCTCCCAGGGGTCTGGGAAAAGAGTGAGCGATGCAATGCAAAATATCGGCACGAGTGTATGCATTTGGGAGGCTTAGGTTGGGGGGTTGAGGAATCTTAGCCGTTTAGGGGTATAGGGTTTAGGGGTTGGGGTGGTCCCAGGGTGGTTGATTCAGCATGTTGCTTCTGACTGCCCAGACGCTCTAGGGTTTAGGGCAGCATTTGGGGCTTCCCCTAAACCCCCGAACCGTAATCTAAACTCTAAACGCCTGAAACTTTGAACCCTACAACCTAAACCCTGGACCCTGAACCCAAATATTTGGGCGAGTGGGGTCGTCCAGGGCGGTAGTAGAGGTTGCGAGCGGTTTGATGTACAGTTTAGGGTCTATAGGGTTTTAGAGTTTTAGGGTTTGGGCTTGGTTTAACCCTAAACCCTAAACCCCAAACCCAAAACCCTAACTGGTCGTGGGTTTAGGGGTTTTGGGGTTGCGTGGTCCGTTTTTTCTGGGGGGGGGGGGGGGGGCAGACCAGGGTTTAAGGTTTTCGGACCCCACAACTCAAAGCTAAGGCTCGGGGGAATTGTGCGCATCGTCTCCTAAACCCTAAACCCCAAACCCTAAACCCTAAACCCTAAACCCTAAACAAAGCCAAGGCTCGGGGGAATTGTCAGCATCGTCTTCTTCACTTCCGGCGCCCTCTTCTCATTGGTTGCGGGGCGGCTCGCGGATCTCATGAAGCGGACGGGGTTCAGGGTTTTGGGGTTACCCTAAACCCTAAACCCCAATTCCTGAACCCTGAACCCTAAACCCCAAACCCTAAACCCCAAACCCTAAACCCTAAACCCTAAACCCTAAACCCCAAACCCTAAACCCTAAACCCTAAACCCTAAACCCTAAACCCTAAACCCTAAACCCTAAACCCTAAACCCTTCCCGGGCTTTGGGCTCCATGCGTTCATGGTGTACGGCTCATGGGGGCATATAGTTTATGGTCCGGATGGCCCAGACATTTAGGGGAAAGGGCTCCATGGTTCGAACCGTGGACCCTATTGTATCCTAAACCCTAAACCCTAAACCCTAAACCCTAAACCCTAAACCCTAAACCCTAAACCCGAGACCCGTTACAGGTTTAGGGCTCAATGTTTCATCAGATTGGGCTTCCCCTAAAGCATCAGAGCAGGCAGAGTCAACAAGTCCCCCAAACCTTGAGGACCCCAAGATGATCCTTAAGTTCCCGAAGCCCCTAAACCCCCAAAGCCCCTGAACCCGCCTCAAAGTCCGAGACCCAAACGAAAGTTTACGTACCTCACCCTCAGACCTAAACTCTCGGCTCCCATATTCTCAACTGTAAGCCTCCTGCCTTGTACCTCCAACACCTACTTCTGCAGTAGGGCCCCCTTTAATGGAAGTCCATCTCAAATAGGGTTGCATTTGTAGATGGTCACCCATGTCTGTATGTAGAGAGAGAGAGAGACATGAGTCTATGGATCCTACTGCAACAAGTCGGTTCCGGGAGGTTCACGAACGACCTTCAACAGGACCGCCCTGATCTCCCTAAACTTTCTTAGCGCTGGGCACTACTTGTTGCTTCCCTAAACTTTCTTAGCGCTGGGCACTACTTGGTGCTTGTTAATGTAGGGTTATGTCCAAGCACCTGAAACAAGGTTGTAGTGCAGATTAGCTGGCTGATAGCCTTACTTAGAGACTTAGAGCTATGCCTGAGACCCAGACTTTTGTTAAAGATCCGAACCCCTCAACAGAATGAACCATACCAGCACCTACATCCTTAAACCCGCAATGCGCCCGAAACCCTAGAACCCCAAGTCCCTAAACCCTGAACCCCGAGTAAGCCCCCTAAACCTGAAACCCTAAACCCTAAACCCAAAACCCTAAACCCTGAACCCTACACCCTACACCCTAAACCCTAAACCCTAAACCCTAAACCCTACACCAGGACCACCCTGGTCTCCATCTGCATGCTCGTCGGTGCCTGCGGGACCTTAGCCAACTCGCGGGCGGCGAACTTCAGCCCCTTCCTAAGTCGATGTGGGGTTTAGGGTTTAGGGCTTAGGGTTTAGGGTTTTGGGTTTTGGGTTTAGGGTTAGGGGGTTTGGAGTGTTGGATCCCGAAACCCTAAGCCCCATATGTTTTGTCTTAGGTCTTCTTGGGCTTTGGTGCTTTGTTTGCAGGTTGCGGTTTAGGCGGTGAGTGTTTGGGGCCTACCTCGAATGTTCTCTGATTTATATTGTGCCCGAATAGTTAAGGCACGTTGCCGCTCAGGGAAGCACGTCTTTCTACTTTGCCATTTCTGGGCTTGGGGGCTACAGTCAAGGGACTAAAGGCGGGACCTTCATAAGGGACCTTAGGGGTTCTTGCGGGGCTGCTTAGGTGTATAGGGGCTATATAAAGTGTATATATATATATATATATTTATATATATGTTTAGATATAGGGGTTATTATAAGGGGAATAAGAGTAAGGGTCCCTTCTAGGGGTCCTCCTTATACCCCTTGATGCCCAAGGGCTTATTTGTGGAGCTTGAAGCCCTAAACCCTAAACCCTAAACCCTAAACCCGGTTCACCGTAGGCAAGAATTAAGGGCACTTACAAACCTAACTGGAGTTAGTTTAAGGAACCTCCACAAGTTGTTCTGGCTTTTTTGGAGGTGTCGGGCTTTGGGCCAAAGGTTCAGATCTCAGGACCCTAAACCCGAAACCCTAAACCCTAAACCTAAACCCTAAACCCTAAACCCTAAACCCTAAACCCCTACACCCTAAACCCTTCCAAGCAGAAGGCTAGGGCTTGACCTGGCCCTACGGGAGCAAACCCGAAAAACCCCAAATCCCTACCCAAGAGCCCAATACCACTTCATTCCTACATCACACCGCTAAACCCCGAAGGGCGCTTTAACTCTGAAGTTAAGCCAGAACCCTATAAACCCCGCCCTAGACTTGTAATTTCCAAAAAGGCCCAGGCTGAGGTACCTCGATTTCTCTCTTTTTTTGTCCTCCTCTCACTTTTCGCACTTACAACAGGGGGTGCCCACGCTCAGGGTGCCCGTTTCTGAAACCAATTTAGGTTTCAGGGTTCAGGGTTTAAGGTTAGGGTTTAGGGTTTAGGGTTTAGGGTTTAGGGTTTAGGGTTTAGGGTTTAGGGTTTAGGGTTTAGGGCCACTGCACCTGGTTCAAGCAGCTCTCAGGCTCGCTGCTTTTCTGTCGCGGCGCGGTGGGCGCTGCGGTGGGCGGGCTGCTGCCGGCCAGCTTCGCCATCATCGGGGACATGTGGCCTTGGGGTTTAGGGTTTAGGGTTTAGGGTTTAGGGTTTCGGGTTTCGGGTTACCCCAAACCTTGGGGACGAAAGGAGCTCTAGAAAGGGGTTGTTAGTCCAGATACCCTAATACGGATTAATAGTAAGTCGTACAGGGTACATCGGGTACATGCCAATTGTAAGCTTCCCGATTCCGATGTAGGTGGTAGTCTTCAGGGCTTCAGGAATTCTGGGGCGTGCTTGTGGTTTAGGGTTTAGGGTTAGGGTGCTGGATGTCTGTCCGGTCCACAGGAACTATCGTTCTCATGCCAGGGACGGAGTTTGGGGAGGGGAGTGCCCGATCCCAAAACCTCAACCCTGCACCCCACCATCTTCAACCCTACACCCAAACCCCAAGACCCTAAACCCCAAAGCCCTAAACCCCAAAACCCTAAACCCTGAACACCAATCCCCCCGACGAGGTACCCCGCAGATGAGCGGCCTCATGCAATCGCCATGCTGGCCGTAATCTCTGGCATGGGACCGGCTATGGGCCAGGCGCGCGTCCCATTGAGGGCCCTGAAGCCCTGTAAACCCCCAAGCCCCAGAGCAACCGCTAAAACCCCATCTCCTTATCCCTTAAGCCCGTGTAGAGCTCAGCAATTTGGGCTTAGAGGTTAGAGATTCATGAGCAGTATCTAGGGCTCGGAGTAGACCCTTCTTCAAATTTGTTTTTTCGGGGGAGGGGGGGGGGGGTCTTAGGTTCCCTTATGAGCCCCTCGAAAACCAAAACGGGCGGTTTTTTTCTCCTAGGTTACTCCCTAAACCCTCAACCCTAAACGCTAAACCCTAAACCCTAAACACTAAAACCCTAAACCCTAAACCCTAAACCCTAAACCCTAAACCCTAAACCTTAAACCCTAAACCCTAAACCCTAAACCCTAAACCCTAAACCCTAAACCCTAAACCCTAACCTTGCCTAGACACCTCTAAATTATGCGAAGGCCCCAACCCCCCGACTTCCCCGCCAAAGCCCTCCAGTCCCTTGAGACCAAAATGCTTCAGGGCTTAGGGTTTAGGGTTTTAGGGCTTAGGGTTTAGGGCTTAGGGTTCAGGGTTTCGGGTTCCGGGTTGAAGGTTTAATTCTTGAACGATAGCATTGCAGCGACAACCATAATAGCACTGATCATCATCAGAAGAGCAATACAACCATAGCAGCATGAGCGACGGAAGTGGTCAACGGCACAAGTCTTCATGCAGGAATTCAAGAATGCGGATCATGACAGGAGTCAAGAGAGACAGCGCTACGCACAACCTAAGCCCCCGGCTTGACCTGCGCAAGCAGGCTCAACTTCGCGCAGGCATGTTCACCTTTTTGTTGATAGTATACATGACGTTAACGTCCGGTGAAGTACACACAAGGTGCCTGCCAACGCGCGTTTCGTACATCTCCCGCATTTCGGGCCGTGCAGAATCCATGTTCGCACGAAAGTTCAAAATCTTTCAGGCAACTATTGTCACCACCCCACCCCCCACCCCCGTGTAAACCCTAAACCCTAAACCCTAAACCCTGGATGCCGTGACCCTCGAAATCAAACACCTCAAGACCCTTGACGCGTCGCACCACAAGAACCTGCGTCGGCTAATCGAAATTGCGCTTGGCGGCCGTTAAAAGGTCCTGAATCCCAAACCGTAAACCTCTAAAACCGAATCTCTGAACCCAGATGAGGCGTGAACAGTAAGCTAGCTGGGGGTTGAAGACCCAAAGGCCCGAAGACCCTAAGACTACCCTCGAAGACCCTCTGACCCTAGACCCTCAAGATATATAAACCCTAAACCCTAAACCCTGGACCCTGGACCGTGGACCCTCAGCCGCCCAGGCTTTAGCCGGCTTTCTGGGCTCCAGTGCAGGGTGGAGGGCGCCTTTTGCGCTGGTGGGGGCTGCAGGCTTGGGCATCACCCTCCTCTTGCACCTTGGGCTTAGGGTTTAGGGCTAGGGTGTAGGGTTGAGGGTTGAGGGCATAGGATTTAGGGGTTCAGGGTCTTAGTGTTCGGTTAGATTTTGCCGGGGCATGGCTTTAGGGATTTTTGAGTTTAGGGCTCCAGGTGTTCAGGAGATTGGCTTGTTAGGCGATGAGCTTTAAGGTTTAAAGTTCTCGGTTTGGGGGGTTTAGGTGTTTTGGTGGCTCAACAAGTCTCAGGTGCTGTGGAGATTGGAACCTTTTGACTAGAACCCTCGTGTACGAACTGCTCCCTAGTTATACTTCCTATTCCCCTTAGTAGTAGAGTAGGTAACCTTTAACCTTTTTGGGGTAGTATATTCACCTTATAATCCCAAAGGTTAACCTTTAAAACCCCTAGTTACTGGACAACTAAGTCCCATACTCCGCGGAGCCAGAAGCAAAGGGCAGAGAGCGAGGGAGAGAAAGAACCAAGCAGAGGGTTTTCATAAAGTTCCTGGAAGCCTCAAGTTTCGGAAGTACACAGTACCCTGGTCAGTGCCTTGACCCTAAACCCTAAACCCTAAACCCTAAACCCTAAACCCTAAACCCTAAACCCTAAACCCTAAACCCTAAACCCTAAACCCTAAACCCCTCGCCGCCATCTGAGATCTCAGGTTCGCCCTTCAAAAGGAGCCGAACAAGGTGGAAGAGGTGGAGCTCGAGAATGAGCCTTCTACCAGCCACTAGGTCAATCCCTGGGATAAGATCGGTTCTCCCTTTACCCCAAGGCTCCAAGCACTCTTCTTTGAAGGAATTTTAGGCCCCAAGGACCTCATTATTGAACGCTTTTGGGCAATTTTGCGGCCAAGGGTTCTCTTTGGGTTAAGACCCTAAACCCTAAACCCAGCACCCTTGGACCAACCTAGGCTACTGCACCTCCCTGTGCTCTGCACTGGCGAAGCCCACGGTGATCTTGACCTGCCTACAAGGCACTGTTTGCTGGGATTGGGTAGCGTTTCGGTGCAGGGTTATGGGGCTTCGCGTGTGGAGTGGAAGGGGGTTGGGGGGGGGGGAAGGGTTGTTGAGGGGTTCCTTGATTGCCAAGGGCTTGGGGGCTAAACTCAAAGCCTCCAGCCAAGCTGGGCCTAAGGCGCTTTAAAAGGGGTTCTGATGCATGGGCCCTGGGTTGTATGGTGTATATAAGGGTTTTCTACGGGGTCCCTTTTTTAGGGCCCATACTAAGCGACCATGCAACTACCCCAAGAACCAAGGCATCTTTGGTTGCGTGCCTTGGGCCGTGATCGGCACGTTCCTGGCCGACTTTCTGGCCACCAACGCGAATCTCAGCTTGTAGAGGTCTCGAGTTATGGGGCGGCTACTGTACGCTTTTTTGTTTGCTAGTTGAGTGGTGTCCCTCTATGGAGAGCCGCAGTTCCTTTATGAAGTCCCGTGTATTCACGGTCACGTTAAAAGGAATATGGGCGTCCCGGGGGCCACCACCGTGCTCTTCAGCTTTGGCGTGGGCTGCTTAACTGGCACTGCCATCGGTGGCAAGTTGGGACAGCCACCTGACCGTTTCGAGACCCTAAACCCTATAGAAACTCTATCTACCCTAAAGACCCTAAAACGTTAAATCCTTAAAACCCTGAACCCTGAAACCCTAAAAAGCCCAAAAGCCCAAACCCTACACCCAACCCTAAACCCTCTGGGGTTCCGCCTCCTCCTCCTCCTCCTCCACGCTATTCCTGAAATCCTGATATGGGTGGTTGTCAAAATGATGGTCCCTTTTTGGATCCCGATTATAATACGGCATCTAATATTTAGGGTACCCCAAAAGGGATCCTAATTTTGACAGCCACCCATATGAACCCCAAGCCAGAAAACCCTACAACCCTGGAGCATCCTGCAGCCCGGGTTGGAGGTTCATGCGTAGTTATAAGTAGGGTTTAGGGTTTAGGGTTTAGGGTTTAGGGTTTAGGGTTTAGGGTTTAGGGTTTAGGGTTTAGGGTTATACATACGGTTTGAAATCCCATCCGAGGCATTTGTACAGAAAAGACAAGCGTCTACAAGCCTGGCTCATGGGCCTCACCGTGTGGGGCGGAATGCTGCCGTCCCTTGGGATCTAGGGCTTTTTGTGTCTAAGTTAGGGTTTGGGCCCTAACCCTAAACCCTAAACCCCAAACCCTAAACCCTAAACCCTAAACCCGAAACCCTAAACCCTAAACAGCGTCCGCAGCCACTGAAGATGAGGTTCCTGTTCCTCTTTTCTTCTGCCGGCTCTTGGGGCCACCCTGTGCTCTTCTACATCCTGGCGCTTGCCGGCGGGATCCTAGCGCCGATGCTGGGCAGGAAGGTTTTTTGGGTTTAGGGTTTTTGGGTTTTTGGGTTTTTGGGTTTTAGGGCTTTAGGGCTTTGGGGTTTTGGGGTTTTTGGGTTTTTTTGGGTTTAGGGTTTTATGGTTTTAGGGATTCGGGTTTAGGGTTTCGGGTTTCGGGTTCAGGGTTTAGGTCGGAAACTGGGGAGATATGTGCTATTTCCCCTTGGTAACCCAGTGGTACCCTGTTACCCTTGTTGTGGTTCAAGGTTCACTTATAAAGTAAGTGACCAACCCAAAAAAGGGTACCCTTATCATAATCTGGTTGCTGAGCTTCCAAGTCCCCCTTGTTTGAAGCTTTAAACCCTATGTAGACCCTAGCCCTAAGCCCTAAAGCTCAACCCTAACCCCCTAAACCCTACGTTGCTTTTTCGGAGGGTTTAGGGACCAGGACGGGCTATTATACCCTATAACCCCCTTTATCGGGTTGATGATGGGGATTCCAGGGCCTTTTCGCCCATCCTGGTAGCGCCGGCCAAGGATTGCAGGGAGCAACGCGAAAGCTGTGCTTCTGAATACCGTGGCGACGCGGTCTCGAGGGACTGTTTTCGGTGTCCCTCGGCGCTGACTTGGACGACTGTTGTGAACAGCCTGAACCCGCACCCTTATATCCTCAAGCCTAAGCCCTAAACCATGAACCCTGAACCCTAAACCCTAAAGTCGTATACACCCCAAAGCTGAAAACATCCTTATGATATGTATATATATATACATATATGGGAGCGGGTTTAGGGTTTAGGGTTTGGGATTTAGGGTTTAGGGTTTAGGGTTTAGAGTTGAGGGTTTAGGGTTTAGGCTTTAGGCTTTAGGGCACCTTATCCCAAACAGCCCAATACCCGTGCATTCAGGAAATTGACCTTGCATTATCACATGATCCTTAGTATGATGTAAGGTATATTCCCTAGTTAAGGGGTATTGGGCTCTTTGAAATGATATATATATATACATATACATATATGGGTGTTTACGACAGTAAGGGACCCCCAATGTAGACCCCCAAATAGTAGGATTCAATTACAATAAGAAAACCAAGTAAGGTATCCCCTAATTTCGGAACCCCCCCCCCCCCCACCTCTACACACATGGTCACACGTTCTCAAAAACATGGTCCCTTTTGGGGTTACCCTCATTCAGAGATTTGACAGTATTATGTATGTGTATATATATATATACATAGAATCGCTCATAGCAGGGTAATCTAGGGGGATATAAGGTACCAAATCCCATAGCTGCGAAGCCCAAACCCTTGACCCTAGCCACCTTGGGGTTTTGGGGACCTTAAACCCGAAACCCTAAACCCCAATCCCGAAACCCGAAACCCTAAACCCTACAAGAACCTTCTCCAGCCCTGGTGAGGTGTACAACATCATGGACGACCTGGGAAAAGGTGAGTTCAGGGTTTCATGTGAGTAGTGCTCTATATTAGGGTCTCTTTTGGAGGTTCTTTGTTCTAAGGTGCCGTACTACATGGGGACCCCCAAAAGGGACCCCTAAGGTAGAGAACTGCCCATGTAGGGTGGGTTTGGGTGTTCTGTTTCAGGGTTGGGGCGGCTCCACGTTCCAGAACCCAGAACTGTTGGCTTGGGGTTTAGGGTACATTACTACGTATCAATTCGCTCATTTTAACCCTACAAACCCCCCGATGAAGACCCGAAACCACGTAGAACAAAGCCCTGGAAGGCAGCCATCATCTAGAGAGCCCCTAAACCCTGACCCCTAAACCCCAACCTCAACCCCGTCGAGCCCTCGGGCCGAAACCCGGAAACCCTCAGCACTCCATTTACGGGTAGGATGTAGGTTTCTTTTTCCCCCTTGGGAATCATTTTTTATTTTTGTTTATATAAAACCCAAGAGGATATTAAGCATATTGTGTTTATTAAGGTTCTAAGGGAAGTATAGGTTTAGGGCGTTAGGGTTTGGGGTCATGCTTCTGCTGTAGGGTTTAGAGTTTGTGGTTTAGGGTTAGGTTTTAGGGTTTAGGATTTAGGGTTTAGGGTTTGGGGTTTAGGGTTCAGCGTTCACCCCCCCCCAAGTCCTCGAAGCCATGAGATTTGAACGGGGTCTCGGCCGCCGTGGTCTACAGTTTTAAGTTTCAAGTTTGTGGCCCCCGTACTTGGAGGTTCATGGGTACTTATAACCCCCAATTAGAAGTCTTCTACTTATAACCTACTTAGAGGACCTGTAGGGGTAAGTACACTTGCAATTGGGGTTAGAGGTACCCTGAACCTTCAAGTAATGTGGGCCCTGAATCTTCGGCCCTTGTATACCAGCGATTTATACAAAGCAAATACTTAGTAGTAGAGTAGGTAACCTTTAACCTTTTTGGGGTAGTGTATTCACCTTATAATCCCAAAGGTTAACCTTTAAAACCCCTAGTTACTGGACAACTAAGAATCTGCCCTCATGGGATCCTATGTTTTCGGTGGAGCTTGTTGCAAACTAGGGGGTTTCTGCGCTTTAGGGCCTAGGATTTAATGCCAACCATGGAGGAATATGCCGGCCTGGCATCCGAATGCAGTCAGAGGTCTACTCCTTAACTAAGGGCGCGAAGAACCCGAGAATAGGTGCCCTAAGCCCCCTAAACCCTGTAAACCCCTTAAACCCCTCAAGAACAACCTGAGAACAGGTGCCCTAAGCCCCAAACCCTAAACCCTAAACCCTAAACCCCAAACCCAAAACCCTGAACCCTGAACCCTGAACCCTGAACCCGTTAAAGCCCTTACACCCCAAACCCCTTAAAGAGTCGAAATCCTTCCCACTCGCTCCCTAAACTCTAAACCCTAAGCCCTAAGCCCTAAGCCCCAAACCCTAAACCCTAAACCCTAAACCCTATAAACCCTAGACCCTATATAGACCCTAAACCCTAAACCCTAAACCCTAAACCCTAAACCCTAAACCCTAAACCCTAAACCCCCACCCCCTAAAGCAGGCCTCGGGCCGGCTTTGGTCTCCAGCTGGGTTCGCCGGCTTGGCCGAAGGGACCCCCCCTCCCATGCCTCGCCCCCGCCTCCGACCCTCGTGTGCTTTTAGGGTTTAGGGTTTGAGGTTTAGGGTTTAGGGTTTAGGGGTTAGGGTATAGGGGTTGGGGTTTAGAGTTTAGGGTTTAGGGTTTAGGGTTTAGAGTTTAGGAAGGTTATATATCCTGACTACGATACTTCATATTAAGGCATGTGGGTGGCTGTGAAAGTTATGATCCCTTTTGTGGTACCCTACATAATTTGTTGCCGTATTATAATAGGGATCCAAACAGGGAGCATAATCTTGACAACCACCCACGTATGTTTATATTTTCCTTTTTGTTTTGGGGTGTTGGGTGGGGTGGTATTGGTTTTTTTCTTTATCTTTGTATTGCTTGTATTTTGGCGAGGGGACGGGGGGTACTTATGAGTTTGTTGTATATTTGTGTATTGCTTCTTTTTTTGGGGGGGGGAAGGGAGGGCGGGGGCTGTTATTAGTTTTTGGGTGGTGCTATGTTCTTTTTTTTTTTGGGGGGGGGGGGAGGCTAGGGTTCAGGGTTTAGGGTTTGCGGTTTAGGGTTGCATTTGGTGTGTTTGCCTGCTTTGTTTATTTTGTGGTTGTTTGTGTTTTTTGTTTCTGTTTTAGTGTGGCGTTTCGGACTTTGAGGGATCTCTTGCGAGTTGTAGGGCTTTAGGGGTTCATAAGGCAGGGGTCCCGGGTTTAGGGATTTAAGGGCCAGTGCGGGGTTCTAGGGATTGGGGTTATCGTACTTGTTGGGCAGGTGGTAGGCTTGCTAGGGATGTCGGGCTTGTTTGGCATGCGACCGTTTAAGGGGGACTTGTTCTATCACAGGGGATCCTGCTCTACAAATGGCAACAGTTTAAGCTTATCATGGGGGATCACTTGTCACAAGGTTTAAGTTTCATAATGCAGGGGGCCACTTTACTTACTTAATGGCTGACTGACTGACTTACTTACTTACGTAGTTACTTACTTTCTTATTTACACACACATGTAAATATAATCCCTCCAAAGCTACTTCTTTTGTGCACCTTATAAAGGCTATAGAGAGGGGGGGTATAAGGCACCTCATTCCCCCACTCCCTACGGAGAGCCACGGGTCAAAACAAGAAAAAGAACCTAAACCCTAAACCCCCAAAACCCCTAACACCCCTAAAAACCCCCTAACAACCCTAAAAACCCCCTAAAAAACCCTAAAAACCCCCTAAACAACCCTAAAACCCCTAAAACCCCTAAAACCCTAAACAACCCTAAAACAAAAACCCTAACACCCCTAAAGCCCCCAAAAAACCCCGCAAAGACCTGACTGGCCATTCAACCCAGAAGCCTCAGGTCGCCCCGAGTCCCTAATCGCCCTAAACCCCCTGCGCCCTAAACCTTCAAAAGCCCTAAACCCTAAACCCTAAACCCTAAACCCTAAACCCTAAGCCCTAAGCCCTAAGCCCTAAACCCTAAACCCTAAACCCTAAACCCTAACCTAAACCCTAAGCCCTAAACTTTCAAAAAAACCCTAGAAACGCCAAGCCTAAGTCCCCAACTTCGAAGCAGGACTCCTTCATGCTGGGTATCGCCTTCTGGTTGCCCTGCGGACTCTTCTGCGTGTCGTGGCTGCATGCCTTGGTTTCGTTTAGGGTTTTGCGCGCTTCCATCCAGCAGTTCGATAGGGGTATGTTTCTCCCACGGTGTGGGCCAGGGAAACCAGAGCGTTTAGGGTTTAGGGTTTAGGGTTTAGGGTTTAGGGTTTAGGGTTTAGGGTTTAGGGTTTAGGGTTTAGGGAAAGCTTGCATTCCTAACTTCCATCAGGTCTCAGAGTTATTTAGGGACATGAGCTCATCAGTCCCACAGCCCTAAGCATCCTGAGCCCCGTGGACCGTCAGCACTCACTAGCCTGCAGGTTCCCGTGAACGCCCTACACCCTGCATGGGTTTAGGGTTTAGGGTTTAGGGTTTAGGGTTTAGGGTTTAGGGCTTAGGGTTTAGGGTTTCGGATTTCTATTTCTGGCTTGGACTTCTGTAGACAAGGTGAACCTCAATATCCCACGCCTTCAGCCCAAACCTTTTGTGCTCCCTGTAAACCTTGAAGCCCTCAGCCCCAGCCCCAAACCTTACTGTTGGTTAGTAGGGAATGAGGGAATGAGGCAGCCTATTTTCCCGCCTCTATACATATATATATATATATACCCCTCGAAGGATTACATAGGGTACCTCATTCCGTCATTCCCTAGCAACCAACAGTAAGTAACCCCAAGACTTCTGCCGAACCTTGCTTTTCCCGACAGATCTTGGAAGAGCAACCGTGACAGGTCGCTTCGGACATGGGGTGGGGTGATTAGGGTTCAGGGCTTTCGGCCTGAGGGCCCCAAGCTCCTAGGCTTTTGCAGCTTCTTGAAGTCTTGAACCCTAAACCCTACGCCCCAGACTTCTGAATGCTAAACCCTAGACCCTCAACACTAAACCCTAGCCCTAAACCCTAAACCCTAGCCCTAAACCCTAGACCCTAAACCCCCAAAGACACCCAGCAGGTCCTCATGACGAAGACGATCTCGCGCGACGACCTCTCGGCCAGGTCGCTGCCAGAGGTGCCATCTCGCGAGATCATAAAGCCACCTAGGTGCAAGAAGAAAGGGTTTAGGGTTTAGGGCTTAGGGCTTAGGGCTAATTAGGGCTTAGGGCTTAGGGTTTGGGGTATAGGGTTTAGGGTTTAGGGTTTAGGGTGTAGGGTGTAGGGTGTAGGGCGTTTAGGGTTTAGGGCTACTCAGACACAAAGCTTGTCCTTGCTTTTAGGGTTCAGGTTCCCCGCTAAGGCCCCTTTAAACCATAGAAAGGGCACCCTTTTTGTACTCCCAGGTTGCCCTTGGGTCAAATTACGGTTTAGGGTGCCCCAAGGTCTGTGAATTCAGAACCGAGGATACTGTGTAGCAAACAGCAGGGGTGTAGGGCTCGGAGCCTCAGAAGATCCCGACTACTCAAACCTTATGAGCTCCAACATCCAGTCTAAGGGTCCTTCCCTTTTTTCCTGGAGGGTTACGAAGTATGGGCCCTTGGGATGTTGTAGGGTATAAAACGGGGCATATATAACGGGGTCCCATTCTAAGGGCCCTATGTGAAGGGACCATGACCCATCCCAACGTCCTAAAACTGAAGCCCTCAAATTCTTCAACTGCCAGCCCTAAGGGTCCATGTACCTATATAGTATATACTTGGGCCTTAAAGGGGTTCCCATATAGTAGCTTTAGGGCCCAAGTATATACTATATGGGTACATGGACCCTTTGGGCAGACTCACTCCAGCGACCCCGCATATGTACCGCAGCTACGGCAAAGAGAGAGAGAGAGAGAGAGAGACAGGGCTCGAAGGTCAAGAGCCTAAACCCTGAACCCTGAACCCTGAACCCTGAACCCTAAACCCTAAACCCTAAACCCTAAACCCTAAACCCTAAACCCTAAACCCTAAACCCTAAACCCTAAATCCTCATCCCTAAGCCCTAAACCCTTCGCGTTAGAAGGTTCGTGGACGAGTCCCCGGAAACCGCCGAGGGGTCCTTTGAAGGCAGCTCCCTGCGCCCTGTCTCCATGGCTGCCTCCAAACAGACCTTTTCACACACCAGAACCCTGAACCCTAAACCCTAAACCCTAAACCTACATATCTACCACTTGCTTAAGACCGCAAATATTCTCTCTTATTTGTGTTTTTTCTTGGTTCTTAAGCTAAATCTGCTGTCTTTTAGGCAAGGACTTGTCAATGTGATGAAGTTCAGTCAAGGGTTTGGGGTTCAGGGTTTAGGGTTTATAGGGCTTAGGGTTAAACCCAAAATCCTAACCTCCCCCCCCCCCCCCCTAGGGGGCATGCACATGCGTGCAGTGACTTAGGGCCTGGGTAGGTTTTGGTTTGCCGCTTTACGTTTTATGGGGTTCGGGCCGGGTGGCTCCAAGCCCTCTGCAACTCTGCTTCTAATCCCCGAACCCCGGGTCCTAGCCCAATACCCCGTGACCCACGTATCTACTGTCAGGGTTTAGGGCTTGTTTAAGGGAGTTTACTGATAGGGTTTAGGGCTTAGGGCCCTAAACCCTAAACCCTAAACCCTAAACCCTTTAAGGGTTTAAGGGTCTAGGGCTTTTGGACTCCTCGACCCGAAGCCCTAAAGGGCACAGGGCTCGAAAGTAAGGGCATGCTGCCATCAGTTCCCCAGCACCCCCCAACAGCGCCCAACACCGGAACCCGATAAGGGGACCCTGAAACCGAAGCCCTACATCCTCAACCCTAAACCCTCTATAAACCCTAAACCCCAAGCTTGCCCTAAAACCCTTAAAGTTAGGCCCCAAACCCTAAACCCATAAACCCTAAACCCCTAAACACCTCAACCCTAAACCCTAAACCCTAAACCCTCTCAACCCTAGGACTTCCCAGAGCTCTTCGAAATCGCCAGACTCTCCCACCAAGCCGCACCCTGGGCTTCATAACCCTCCGGTGTTCCTGCTTCCTTCGTAGGGTTTCGGGTTTGGGGTTTGGGGTTTAGGGTTCGGGGTTTAGGGTTTAGGGTTTGGGGTTTAGGGTTTGGGGTTTAGGGTTTGGAGTCTGGAGTTTGGGGTTTGGGGTTTAGGGTTTGGGGTTTAGGGTTTGGGGTTTAGGGTTTGGGGTTTAGGGTTTGGGGTTAGGGTTTGGGGTTTAGGGTTTGGGGTTTAGGGTTTGGGGTTTAGGGTTTGGGTTTAGGGTTTGGAGTTTGGGGTTTAGGGTTTGGGGTTTAGGGTTTTGGTTTAGGGTTTGGAGTTTGGGGTTTGGGGTTTCGGGTTTCGGGTTTGGGGTTCAGAGTTTGTCCCTGGTACTCCTTTTCCGGCTCCCTAAGCTTCTCTGGGTGCGTCTTTTGTACCCAAGACCCTAAACCCGAAACCCTAAACCCTAAACCCTAAACCCTAAACCCTAAACCCTAAACCCTGCTCTGGGTGCCCTGCGCCGTTTTTGTTGTGGTGCTGGGTTCCACATTGAAACACATATTTAGAAAAAAAAAAAAGGGTTCGGTACTTAGATCCTACACCCTATGCCCTAAATCCTGAACCCTCAGCCCTGTAAATCCGAAAACCCTAAACCCTAAACCCTAAACCCTAAACCCTAAACCCACAAACCCCACGAACCAGCGGGATGCTCAGGGTTCTACCGAAGGAAACTCGGAAGTTCGGCAGCGTACTAATTCTGAAGGAAGCCCTGGCTTTCGCTGGCTTTAGGAAAGCCTACTAGGTTAGGGTTCAGGGTTTCTCTGGGTTCAGGGTTAAGGGTCTAAATTTAGGGTTTAGGGTTACCCTAAACCCTAAACCCTAAACCCTAAACCCTAAACCCTAAACCCTAAACCCTAAACCCTTTAGGGGTTTAGAGTTTTTGAGGGTTTACGGTGTAGGGTTTGGCTTCACTAGGTGGAAGCATGGGATGTTTGCTTCCCGTTTATCTTTGCTTGGAGGGTCATATGGTCCCTTCTCGAAGATGCGGTCCCTTTGTGGGTCCTTATAATAAGGCGGCACCTCTTGTTTAGGGTTCCCCAAAAGGGACCCTAGTTTAGATAGCTCACCCTCTGTGGGACTGTTTGCTGCAGAGAGGGAGTTTTGCAGGCCAGCTTTAGTAAGTGCCAACCTAGGCACAGTTTGGCGACCGGTAGGGTTGAGGGTTTATGGGTTAGTTCAGAAGCTTGAAGATGCAGGGTTTAGGGTTTAGGGTTTGGGGGTTAGGCTGAGATCTTGTACTAGAATGCAGAGCTTTGGCATAAACAACATCATGTGCTCACCCTAAACCCTAAACTCTAAACCCCAAACCCTTACATGCCCAGAGTTGCTGGTGTCAGCGCCACACGTTTTACTTGCTCGTGTTACACTCATCTGGCTCGGTAATATAGGGGTCGGAATAATTACTAATAGTATTCCCTTATGGTCCCGGTATTGTTTGCTATAATCACCCCTCCAAAGCCCTATTATAATTGCTAAGGCCCCTGGATTAGCAGTCCGCTTGAAGACTCATTTGTTTTGGCTAACATTTGCCTTACCCTAAGGGTCCATGTACCTAAATAGGGAATACTTGGGCCTTAAAGTACCTCCTATTTAGGGACTGTATGGCCCAAGTACAGAATAATAAGGTACATGGACCCTTAGGGTTATAGCGTGAGAGCTCTAGTGGCTTTGCAGAAAGACTCGACCTCGAAACCACAAGGTGTCATCAAGATTGCTGTGTTTAGTGCATGTACATGCAGTAGCTTCAACAGCTAGTTAACTAGGTAGGCCCTTGGGAGATTGTATACTTTCCCTTATTGGGTTTAAGAGGATCATAGGCAGGAATAGTTTCGGAGGGTTCTAAGGCCATCCTAGTTATACTTCCCTTTTGTGCTCCTTGGCCCTTGTATATGTCAAGGTCCAAGAAGCCGCAGACCATCGGCCATGCCTACCGTGAGACGGGAGCTTTCTCTGACGACAACGGTTGAGTAAACGCGACCGCTCGCGTTGCTCCCGAAGCCACCCGCTACCCCTTAGGACCGTTTAGGGTTTAGGGTTTAGGGTTTAGGGTTTAGGGTTTAGGGTTTAGGGTTTAGGGTTTAGGGTTTAGGGCTGAGGAAGGCTTACCGCGAATCCTTCTATCCCCACAGGACTTGTGACAGGCAGGGTATTTGTTTGAAAGGCCTAAACCCCTGAAACCCTTCGTAGCCATGTACGAAATGCAGGTTTGGTGCAGGCTGTGGGTGTTGAATCTTCGGTCGCGTCTTATGGCAGTCCTTTAGACGTCAGGACGTTCAGCTTCACTCCTGCTATCTCCTGCCCTAGTTGTAGACCCCTGTACCGTAAACCCTAAACCCCTGAAAACAAATCCAGAACTCTAGCCATACCCCTAAACCCGAAACCACATAGCACAATCGCTCTGCCGGAGAAGCTCCGGCAACAGGCATGCGGGTCCTGAGTCTCGTCACGTACTTTAAAAAGGTTGGGATTTAAGAGTTTAGGGTTTACAGTTTTGGGTTTAGGGTCAGACGTAGGATGTCCAGTAGACCCTAGTGGTGACCCTGTGTATGTGGAAACATTGCTCCCTTTATATATGTGCTCCAAATGATAGTATGCCCAGAAGTGCCCTTCGTCTTTGGCCATGTGTAGGAGCCCCTCAACCTTCCGGGGTTGCAGGTGATTCTTTAAGGGTTCAGGATTTATGGTTTCCCTTAACCCTAAACCCTCGAAAACGTTAACCCTACACCCTAAACCTAACCCTAAACCCTGTACCCTAAACCCTAAACCCTAAACCCTAAACCCTAAACCCGGCCCTAAACCCTAGGGGGTGCAGGTTTTAGGGGAGGGCTTTGAGGGATTGGGGGTTTTACGGGTCTACGGCTCGAAGGGTTGTGGGGTTCAGGGTTCAGGGGGCTCCCTAAACCCTACACCCTAAACCCGAAACCCTAAACCCTAAACCCTAAACCCGTCATCGGGACATGGACGCAGAGAGACCGGTTCTCTACGGGTAGTCACATGATCCCCTAGTATGGGCGTTTAAAAGGGTTCACCTCATGCCCTTACATGCCCGATACGAACTAAGGGCCCATACATCAGAACCCGTTAACAGGGAGGTTAGGGGCCATACTAAGGGCCCATGAGACTACCCTGAGAGGTTCATGTATGCCTGGAGGGAGTACTTTGATAGACAGGTGATCGAGACCCTAAAGCCTAAACCCTTAACCCCTGAACCCTAAACAGAGATGCCGGCAGTCTACATAGGCAAATGGACAATCGCACAGGCGTGTCGAGAGACGTCACACGAGCCCCGTGGATCCTTGACGTTTCACTCCAACCCCATCTCCTCCCCCCCGATAATTCGCAGCTAAGTTTGCGGGATTGAAGATGGGAGCTCCACCTGGGGGACAAAACCCTATAAGCCCCAAACCCCAAGCCCTAAGACGCATCGGAGTGATATTAGGCCGGTATGGGGAATTTCAGGATCCTAGACCCTAAGCCCCAAAGGATAGATGATCCCAAGGATAGAGCTTCCTAGCCCCAAACCCTAAACCCTAAACCCTAAACCCTAAACCCTAAACCCTAAACCCTAAACCCTAAACCCTAAACCCTTTCTAGGATTCATCCAGTCCCCAACGAATCTTTGGGGAGGATCGGGATTTAGTGTGTTTTTGGGATTGTGGGATCCTGGAGTTAGAGTTCTCTTTGAAAGTTCTGTGGGCCTGAGTTGCTATATATATATATATATATGTTGTTATATATATATATATGAATTCCCTATACAACTCACAGAAAACGCCCCCCCGCCCCCCGTCCCCGGTTCTGGGTTTAGGGTCTCAGGGTTGAGGGTTTCGGATTTTAAGCTTGTTTTTAAGGCTTGGGGATGAGGCTTCTTTGCCTGGGGCCCTACGCGCTTCAGGGTTTGGGGTTTAGGGTTTAGGGTTTAGGGTTTAGGGTTTAGGGTTTAGGGTTTAGGGTTTAGGGTTTAGGGTTTTGGGGTTGCCCTAAGCCCTGAGCCCGTTTAAGGTTGCAGGTGTAGGCTTGAAGGTCTAGGACCCGGAGCAGGCTGTATTCCTTGTTTAAAGGTTTCCCTCAAAAGCCCCTTTTAACCAAAAGGGGCACTCTTGTTATTCCTAGGCGACTCTTGGGTCGAGGGGTTATAGGGCTTATAGAGACTGAGGTCCAGGGTCGATACTTTCAAGAAGCCTGAGCTTAAAAGGGATACGACACTCCCTAGACTCTTAACCCTGAATCCGTACCCTAAACCCTAAGCTCCAAGCCCAAATAGCCCAAATAGCCCAAGTAGCCCGAGTAGCCCAAGTAGCCCAAGTAGCCCAAATAGCCCAAATAGCCCAGAAAGCCCAAACAGCCTTAAACCCTAAACCCTAACCCTAAACCCTAGCCCTAAACCCTAGACCCTATAGTGTGCCCCAGGGAATATGGTGCTCCTTTCTTGGCGGGGCCTCAGGGCCCTGCTCCTCAGCTCGGCAAGGCTTTTAACACTACGTGGGTTTAGGGTTTAGGGTTTAGGGTTTAGGGTTTAGGGTTTAGGGTTTAGGGTTTAGGGTTTAGGGTTTAGGGTTTAGGGTTTAGGGATCCTAAGCATAGAGGGCCTGGCCTTGCGTTAATGTTCTCGAGCTCGCCCCCCCGGTCGTAAAACACCCGCAGGGGGGCGTGGCATCACTCCCGCAAGGGAAAAAAATGCATCTAAGGTTTTAGGGTTTAGGGTTTAGGGTTTGGGGTTTGGGGTTTGGGGTTTAGCTAGGGTCGAGGGTTCAGGGTTTGAGGCTTATGACTGGTTCGGGCCCTTGGGATATTTCCAGTTTTTGTCGGCTTAAGAGTAATATTTTTGCAGAGGGTTCACAGTGGTTTGGGGTGTAGTTAAAACAGTCCGTAATAGGATTATATAACCCCCCTCTTATAATCCCTATTAAGGACTGTTAGTGTATGGAGAAACATCCCGGGTTTGGAAGCGTTAGGGTGTTGAAAGCTTCAAATTCCCTTGCACGTAAGAGCTTTGCATGCCCTCAACCCCAAACTAAACCCCAAACCCTAAGCCCTAATCCCCAAACCCTAAGCCGTAAACCCTAAACCCTAAACCTTCAGCCTCTGAACCCAACCCTAAACCCGAAACCCCAAACCCCAAACCCTAAACCCTGACCCTTAGCCCCGGTGCCATCAGCAGGTGTCCTCTGCAGCTCCTTGGGACCCAAGCGTAGGCGTCCGTCGATGGCTGCGGACCCACTGCGGCGATAGCAATGGATAGATCCGATGAAAGTGCCCTAGCGCAGTGATTGCCAGGGGTACCCTAAACTTGAAACCCTAAACCCTAACCTCTAAACCCTGAACACGGTTTCGTGGTTTGGAGTTCCTGGGTTTGAGCAGGCCTTGTAGATGTGGAGATGATGTTGGCTTTTGGGGTGGGGAACATGCTAAGCTCTAAACCCTAAACCCTTTACCCTACTTTTCGACATGATGAACACCAAAGCCTAAACCCACGTGTCATCAAGGGAATAAGGGAATTAGGGGCCTACATAAACCCTAAACCGTGAACCCTAAAGGGTACCTCGTTCCCTCATGTCCTGCTAAGAACCTGCCAGTCCCAGGCGACTCCGAGTTGGCCAGACGCGCGGCCGAGTCAGACTGCTTGCGATTTGTCTTTTGGGAGCAACACCGTAAATGTTAAACAATAAACACTGAAAACTAAACCCTAAACCCTGCACACTAAACCCTAAAGCCTAAACTCCAAACAACAAATCCTGAACCCTGCTTAAACCCCGAACCAAAAGCTCGTTTGGACTTTGATTAGTTTGTAAGGCTTAATTAGGGTTCAGGGTTTAGATTCCATAGAGGTTTATTCGAGGAAAAATGCTACAATATGTGACTTTTCTTCGTTTCTCACCAAAAAAAGGTCGATAGCAAGTCTTTTACTTCCATTTGGACAGAGTGTTCAAGGCTATTTCGTCAAATGCTTCAAGGTCATATGAGCATATAGGATAGAGTTTTTGTTCAAATGAACTATGTCTTATTCATTTACAGAGTTTCTTTTCGGAGAATAAGATAATAGTCAGGAAATAGTAGAACCTTGGCTCAGATTTTGTTAGAGAAAACACCATGTACAAAATCTGCCTGGATCCACGCAGGGCTGTTTTCTTACAAAAAACGCGGCGCGTAGATGCAGGCAGATTTTGTCCGTCGTGTCTTTGAGAAAACATCAGGGACAAAGTCTGCCTGGATCTACGCGGTGCTGTCTTCTTACATAGCAGGTGGCGCGTAGATCCAGGCAGATTTTGTTCTTCGCATTTTTTGAGAAAACACCATGGACAAAGTCTGCCTGCCCTTGAGCCGGGCTTTGAAGCTGCCATCCCTGAACCTTACACCTGGAACCCTAAACCCTAAACCCTAAACCCTACAGCCTCTAGACCCCAAACCTTGAACCCCAAACCCTACAGCCTCTAGACCCCAAGCCCTGGCCTCATGACACCCAAGTCAGGTGGTGTGGCTTGAGATAGAGAGATATCTGAATCCTTACTTCTCGCCCCAGGCCGACAAAAAATGCGGTTCCGAAGGACCTAAGGTCTAGTATATGGTGCGGTGAGACAGGGGACCCTGAGGCTACGTGGCTTTTGGCATAGCCGGGGGGGGGGGGGGGTTCTTGATGTGTAATCCTTTTAAACCCTAAACCCCAAAACCCTAAACCGTAAACCCTAAACCCTAAACCCTAAACCCTAAACCCTAAACCCTAAACCCCTAAACCCCTAAACCCTAAACCCTAAACCCTAAACCCTATTTCGAGATGTCGAGCTCATGCTAAGGCACTGGACCGAAAAAGGCCACAGATGGCACCCTGGCATTGTAGCTGACGTGCGACTTCCGCATATGGCTAGGACCGGGAGTAGGCCCTTTTATCCTCTTTCTAGGGTTGGGGTTCCCTTCTAATCCCCTTAAAGCCAAAAAAAGGGCACCCTTTTTATTCCTAGGTGACTCCCGGGTCTAGATGGGGATTCACGAAAATGAGGGACCCCTCTTACATTCCCCAATGAGTAGGACTCCCTCATAATGCGGACTCCAATAAGGTACTCCTGATTTCGGAGACCCCGTTACAGATGTGAGCTTGCTGTTAACCCTTATCCGTTTTTTTCGTGCCACTTTTCGAGGGGGGTCTAGCATCCAATGCTGTCACTCAACCTTGCCGCCTCAGCTCCACAGTCTAGACCGCAAACCCTAAAACCCTTAGTTTAGGGCTTGGGGGTTTGGGGCCTGGGGTGTACCGGTTTGGAGTTCTTAGCTAAACCCTAAACCCTAAACCCTAAACCCTAAACCCTAAACCCTAAACCCTAAACCCTAAACCCTAAACCCTAAACCCTAAACCCTGGCGCCTCCCAGGCCTTCAGAGCTTCATCTTGGCCGTCGGCACAGGCGCTCGGCGCAGTTTTGGGGAGCACCAATCATGGGTTTTCCGAGGTAGGATAAGAGGGACCCTTACCTACCCTAAGGGTCCATGTACCTATAGAGTACATATTAGGGCCCTAAAGCTACTATATGGGAACCCCTTTAAGCCCCAAGTATATACTATATAGATACATGGACCCTTAGGGCTAGTAGTAGAGTAGGTAACCTTTAACCTTTTTGGGGTAATAGAATCCCATTATAATCCCACAGGTTATCCTTTAGTTCCCCCAGGTTACTGGACAACTAGAACCCTTCTTCACCCTCTTCTGGCTCTCGTAAACAGGGACCTTATTCAGAGGGTCTATACCCCCAAGGGTCCCCCTAATCCTATCCCCTAGGGTTACTACCCCCTCTGTACTACCCCCCCTAGCCTCCCCCTTAAACAACCTTAGTTCGGCTTAATTCTCCATAAATAGCCTTAATTATGGGGGGAACCTAGGGGGTGGTAGTATAGAGTGGGGGGGGGGTAGTAGGGGAACCCATGAATCAAGGGGCCCTAAGCTTCAAACAAACCCTACTCGCTGCGGCCTTAGGGGTTTAGGGTTTCGGGTTTAGGGTTTTTGGTGGACCCTTAGCCCGAAACCCCACAAACTAAACCCTCTCAGCGGACCTGGGGGGACCCTCACAAGCTTATGAGTCTCGGGAATACATAACCCTAAACCCTCAACCCTAATTGAGGGAACCCTCACAAGCTTATGAGTCTCGGGAATACATAACGCGCTGTTTGGTGTTGAGACGAACAAACATCGAAGGGCTCAGGGAATGTGGCAAGTAGTGTTTTTGTGCTATTTCGTAAGCTATCACCTACTTAGCAAGTTCCCTGAGCCCTTGAGTGCATACGGGGGTGAATTGCATAGGGTAGTCGGATTCAGGCTCCTTTCAAGTGCTAGTATCCCCCTTAGAGCTCGTGTGTCGTTCGTGTTTGGGGCTTTGGGTTTCCCGTCCGAAGCCCATGCTTTGTGTACCACCTTCGCAGAAAATTCGTGATGGCTTCTGGGACATAAAGACTTATAGGGCCTGTGTGTGGGCCTTTTTGCAGGCCCCACAGTAGGCTACAGTACTCTTAACCCTAAACCCTAAACCCTAAAGGGCTCCCCAAACCCTAAACCCCTCTTTGAGAAACTCCCCCAAGTAGGCTCTCTTCTTGCTGGTGGGGCGCTTGGGGCGCTGATTGCCTTGGCAGCGACAGGATTCTTTTCGCAGCTTGGCCCGCCACCAGAAGGGTTTAGGGTGTAGGGCTTAGGGTTTAGGGTTTCGGGTTTGGAGCTTCGGGTTTGCGGTCTAGGGTTTAGGGTTTTGGGTTTCGGGCATAAGGGATTTCATTCCTAGGGCCATTAGGGCAAAGGATTCATGGTTGTAGGGTTTGTGGCTCAGTATTCGAAGGTGTATCGGGTTTGTAGGGTTTAGAGTTGACGGAGAGAGGGGGCGTGGGCATGCGCCTGTACACATGCCTCTGCCTCGGAAGGGCTATGTAAGGAAATCCTGGGTTCCAGGGACGGCACGTCCCACCAATGCTCGGCATTGTGAGGTACCCGCCCCCAAAAGCCTAAACCCAAACTCTACTTGTAGGAGCAGCTCTCAATGCGACTGCTCGTCTTCGGCGGCAGCAGCTCTGTAGCCCGCCCGCAGCCTCTGGTTTGATTTTTAGGGTTTAGGTTTGGGGTTTAGGGTTTGGAGTTTAGGGTTTAGGGCTTAGGGCTTAGGTTTAGGGTTTAGAGTTTAGGGTTTAGGGTTTAGGGTTGGTTGAGTCTGAATCCTCTACCCTACAGCCTCTAACCTACCTCCCCCCCCCCCCCCCTCGGTGGGACAAAACAAGGATAACACGGCTGCAAACCTCAACCCCATAAACCCTACGCCATGAAACAACCCTTAAAGTACAAGCTCTCTCTCTCTCTCTCTCTTTTTCTCTCTTTCTCTCTCTTTTTGTTGTTGTTTCTCTCTCTCTCTGTGTGTCTTTACATATATACATATTATAGACTATAGACACATCCATGTTATGCAGCTGCAAACCCGATAAGTCCCACGCCAACCGTGCGCCCCATAGGCCCATAATAAGGCCTGGAGCCTTCCGGTGGGGGGGAGGGGGAATGTCGAGGCTTAGGGGTTGGAACGCCCACCAAAAACCCTCAAACGAAAACAACACCGGGGGGGGGGGGGAGGAGGGGGGGGAGAGGGGGAGGGGGGAGGGGGGGAGGGGGGAGGAGGGGGGAGGGGGAGGGGGAGGGGAGGAGGGGGGAGGGGTGGAGGGGGGGGAGGAGGGGGGAGCGAGGTTGGAGTTTGGGATTTGGGGCTTCGGGGTTGACTTCAATATTGTCAGGCTCGCAGTGTGGGGTTTTGTGCTTTGGGGGCTTGCCCTACAGAAGCCGCAGGTTCTAAAACGAATGAGTAGTTCTCTCAATCAGGTTCCCTTTTCGGGTCCTCTTTCTACTACGGCACTTCCAAGAAGGACGCCCAAAAGGGACCCCAATTCAGAGAGCGACCAAAATGGCTTCACGCTTCAAGGCAGTTCCAGAATTTGACCTCTAAAATACTGTAAGCCTTATCGAGCGAAACCACCCTAAACCTAAGCCCTTAGCCCTAAACCCTAAACCCTAAACCCTAAACCCTAAACCCTAAACCCTAAACCCTAAACCCTAAACCCAAGCTTTTGGACCCGCCCGTTGCACGTCCGCACTGAGGAACGCCACGGTGAAGGCTGTCCTCTCTTAAGACGCCTGATTTAGGGTTTACGATTTACGGTTTAGGGTTTAGAGTTTGCGGTTTAGGGTTTAGGGATTAGAGATCCTGAACCCCAAAGCCGTAAACCCGAAGAGCTGGGGTTTAGGGTTTAGAGTTTAGGGTTTAGGGTTTAATTAGGCTTTAAGGTTTAGGGTTTGGTTTAGGGTTTTGGCGGTTTAGGGTCTAGGGTTCAGTAGGCGGTTCAGGGTTTCGGGTAGGCTCACCTTCCCAGTTCGCAGGCCGTATGGAGTTTTGTTTTCTTGAGCTTTGAGGTTTACTGCACCTAAACCCTATAAACTCTAAACCCTAAATCCTAAACCCTAAACCCTAAACCCTAAACCATAGCCACAAGGGAAGCAGGGGATAGGGAAAATGCATCGATTCCATCTCGCCCGGGGTTCTGCGCCGCGGTCTTGAGGACCCCTGACACCTCATATCCGACAATATAATCAAAGACAATCAATTATGATCATCTACGAATATATTACTACAATACTCAAGTAATATAACTAATTAAGACTATACGAATATTCTAATCTATCCATCTATTGATATAGCTATATAAGAATCGATTCATCTATTAAAATAAATATTCCTCGCATAAGGCTTCGAGAAGCATCACGGCACATCCAAATCCAAAGCCCCTTTCCAAAATCCGAAAAGCCCTCCGTGCAGACATAAACCCTAAGCCATATAAACCCTAAAACAAGCCCTGAAAGGTAAAAGAGCTCTAAGGGGTTTTAGGGTTTAGGGTTTAGGGCGGGTTTAGGGATTCGGGGTATTTCGGGCTTAGGTTTTTTAGGGTTTAGGGCTCAGGGGTTTAAGGGCCAAGACTAGTCAACCGATTGAGCGCATGGCCCGGGGCTTCAGCGCGCGGCGGGGCCCAGCGTCTGGAGCGGTGTTGGCTTGAGTTGAGGCTTATACCCTGATTCTCGATCGACCTTCCTTGTGGACGAAATGAACCCTAAAAGGGTTTGTGGTTCATATACCTTAATAGCAAGTATAGTAGTAGAGGGTATATGACCCAAATTTTAAGGTTCGTTTGGCCCCCAAGGTTGAAGCCTGTAAATCCGCTCTGCGGGCACACGAAAACGCTCCCGTACAAGTGCAGGCAAGCCCTGAGTTCAAGCCTCGTCCCCTCCTAGTCGGGTTTAGGGTTTAGGTAACCTTTAAACCCTAGACCTAAACCCGAGACCCTGAACCCTAAACCCCAAGCCCTAAACCCTAGAAGAACCACATGAAGATCCCGAAGAACAAAGGTTCTCAGTGGAAGTAGCCCTAAATCCTAGATCCCTAAGACCTTCATACTCGACCCTCAACGCTAAACCCTAAAACCCTAAACCCTAAATTTTAAACCCTAAACCCCAGCCCCTGCTCAGACCCGAAAACTCTCAAACCCTAAGACCCAGCAACTCTCAAGCCCTAAGGCCCGAAGCCTCAAGCCAGCTCCGCCGCTTAGTGGGTTTAGGGTTTAGGGTTGAGGGTTTAGGGTTTAGGGTTTAGGGTTTAGGGTTTAGGGTTTAGCACATTCGCGCATGGGCTGCTCCTACTCCGCTGCAAAAGTTGGCCTCCGCAACTAAGCAAGTCCCAAAACCCGAAACCTTGATTCGATCCTAAACCCTAAACCCTAAACCCTAGTGCCCACAGCCACTGCTTCCCATAACTGGAAACCCAAGAGGCCTTGAAACCACAAGGCGCAAGCCACCCACCCAGCCATGATCAGCTGGGTTGGGATGTTCCCCCGCAAACGAACAGTTCTTCCCCTAAACCATAAACCCTAAACCCTAATAGGGATTATAGTACCTCCTATAATAATTCTATTACAGACTGCTAGTATAAGGGGAGCACCTCAAAGCTGAGCCTTTTGGAGAAGCAGCGCGACCCTAATAGTATTCCCTTATGGTCCCTCTATAGTTATACTAGAATAACCCTCAAAAAGCTTTATTCTAACTATTCAGGCCCCTATATGAACCCCGAAAACCTCGAAACCCTGTAAGCGCTCAACACCCCGGCCATGGGTTTATAGGGCTCCTTGGGCAAGGACTTGCTGTGTCCTGTGTCTAGGCTTGAGGGTGCTGGAATGGGCTTAGGGTTTAGGGTTTAGGGTTTAGGGCTTAGGGCTTAGGGTTTAGGGTTATTTGAGTTTAGGGGTTAGAGCGTAGAGTGCGCGTGTTTTGAGTGGAAGGAGCTGGCCCTGCCATATCGGTTCCAAGCGAAGCTTGGCCATATCTGACCCGACTGCGGCGGGAAGAAAAAAGAGATCGCAGCCGGGAGGATCTCTCTTTCCGACCACCCAAGGCCAAGCCACAAGCCCAAGCCCAGAATCAACCCCCCAAAAACCCAACACCCTAAACCACAAACCCTAACCCAAAACCCTAAACCCTACCCCTAAACCCTGAAACCTGAATTCCAAACCCTAAACCCCAAGTCTCTTTCACGAGCCGCCCAGCCCTCATGACCCTGACACCAAGCGTGCTCATGTAGTCCCTCCGGAAGGGTAATACTCATAGCCCCCATTCCTCCCTTCCATTCTTGGGCCCCCCCCCCCCCCCAAAATCAGGGTTTCGGGTTTGGGGTTTAGGGTTTAGGGAAGCCCTCAAGTACTTACTAGTGAATTGCTGGGGTACCCCCCCAAACCCTATTTTAAGATCCTCAACGCAGGTACATTCACCCCCTTCGAACTATGGCATCCTGATCTCCAAGATGCCTAAAATTCACACCCCACAGCCCCACGTTTACAGTTTAGGATTTAGGGTTTGGGGTTTGGGGTTTAGGGTCGCAATGGGTGCAAGCCCCATAACCCCAATCTCCCCAAGCATGGCATCTCAAAGACTTGTGCTTTAAAACATTGAGCCCCAAACCCTAAACCCCAAACCCTAAACCCTAAACCTTAAACCTTAAACCCTAAACCCTACACCCTACACCCTAAACCCTAAACCCTATAAGCCTAAACCCTCTAAACCTTCAACCCTCAAAACCGCAGCTCTGCCGTTAACCCCTGAACCTGCAGGGTCTAAACCTCAAACCCAAGGCCTCCAAACCCACAACAAAACTGTGAACAGCCTGGTTTAGTGTGACAGTGTACCCTAATCCCTAAACCCTGAACCCTGAACCCTGAAAACTGAACCCTGAACCCTGAACCCTGAACCCCAGCAAACTCAGCCATTTCGCATTGGTCTCTGCACGGCCCAGGTGTCGCGCACCGCCAGTGTCACGCGGGCGTCCAGGGTCCCCAGGCCAAACCCTGCTTTTTGTTCGGGTTTTGGGGTTTTAGGGTTTAGGGGCTAATGCAGGGTCTACAGGTTTGTAGGGGTTAGGGTATAGGGCTTCGGGTTTAGGCATAAGATTCGGGATTTGGAGGTGTAAAGTGTAAGGTTCAGGGTTCCCTTCTGTTTTTGCTTGACGGGAGGGTGGAGGGGGGGGGAGGGGGGGCTAAGCCGTTGATGTCAACTCGCTGGTGTTCTTTAGGGTTTAGGGTTTAGGGTTTAGGGTTTAGGGTTTAGGGTTTAGGGTTTAGGGTTTAGGGTTTAGGGTTTGTGATTCCCCTAGTCGTGCCCTTGAAGTCCCTCAACCCTAATTAGGCAAGAAGACAGAGCCGCTAAACCCTAACCCCCCCCCCCCACCCTGGGTCCTCATCGTTGTTGCGAGGCAGTCCGAAAAGGTAGACAAGATCGTCGACAGTCTGAAGGACCTTGCGTTGCGCCGTTTACAACTCTAGGGTTTCTTGCTGAAGGTACGTCAGGGAACCGATGCCCCACACCCTCCCAAGAACATGCCCGCTGACTGGGTTTCTGGGCTAGGCATGGAAGCTCCAACTTCCTGAACGTCCCTAGGGCCCCAAACACTGAGCCCTCAATCAATCGGAAACCCTGCCTTCTGGGTTTTGGGGGGTCCCTAACCCTAAATCCTCATAACCCTAAATCCTCAACGGTCAACCCTTGTAGTTCATGATATATATATATATATATATATGGGTCTAATTCCCGCGTTCCCTACTAAGTACCAAGGCATTGAGCTCAGACTCCAGCCCCGCGAGCCCTCCGTGCTTTGATGTGTCGTTCCAGCCGGTCGCACGGAGCTGTGGTCGAAGCAGTAGGTTCGGTCCAGGTGTGCCTTGGTTGACAAGTTGACAACCACATACATACAAACATTTCTTTTTCTGGATATATATATACATGTTCATATAACAAACATGTGTGGTTCCTGTATGTATGTATGTATATCTATATATATATATATATATATATATATATATATATGCTCACCCCCCCCCCAATGGACCAACCGCGAAATGAAAAGGACAGGAAAACTAGTTGTTTTGTCGTGCTTTTTTTTTTTTTTTTTTTGTTTGGCGCGCTTTGCCTTATTTCTTGTGTTTTGTTAGTGCTTTTTGTGCATTGTTGCACTTTTCTTGCATTTTTGCACTTTTGCACTTATTTTTGTGTTTTGCACTTTTTTGGCTTTTTACACTTTTTTGGCATTTTCGCACTTTTGCACTTTTTTGTTTTTTTTTTTTTGCATTCTTTTCATGTACTGTGTTTTTTTCTATGCTTGTCTTATGCATAGAAAACCAAAAACCCAAAAATCCAAAGTTCTCCTGACAATCTCCCAGGAAACTTTGGATTTTGGGATTTTTGGGTTTTTGGGTTTTTGGATTTTTGGATTTTTGGATTTTTGGATTTTTGGATTTTTGGATTTTTGGATTTTGGGATTTTGGGATTTTTTGGATTTTTGGATTTTTGGGTTTTTGGATGTTTGGATGTTTGGGTTTTTTTGGGTTTTGGGATCTTTGATTATTTTGATGATTTTTCGCATTCGAGGTTGGCTCATATTCGTTCTCTTGTTTTTGAGTTATAGGAGGGCGACCATTCAAATGTACCCTTATCAGAATTTCAAATGCGTCCTACCTACTCGAAACGTGAACACTACATTCATAGCACAATTGAATAGCATATTCAATAAGATGTTGAATATGCTGTTTCTGTATATGAGGACCAGGTAAAGTCTTGCCTATTCAAATCACTGAGAAAAGCACGTACATGGGTTATGCACAGGCCTTTGCCAAGGAGGCTTTAACAGAGAAGGCCTATACGTGCAAATATCGAATTTTGTGCATGTGAAAGAAGCTGAAATATCCTTTTTTTCAATAAGAACCATTCTGGGATCACGGTACTTGCTGTTTAAGAAAAGGTCTATATCTCATGAACACCCTTACTTTGCGATAACGATTTAGTTTTCTGATCCTTTAAGTCAAGCTCTTAATATTGCATTGCCGCCATGTGATTATTTCAGTAAAGCCTGCTCGAATCTCATTAACGTTCTAACCACTCGATTGAAAACTGTATCAATAAAATCCTAAGTAGCCTGTTCAAAAAGCAAATAAGGTTTTGAACATATCCTACTCGAAAAGCTAACAAGAGGTTGAACAGAAGAATTCAAGACAGTAATAGGGCTTGGGTCCAATACATAGTGAACTGTCCACTCTAAGACTTCCCCTGGTGAAGTGAAGTGTCCAATCCGGGTAGCACAGTTCACGTACTGGTACAAGAACCAGAACATGTGGACAGTCACGGAGAGAATGCTGCGCGCTTTGTTTGATGAGTAGGGTTGAGAAGGCACGCCACTCATCGTTCAGTCTTGCTGCAAAGCAGAAACTCACCGACTTCCAAATTTTGTATGCAGATCCTGCGACCAGAGGCCACACCGCGAAAGTGAAAGGGTGCCAGAGTGCCTGCACGGGTATAGAGTAGTGGCAGCTATATAAGCATCCCAAAAGCAAAGAAAGCCCAAAATCCAAAAACCCAAAAGTCCAAAAATCCCAAAATCCAAAGTTCTCCGGACAATCTGCCAGGGATTTTTGGGTTTTTGAATTTTTGGATTAGACAAGCACATTCAAGAGGATAAATATTTGCAAAAATATTGCGAAATAAGAAAAAAGCACAAAACGTGCAAAAAAAGTGCAACAAGTGCACAAAGTGCAAAAAGTGCAAAAAAGTGCAACAAGTGCAAAAAGTGCAAAACGTGCAAAAAAAACGGTAAAAACAACAAAAGAACACAAAAAGCGCAACAAAAGCACGAACACAAACACAAGAAATGCACAGGAAGCACAAAAAGCACAAAGAAGTGGACAGGGAAAGCATGGCAGGGTACAGTGTCTCGAGAACCTTGGACATGTCGATGTGGGTCCATTGGGGTTGGAGGTTGGTCCATGGGGGGGGGGGGGGGGGCGACCACACATATATATATATATATCTATCTATCTATTGTTGTATAGATGTTATATGTATGTACGTACGCATGTCTGTATGCTCGTGTTCATTGTGTATATAGAAATATGTATGTGCTTAGCAATGTAGTAGAAACAGTAGTAGTCCTCGTCGTAGAACGAGGAGGAGGAGGAGCAGCAGCAGCAGAAGCATCACTAGTAACTAGCAAGGATCTTCATTACCCCCCCCCCCTTCCCAAGATGAAAACAAATCAGGATTCTGAAAAAAGAAGAGCCACCCGTGCATTTGCCCCATCGAACTCTTGCTTGCTCAAAGGAGAGGGGAGAGTTCCATTCTCAGTGGATCTCCCACCGTCCCCTACGATGATAAACAACCTTCGTTTGCTCAACTGACTTCAGATCCCGGACCCTAAACCCTAAACCCTAAACCCTAAACCCTAAACCCTAAACCCTAAACCCTAAACCCTAAAACCTAAACCTACAATTTCAGACGGCACCGCATCGCCGGAGCGCATGTGAAGGGTGTGGGATGGTTGGGCAATGCTGAAGAATGAGTCAGCCCAGTCTTAAGGCAAGTTCTTACTAAGAATCCCTCAAACCCCGAAAGTCCTTTAGGGTTTAGGGTTTAGGGTTTAGGGTGTGGGGTTTAGGGTCTATACGCCCCTGAAAGGTGTCTAAAAAAAGGCTTGGGGTGCGGATTGGTACAATCCCAAGGACCATAAACCATGAATCCTAGTTTCCTCGGCATCCAGGAGCTGACACTTCTCGAAGCTTCTGAGCTCGTGAAAGCCATCGAGGAGCCATTAGCATGATGCAATTCGGCATGTTCCCACTTATACTAGCATTCCTTAATAGGGATTATCGTACCCCCTATTCGAATCCCTATTAAGAGCTGTTAGTATATGGGATTAAGCACCTGAGTGAGGAGTGTAGGGCTTATAGGGGTTTTGGGTTTAGGGTTTAGATTCCCGCTCCTACGCCCAAGAAATGGCCCCAGACCCCAAAGCACTTCAAAACCCTGAACCTTAAACCCTAAACCCTAAGCCCTAAATCCCCCTTTCGCCAGGAAAATGGCCCTAGACTCCAAACACTTCAAAACCCTAGACCCTAAACCCAAAACCCTAAGCCCTAAATCCCCCTTTCGCCAGGAAAATGGCCCTAGACTCCAAACACTTCAAAACCCTAGACCCTAAACCCTAAACCCTAAGCCCTAAATCCCCCTTTCGCCAGGAGACTTTCGGAGTAGATGCATCTGCCAGCGCCGGCGCAGTGGACGCCTCAGCCGTCGTGTCTGCGTTTTCTGGGGCATGTTGGGGTTTATTAGGGCTTTATGAGGGCTTATGAGGGTTTATTGGGGTTTACTGGGGCTTATTATAGGGGTTTGTTAGGTTTAATGGGGTTTATTGGGGATTATTGGGGTCTATTAGGGTTTATGAGGGCTTAGTAGGGTTTATCGGGGTTTACTCGGGTTCACAATAGGCTTCAGTGTGGGCTTACTTGTAAGGCTTTTTTTGGGGCTTTCGACATGAGAACGAGGTCACGCAACAGAATCCACGTTTCGGCCACCCTAAACCCTAAACCCTAAACCCTAAACCCTAAACCCTAAACCCTAAACCCTAAACCCTAAACCCTAAACCCTAAACCCTAAACCCCCCTTAGTTCTACAATTCCAAGCTGTGCACCGGTTGAGGCTTTAGGGTTCGGGGTGTACGGTTTGGGGTTTAGGGCTTGGGGTTTAGGGCTCCGGGAAACCGGGAAAACCCAGGATGTAGATTGAGCTACGGGGCACTGCCCCACTTTCTGCCCCCTTCAAAACCGAGAACGATCCTGAAAGCCTGCCCCCCCCCGAAGCTGACAACTTCATCATCTCACAAAAAGCACCCCAACTCTGGAACCTCACCTAAACCCACCCGAAACCCTAGACCCTATAAGGTTCAGCTCTAACACAACAATTCCCTAAAACCCGTAAGCCCTCCCTAAACCCTAAACCCGTAACCCCTCTCGACCCTAGGCTCGACAAGCCCTCCAAAAGCGCCGTAAGCCTTTTCGCTCTGTACCCTGCAAGCCCGAAGGGTCCATGTGAAGCAGGGTTTAGGGTTTAGGGTTTAGGGTTTGGGGTTTAGGGTTTAGGGTTTAGGGTTTAGGGTTTAAGGTTTAAGGTTTAGGGTTTAGGGTAACTTTCTAGTATATGCTTGGGCCCTAAAGCTGCTATAGCAGAACCCCTGTTTAAGGCCCAAGCATGTAGTAAACCCCAAACCCTATACCCTAAACCCTAAACCCTAAACCCTAAACCCTAAACCCTAAACCCTAAACCCTAAACCCTAAACCCCAAACCCTAAACCCTTAACCCTAAACCCTTAACCCTTAACCCTTAACCCTTAACCCTTAACCCTTAACCCTTAACCCTTAACCCTTAACCCTTAACCCTTAACCCTTAACCCTAACTAAACCCAAAACCCTCAACCCGAAACCCTAAACCCTTCCTAGGTGGTGATGGCTGCTCCAGGTGCGGGCGGCGGAGGGGGTGGCGAGGCGCGTCGTCGATTTAGGGTTTAGGGTTTAGGGTGTAGGGTTTAGGGTTTAGGGTTTAAGGTTTAGGGTTTAGGGTTTAGGGTTTAGGGTTTAGGGTTCAGGATTTAGGGTTTAGGGTTTACGTTTGGGTGTTGACATCATACGGTTGGGGAGGTTAAGTTGGAAAAGGCTCTTGGTGTTTTTTGTCCCGGGGTGTTCAGCATTTTTTCTGGAGCTTTGGGACACAGGTCGACAGCAGATGCCCTCCCCACTCCTCGCGCCACGAAACGAGATGAGCGGTGCCGAAATCCTAAGCCGCTACCCCTAAACCCGAAAACCCTAAACCCTCTAGCTTTGTCATAGTTGGGTAACATGTTACATGTTTAAGGGTACTTAAGGAACATAAAATTAAGTTTTCAGTACTATCCCCAACCATGAACCATTTAAGATGCTAAGCCCAAAGGCTTGACTGGAGAGTTTGTGATGAGAAGTACCGGAACCACTGGGTCTCTGCAACCCGAAAGCCCTACAACCCGAAGCCTCACGACATTGGCCACCCCCGACGCATTTCATAGAAACACAAAGTTTAATCACCTTCCCCTCCCCCAGTAAACCAAGAATATGCGTAAGCAAACAAGCAGACAAAGAACATGTATGTTCGTATTGTATGTTCCATTTCAATATTACTGTTACTAATAATATGAATTCTGTTATTCTTATTTATCTTATTCATATTATTTTGTTATTGTTACTAACATATCAGTCTTTGTGATTGTGGTTGTTGTGTTTTACTCGTATATATATATATATATGCACATGTGTAATAATGGTGATCAGAATACTAATGATACTAATATTAGCAATAATAACAATAATCATAATCATAGTCATAATCGTAACCATAATCATCATCATACTAATCATCATAATCATAATCATAACAATAATCATTCGTTGGCAGGAGGCTGCACCAGAGAAGTCTGAGTTCGACGTGGTCCTGAAGGAGGCAGCAATCCAGCGCTTAGGCTTCAGGCCCTGGGCCCCTTGGGGCCCCAGACCCTAAGCCCTAAAAGAATAGGGTTCAGGGTATAGGGTTTAGGGTTTAGGGTTTGGGGTTTGGGGTTTAGGGGTTTAGGGGTTTAGGGGTTTAGGGTTTAAAGGTTTAGGGTTTAGGGTTTAGGGTTTAGGGTTTAGCCCTTAGATGGGCTTCAGGTCCGAGGGTGCCAATCACTTGGCACTCTTGCTGACACAACGACACCCGTCTAGGGGCCAACCCTAAACCTGGTAGGGTCTACAGGGCGTAGCGAGTTTAGGGCTTAGGGTTTAGGGTTTAGGGTTCAGGGTTTAGGGTTTAGGGCCCTCCATCCTAAACCCAAAAACCCTCCACCCTGAAGGGGACTTCAGCGCGTGAGCTTAGGGTCCATGTCGAGTGCAAAGCCGTGCCCAAGCGCCTCTGCGCGCCAAGCTCTAACCTCGAGCCACGGTTCCCTAAATTTATGGAGTTTTCGCGGAGGGTTGGTTGGGTGTATAGAGCTTGGTACCTATAGACCCCAATTGCATGTTTTTTGTCTTTTTTTGGGGGAGGTGGGGGGTTTGGGGCCGGGGGGAGGGTTCTATCTTGGCGACGGGGATAGGTAAGGTCGGGTTCTGCAACAGATATGATTTGGGCTTGATTGATCAGCAGCACGACCGTTGCTATAGGCTCATCTGAAGGGACCCCTTTTGGATGTTGGCTGAACTGAGCCATCGTTACGCGTGCATGGAGCCCCATGAAAACATCCCGTGCGTTGTGCACGTCTGCAGCCACCCCGCTGCAGGTTCCTCTCGCTGAGGGGGGTTCTACGATGCAAGGTACCTTTATGGGGTACCCTCCGGGTTTAGGGCTGAGGGACTAGGGTATAGGGTGGGTTTAGGGTCTAGGGTGTAGGGTTTTGGGTTTAGGTTTAGGGCTGAGGGTCTAGGGTCGGCGTGTTCAAGTGCCTTATTCGCAGGTGCCAAAGGAGAAGAAGATTGCCATCATCAAGGCAATCCGTGCCCTCACAGGCCGGTGTAGGGTGCACTCGAAGCCATAAACCCTCAGCCCGAAGCCCGACCTCAACCCCCAAAGCCTGCAAACGAAACGGCCCTTTTGATGGGTGTTGGAACCCTAAACCCTAAACCCTAAACCCTAAACCCTAAACCCTAAACCCTAAACCCTAAACCCTAAACCCTAAACCCTAAACCCTAAACCCTAAACCCTAAACCCTAAACCCTAAACCCTAAACCCTAAACCCTAAGCCCTAAGCCCTAGGCCCTAGGCCCTAGGCCCTAAACCCTAAACCCTAAACCCTAAACCCAAGCCCCTTGTTCGTGCATACTTCGAAGGGCCAGGGAAGCCGTAAGCCCCAAAGAAACCCGAACTCTTGAGCAGGGCGCCGCCTTTTACAGCTTCAAACTTCGCCTTCGGCTCCTACTTATATGAAGCAGGGTTTATATTTCTGTTTTTGGTGAGTGTATATAAGGTTCCTTTTTAATATTGGTGAGTGTATGTACCGGGTGTCCTTTTGGGGGTACAAGAAATATATACCCTACTTCATATAAGGGGGGAACATACCAAGGTTTAGGGGTTCGGGTTTGAACCCTCTAAGCCTAAACATCCAACCATTGACAGGCCCCCGACAAACACCCCAAATCCTAGACCCTCTCAACCCAAAGCCCAGCACCCTGCACCCGCTAAACGGTAGATCCTAGCACCCATAAAGTACCCTGAACCGTAAACCCATAAACCCTTATTGCCCTCCAAGCCCTATAAACCCCAAATCCTGAACCTACGATTTCGGAAGGACTTGGGCTGAAAGATGCCAAGGGTGTGGCGGACAACCCCGGTAAGGTGGGAAGTACAGTTTGGAGTGTCGGGTTTGGAGGTTTGGGTCGTTTAGAGTTTCGTGGGCTTTGGACCGGTTTCGGCTTTAGGGTTTAGGGTTTGGGGTTTAAGGTTGGGGTTTAGGGTTTAGGGTTTAGGGTTGAGGGTTGAGGGTTTGCACACCCAAAGCACCAAAACCCAATCGTGTTTCGGGGGTTACTTGCGATTCTTGCCCTATAATCCTGAAATCTTTTAAGGCAGGCATTCGCCCCAAAAGCCTAACGCTTAAACCCCATACACCCCATACACCCCATACACCATACGTACCCCTTTTCTGGGTCATTTGTGAAAATCATGTTACTTTTTGTGAATACTTAAAGCCCAATAAGGAACAAAGATAATAATTGTAAGGCGTACCCCAACAATGGTGTAGATTTTGAAATCTTCCCTTCAGCAGGCTACGACCCCCGGTCGAACTGAAAGTCTACACGTCTTTGGGGGCTTACTCAGCAAGTAACTTCGAGTTCATCTACCCGTTTGCTTAAGAGCCCTTATTAGAAAAGTCAACAGCTCGTCGTCCCTATATTGCCCACATAAATTATTGAAATGTTCCCTTCACCCTAAACCCTAAACCCTAAACCCTAAACCCTAAACCCTAAACCCTAAACCCTAAACCCTAAACCTCAACCCTGAAGCTTAAGCCCCAGACCCTTCTAGGCTGCAGGGTTTAGGGGTCCAGGGTTCAGGGTTGAAGCCTCCGGCCTTTGAAGGTGTTGAAGGTGCTACGCCAGGCGAGCATGACATCTATCATCTGCCGCTGCGCTGGACAGTCGGCCTAAACCTGAAACCTGAACCCCCCCCAAACCCTAAACCCTAAACCCTAGACCCTAGACCCTAAACCCTAAACCCTAAACCCTAAACCCTATCCGTAAATCCTTAACAGGTCCTCGAGGGCAAGCCGAAGGACGTCTGCGAGGCACCTGCTTTAGGCAATGGGACGCCCAGCAGTTGTTTTTGTTAAGTTTTCAGGGTTCAGGGTTTCGGGGGTTTAGTGGTTTAGGGGTTTAGTGGTTTAGGGGTTTAGGGTTTTAGGGGTTTCGGGGTTTAGCGGTTCAGTAAAGGGTTTCAGGGGTAGAGGTTTTTTAGGGGTTTCAGGGTTTAGCGTTGACCACCCCTTATTGAAGCAAGAGGGCACCTTTCTTGTTCCTGGGCCTGCAAGGGTTTCGGGTTTAGGGTTTAGGATGGCAGGACCATCTGATTGCCTTAAGTGAATGCGTGCTTTGGCGCTAAAGCTCTCTACGTAGGTGCTCATTTTTGGGCTCCTTATCTAGAAAACCCAGCAGTACCCCTGAAATCCTGTTTGGGGTCCTGGGTCCTCTTACCCTAAACCCTAAACCCTAAACCCTAAACCCTAAACCCTAAACCCTGAACGCCGGGCCACCTACTCCTTGAGCAGCCGGAGATGATTGTTCGGTTCAGGACGGGGTACATTTTTTGAGAAGACCAGCGCCTTTATGTGGCGGTTTCCGGACATTGGGGGGGGGTACTTATTGGGGTCCTTATTTAAGAAGGGAGTCGTAGTATCTGACTATTTGGTGGGTCTATGTTAGGGGTCCCCTGATCTTCGTAAAGCGCCATATTGTAGGCCGGGCCATGATGTAGAGAGCTGCCCACATCGGCCTTTCGCGTCGACCCCGTGGCAACAGAAATCTGTGTGTTGAGCACACAACACCTGAAACTCAGAATCCTTCGAACCCCCTAAACCCTAAACCCTAAACCCTAAACCCTAAACCCTAAACCCTAAACCCTAAACCCTAAACCCTAAACCCTAAACCCTAAACCCTAAACCCTAAACCCTAAACCCTAAACCCTAAACCCTAGCAGCCTTAAATCCTGAACCGTCAACTCCAAAGCAACAACACCCTAAACCATAAACCCTAAACCCTAAAGCCCTAAACCCTAGTAGCCCCAAACCCTAGCTTGAGGATGCAAAGAAGCAGCTCGAAGAAGCGGGCGCCATCGTTGAAGTTGTCTGAGCTCCTGACTCCGTGGCCTTCGGGTTTAGGGTTTAGGGTTTAGGGTTTAGGGTTTAGGGTTTAGGGTTTAGGATGTAGGATTTAGGGTTTAGGGTTTCGGGTCTTTCGTCTTTCGGGTCTTCGGAGTCAGCTGCCCCAAGCGGTTTGCCAGGCTCTTGTCAAGGAACTCGAGTAGTACAGCAGCTTTATGGGAACTAGCTATGTTGTATTTGTGCTTAAGTGAAGATTTTTGTTCTGGTTCTAAGGAGAGTATAGCTTGAATGAAGATACCAGAAGACGGATACTAAAATCATTTGCTGAAGCTCCCTACTGTGGCAAACTTAGGCTTGAGTTCCTGAACAAAACCGCAGTTCCGGGCTGGCGGGTATAGTTTAGGGTTTAGGGTTTAGGAGTTGGAGGACCCAATATCAGCTTTTGAGCAACTTGTGAAGGTTTGCTGTTGGGTTTTCGAACTGGTATGAGGGCTGCTGGCATGAGAGTCTTTCGTCGCGCTCTTCGTTGGACGCACCGGAGGTTCATTGTTGTAGTGTGGGGGGGGTGTTTGTTGGCCCGAGCGCGCGCTACACGCGCCAAGTTTTCACCAGCTCTGCTGTCCGGCGTCTCTTCTTGCGTCGCTGCGTTGACGCAGTCGTCTGGACAATGGCG
Source organism: Symbiodinium natans (assembly GCA_905221605.1). Lineage (NCBI taxonomy): Eukaryota > Dinophyceae > Suessiales > Symbiodiniaceae > Symbiodinium > Symbiodinium natans. The sequence continues at coordinate 197,897 of CAJNDS010002425.1, forward strand.
TTGCGCCTGCCTTGCAGGCATCGGAAGTGACACACTCGCCGCCAAAAAGGGGTTGCAAGCAACCCCTCACCATGTGGAGGTTCTCCCAAGTTCTCTTTGCCCTTTTAAATTGCCTACAAGCAATACTTAGTAGTAGAGAAGGTACCCTTTAACCTTTTTGGGGTAATATAATCCCCTTATGATCTGAAAAGTTAACCTTTAGTTCCCCTAGGTACTGGACAACTAAGAATGCATCAGAGGCCGACAGGGACTCCACAGACATAGATCAGTCCCCTGGTGCCCTTTCTGCCGTCTAAGCCTGTTGTCGTCGTTCTTGAGCACCAGACGGTCTTAATTGTAAACCCTAAACCCTAAACCCTAAACCCTAAACCCTAAACCCTAAACCCGAAACCCTATCAGTCTCAAGCGGCACTTCCCTTGTCGCTGTATTTGCGAGGCGAACTCCCTTTTTTCTGCCAGACCTAACCCTTGGTCATAGTGGGGTGTCATCTTGCATTTTTGGGGGTACTTAAAGTCAATAAGGAATAAATTTTAAGCTTGTAATATTATCCCAACCATGAACTAGAATCAGAACCCCTGTAACCCTTGAACCCTGGACCCTTCTGTTGGCTCGCAGCAGCATGTGGCTGCGAAGAAGTCGCAAGAGGCATCGCCGCTGTAAGTTTCTAGGCCTTCCAAAAGCCATCAACGCCCCAAACGCCAGGAATGCAAACCCTAAACCTGAAGCCCCAAACACCTCACCAAAAAGCCCAAGCCCTACACCCTGAATCCTAAGCCCTAAACCCCGAACCCTATACCCCAAACCCTAAACCTTAATCCGGACCGCTGAACCCTAAACTGACAATCTCCAGCCAGCCCTGGAACATGGATCTCCAGCCCCCCGGCTGGGGGCCGCAAACGAGGAGAGCTCAGGGAGTGAGCTGGAGCTTATAAGGGGGGTATAGGGGGGGGGGGGGGGTATAAGGGGGGTATATGGGGGTATAAGGGGGTATAAGGGGGTATAGCGGGGGTTTAGGGTTTGGTGGTAGTTGTTGGGTGTTAGGGTTTAGGGTTTAAGCGTTTTGGGGTTTAAGGGGGGGTTTGGGGGGGTTTAAGGTTGAGGGGCCCAAAGAGGGATGTTGGAGTTTGTTGGGGCCCAGGGAGTCAAGAAGCTCCGGATTCAGGGCTTAGGGCTTAGGGTTTAGGGTTTAGTGTTTAGGGTTTAGGGTTTAGGGTTTAGGGTCCTGGACCCTACTTGGAGGTTCAGGGTACTTTAACACTAATTCAGTCATAACTGCACTTATGAGCCCCCTGAGTCCTCCAAGCAGGCTATAAGTAGACTTATAAATGGGGATATAAGTACCCATGAACCTCCAAGTAACCCTAAACCCCAAACCCTAAACCCTAAACCCCAATTAAACCCTAAAAGCGCTTGGGGCCAAGAGGATCGCGGATCCTGCCAAGAAAGGCTTCTTCGTCGTCAAGAACCATGTCCGCGAGGTGGGGGAGTGGGCTGGGTTTGGGGAGGGGGTTGGGGTTTGGGACCCTAAACCCTAAACCCTAAACCCTAAACCCTAAACCCTAAACCCTAAACCCTAAACCCTAAACCGTGAGCGATGCCCGGGGCAGGTGTCAAACGATTTATTTAGGGGTCCATAGGGGCGAGACTAGGCTGGCTCCTGGACCACCCCTTTGCCGAATTAATCAAGACATTTTTTTATCTGGTTTTTGAAAGGGAATTCTTGGTTTCGTGTCAGTTGGAATTTTGGGTTTTCGGGGTCTTGGAAATATGGCTTGCTAAACCCTAAACCCTAAACTCCAAACCCCAAACCCTGAACCGGCCAACCTGACGTTAAACCGGGGCCCCTGCTAAAGCAAGTACAACATCAAGCCCTACCTCGAAACCTTTGCAAGGCCACTAAACCAGAACTGCTCAGTGCTTGCGGTTTAGGTTGGGATGTTCCCCCAAAAGGGGTACTATGATCCCTACCAAGCACTGCTACTATAATTAGGTGGGACTTTACTACAACTTTACATCACTTTATAAGTTTAGGGTTCCTCTAATTTCATATTAAGGGAGCCAAAAGTTGAACTTTTATTGGGGGGGGTTGAACAGCAACCAAGATAAGGGTCCTTAATAGGGATAATTATAGGGGGTACCATAATCCCTACTAAGGACTCTTTAAGTATAAGGGGGAACATCCCAAGCCTTGCGGTCCAAAAGGTCTCTCGACCCCTCTGCGGAAAGTTCGACGCAGCGGCTTGGCGTGCAGTGATGCGGGCGTTTAGGGAAGCCTAAACCCTGAACTCTAACCCTAGTTGGAGGTTCATGGTACTTATTAGCCAGTCATAACGGTACCTATAACCCACTTATAAGTCCCTCAAGCGCCCTAAGATGGTTATAAGCAGAGTTGTAAGTACAGTTACAGTTTGGTTAATAAGTACCATGAACCTCCAAGTAAGCCTTGGGATGTTCCCCCTTATACTTCAAGAGTCCTTAGTAGGGATTATGGTACCCCCTATAATTATCCCTATTAAGGACTGTTTGTATAAGGGGGAACAACCTAAACCTTAAACAAGAGCCACAACCAAGGCGAGTAAGGACCGCAGGATTGGGAAAGACTTCGTTTCGTGCGCAAGGGACGTGAGCATTTGGAGCTCAGTTTCCCCCCCCCCCCCCCCCCCAAAACCCGCCAAAGCATCTAGACCCTATACCCGACTACACCCGAAGCCTGAATACCAAACCTTACATATGCACCCTAGGCCTGCAAAACCCTACTACATCCTAACCACTCCAATGCCGCCGAATTGCGGCCTTCCTTACATCGTTTTGGACTGCGCAGGCTGCTCTGAAGATAAACCTAAACACTACAAGCCCTGAGGAGCAAGGGTTTAGGGTTTAGGGCTTAGGGCTTATAGGGTTTAGGGTTTGGGGTTTGAGGTGTTAGGGTTCTGGGTTTAGGCTAAGCCCTCATTTGAGAAGGTTTCGCGAGCCGCAGGCGAACCCTGCTAGCCCCAGGGTACGGTCCTTCTGACCAGTACGTAGCGCAACAAAAATTTAATTAAAAAAAACAAACAAAAAAACGCCAGAAACTCCCCTAAAGCCTAAGCCCCATAAACTCAAAAAAGAAACCTGAACACTGACTAGGTCGGAGGCTGGTGCACAAAAAAACCCACCAAGCTGTTGGTAAGGAGCCCTAGAAGCCCACGAAGACCCTTAAGCCCTGAACCCAAGATGCCTAAGACAGGGTTTAGGGTTTAGGGTTTAGGTTTCAACAAGTCCAGTAAGCCTATACCCTAAACCCTAAAACCCTAAACCCCAAACCCTAATTCTAAACCCTAAACCCAAAGGCCTCTCCCAGCTTTGAGCCGCCTGCGCCGTTGGTTCGTGCGGGTGCCCGGATGGTGAGGCGAGGGTTGAGGAGTTAGGGCTTCAGGGAACTTAGGGGTTTGGGGTTTAGGGATGTTAAGGTTTAGGGTATAGCGTTTAGGGGTTTTGGGGTTTAGGGATTCTCGGGGGGGTTTAGGGGGGTTTCGGGCTTTTTAGAGTTTATCGGGTTTAGGGGTTTAGAGGGGTTTAGGGTTTCTGGAGTCTATAGGATTCAGGGTTAGAGCGTAGGGGGTTTATAAGGGTTGTAGAGTTTATGGAGTCAAAGGCCTGCAGAGTTCGCAGGGTTGAGAGAGTCGGGGTTTTGGAGGTCTGGGTGCGCCTCACCGCCTCAAGAAGCCAAAACCTAGTTTTTGTAGCTTGCCTAAGAGACCTAGACAGGGCTGTATCATAAGAACCTACAAAAAAGTAGGTTCTGGGTTCTTCGGGCAGGGATTGCAGGTTTCGAGCTTAAGGTTGGCCGCGGCGTTGCTTCCGGGCCTGCGGGTTCTGGAGTTTAGTTTTCAGCGTGGGGTTGGGTGGGGTTTTACCCTACACCCCAAACCCTAGACCCTAAACCCTAAACCCCAAATCCTAGACCCTAAACCCTAAACCACATTGAAGGCGTCTCTTGTGGAGGGCTAGTGGTCAACCCCAACGAAGGCGAAACTGGAAGAGCCTTTCAAGTTCTTTAGGCTTTAGGGTGGGTTTCGGGTTTTAGGGTTTTAGGGTTTAGGGTTTTAGGGTTTTAGGGTTTTAGGGTTTTAGGGTTTTAGGGTTTTAGGGTTTTAGGGTTTTAGGGTTTTAGGGGTTTTAGGGTTTTAGGGTTTTAGGGTTTTAGGGTTTTAGGGTTTTAGGGTTTTAGGGTTTTAGGGTTTTAGGGTTTTAGGGTTTTAGGGTTTTAGGGTTTTAGGGTTTTAGGGTTTTAGGGTTTTAGGGTTTTAGGGTTTTCCGGGCTTTGAGACGTGTTGTTGGGCCGGAACTTTGGGGCTGCACGTCGCTCCATGCAGCCCGAGGTGCGCTCACGAGGCTCTTCGATGGTAATGGAGGCCGGGGGTCTTAGGGTTTTAGGGTTTTAGGGTTTAGGCTTTAGGGTTTAGGGTTTAGGGTTTAGGGTTTAGGGTTTAGGGTTTAGGTTTTTAGGGTTTAGGGTTTAGGGTTTAGGGTTAGGGTTCCATGGTCATGTCTTAGTACAACCTCAAGGCGTAGCTCCATGAGCATGATAGACATGAAAAACAGCCTAAAACCCCTTAATGAGCCCAAACTCCGTCAGCCCTTCCAAGCATCTTAAGCCCAAACCCTAAACCCTAAGCCCTAAACCCTAAACCCCAAACCCTAAGCCCTGAACCCTAAACCCTAAACCCTAAACCCTAAACCCTAAACACCCGCGATGGCCACAGGCAAGGATGGCCCAGTGCCACAAGCGGCTTTGAGGATTGACTATGCCTGCAGCTCAGCCCCCAAAGAACCTCCCAGGCTAACAGGGCTTAGGAGGGTTTAGGGTTTAGGGTTTGGGGTTTAGGGTTTAGGGTTTAGGGCTTAGGGTTGAAGAGGGTTTAGGGTGTTTAGGCTTCATCCCCCAAAAGACATCCAGGCTACAAGGCCTTGGGGGCTGAGGGTTTTTGCCCAAAACATTTCGTACAACGAGTTTATGGTTTAGGGTTTAGGGTTTCAGGTTTGGGGTTTGGGGTTTGGGGTTTGGGGTTTAGGGTTCAGGGTTTCAGGTTTAGGGTTTGGGGTTTAGGATTTCCGGTTTGCGTTTTAGGGCTTAGGAGAGTTTAGGGTGTTTCGTCCTCAGCCACAGGGCCTAGGGTTCACAGAAGTTGTCTGTCCTGACTAGATACATGCTACTCCTTCCATGCCCTAAGAATCAACAGCAAGAAGCCCGGAAGTTCGGGCCTAAGGGCATCTCCAACAGCTAACTAGGGTTCCGGGCTCAGGGCTTAGGGTTTAGGGTTTAGGGTTTAGGGTTTAGGGAAGCAGACGGCGCCACCTGTGCAGATCCTTTCAGGGTAACTCGACCCTAAGCCTCTCTACCACAGGCGGGTACATGGATGAACCCAGTCAGAACACTCAAAGTTGGTTCCCACATATCAACTCACCCAGCGATACTTCCAGAATCATTTGCACTACCAGTTACTCGACGAGTGCACTAATTATAACTGTACTTATAACTGTACTTATAACCATATTAGGGCACTTAAGGGGCTTATAAGTGGGTTATAAGTACAGTTGTAATTGGTTAGTAAGTACCATGAACCTCCAAGTGTACGAAGGCGATCATGAAGCAGGTCAGGATGCCTGTCTCTCTGCGTCGGTGCCTCCGCGTCTCCTGGCAAGCTCTGAACCCTGCCCACAAGCCCTAAGGGTCCATGTATCTATATAGTATATACTTGGGGCTTAAAGGGGTTCCCATATAGTAGCTTTAGGGCCCTAATATGTACTATATAGGTACATGGACCCTTTGGGAAGTGTCGCCGCCGGGTGCAGCGGGACTCAGGGCTCATAATTGCTAGCAGGCTCCCCTTGGACATGAACGAGTGGGAGATCCTTGAGAAGCTGTGCAAGCACTTCTTGAGATGTGATGTGTAGCCCAGGCCAAGTGTGTAGAGACCCGTCAATGGTCCTCCAACACTCAAAGATGGAAACCCACCCCCCACCCCCCCACATCGGGTTCAGACGAAAAACCTCCCAAGAAGGCCCAAAACTTTAGATGGAAACCCCCCACAGGACCAAAAGATGGAAGCAGACGCAACACTAAATCTGGGCATTGCTTTGGGATGATTTTAGATTTCCCTTCTGTCCCTTTCAAGGGAACCTATTCATAAATAATGTTCAAAGGGCTTTAAAGCAACACCCAGTTATTCAACAACCGAAGCAAGTTAAACAGCTCAAAAACCGCAAGCAAAAAGCCCTCGGACTCAGAGCGCTCCATGCAAGGACTAAACCCTAAACACTTCGAAGCCCTCCAAGCCCTGTATCCCTCCCAACAAATCCCTTTGCCCGTCATCCAAACAAGAGCCAAACCAGAAAAACTAAACAAAGCCACAAACAGGCCCGAGTCAACAACCTCCGTGAAGGGGACGTCCCGGGCCTGGCAAGCCCCCTTCGCGCTTGGCTGTTGAGGGTTTTTTTTGGGTTTAGCGTTTGGGGTTTGGGGTTTAGGGTTTAGGGGGTCCTTGGGGTTTTCGCGCTCCCCGACACAGACCGCATGTTCTGGTTTAGAACGTTTCGGTTCGAGGTTTCGTACCTTGTGAAGAAAAGGCAGGGGTTCCATCTTTGTACCGTGCTGCCCGGGTCATGCTTAAAAATGTGTAAGCCCGAAACCCTATATATTGTTAAGCACCTACATACCTTAAGTTGCTTGAAGGTGCGCCCGTGGTACCTATTCTGGACACACTGGCTTTCAGGTACCTTCAACCCTGACTCCTAAATTATCCAAAACCTCAAAACCTCGAACCCCCAAACCCCCAAACCGCGCACGCCAATTCCCCAAAACCCCAAACTCCCAACCCAAACCCTGACACCAAACCCCGCACCCAAATGCCAGTAGGGCTTGGCTTTAGTTGGTCCTGGGTGACCCTAAACCCTAAATCCTAAACCCTAAACCCCAGACTTGAGAGTCGGGGTGACGAAGTTAAGGATTTCTGGGGCTTAGCTTGGTTTTGGGTTTGTAGGGCGAGGCGCCGGACACCTTGAAAGACACTTTGCGCGGGCGACGAAGAATGAAGGACATGGCAATGGAGTTTGCAACCTTTGCCTCGCAGACCAATCACCCTTGAACCCTAAACCCTAAACCCTAAACCCTAAGCCTAAACCCGGTGCTGCGTGGAAGGACACAGTGTTGACCGCACCGCCCTTCCGCAACCCGGGGCCCCTTTTCCGGGGTTCCGCAAACTTCGAAAAGGAGGTCATGTACCGCTTCGACCCTTTGCACACGCTTCATAAGGGATGCTTCGCAGAACTTGCCGGAAGTGCTCTCGTGAGGGTTTTTAAGGGTTCTTTTTGGATTTTTACTTTTTTGGGGGGTTTAGGGTTCAGGATACACCGGACCCCCAAAACCCTTAAAGGGAGGCCGCCCAGCTTCAGTCTGCGACTTCGCGTCCCAGACCTTCAGCAACACCCGATACAACCCCGACTTCGTGGTTTGGGGTTTAGGGCTTTAGGGATTTTAGGGTTTTAGGGTTTAGGGTTTAGGGACCTGGTTTAGCGTTTAGGGTTTAGGGGTTCCCCCCCACCCTGGCAGGTGCTCAAAGATGAGCAGTGAGCAGCAGCAGCCGTGGCTAATAGGGCCCAAGGTTGGACAGCTACCCTAAACCCTAAACCCTAAACCCTAAACCCTAAACCCTAAACCCTAAACCCTAAACCCTGAACCCTGAACCCTGAACCCTGAACCCTGAACCCTGAACCCTGAACCCTGAACCCTGAACCCCAAACCCTACTTGGGGAAATCCTGCGCCGGCACCCCAAGTTGCACAACCTCGCGGGCTATATGAGCCCAAACTCATGTTTAGTCCAGGGGGGTTTTCGCAATTAAGGGGGTTACCTTGTTGAGGTCCTTATTATAAGGGAATCCTACTATTTGGGGGGGGGGGGGGGTATTGTAGGGGCGCCTTACTTTCGTAAACTCCCGTATACCTGCCTAGGAGTATGGGAGTATGGGGACACGATCCTAGTCATGTATATAGGGTTGATTTAGTCTCCAAGCAACTCAATTTTAAAGCTGTCCTTGGCAAGGTGCAACACCAGGCTAAAAGCTAGGGCCGCACTTACAGAGATGGCACCAGCGGCAAGGAAGGAAGCTTTCAAAGACACGATGACCAGAAGAAAGGTCGTTTTTGTCGAAGATCGCACGCACGACAGCCACAGACTAGCCCTAAACCTTAAGCCCTAAACCCTCAACCCTAAGCCCTAAACCGCAGCTCTGCCCGTATCCGGTTTTCGCAGGCCATGTGCCGCTCAGATAGGAGACGACATCAAGTCCCACATGGGGCCAAGCTGGTGCAGGTCACTGGTTTGGGTTTTGGGTTTAGGGCTTATGGTCCCAGATGTCGAGTTCCGTGCCCTAAACCCTAAACCCTAAACCCTAAACCCTAAACCCTAAACCCTAAACCCTGAACCCTAAACCCTAAACCCTAAACCCTAAACCCTAAACCCTAAACCCTAAACCCTAAACCCTAAACCCTAAACCCTAAACCCTGTCCAGTACCATTCCGGTCGAGATTCGCGCCGTTCCCGCAAGATGCAGTTAGAAGAGCTTATTTCATGACAGCCTGAGCCAATACCAATATGGAGGCAGCTTCCGGGTTCAGTGCCAGCTGCTTATTTCACAAGGGAACCTCTTCTCAAATGTTGCCAGGATGGGCTACTAGGCCTTGTAACCCCCAGAATCAGCCCTACAAATAAGGACCTTTCTCAAGGGGTCATAGGGTATGATTGCCGATACCCATCCTGAGGTAGGAGCCTGCGCATATGCTGCCGCTGCATCTGTTGGCTCAGCTGCTGGCGCTTCATGAAGCGCAGCTGACGAGCTAAGTTTCTTTGTGGAGAGGCAGCAAGGACGTAAGTCAAACCGCCCAGTAAGCAGGTCACCAAGGCCTTTTGCCTATAATGCCATGCCCTTCCAGTTTGTTGTGGGGTAGTTGGGGGTGTTCAGTGAACCCTAAACCCTAAACCCCAAACCCTAACCCCTAAACCCTCAACCCTAAACCCCTAACCCGCTATCCACGCTCCATGTGATGCTTGGAGTCCTGGGCGCATCAAACCACCCCTCAACCCCGGAGACTCCTGAGACCCTCCCTTAACCCCAAGCCTACTTTTTTGCAGGTTACCAAGAATCCTATATTAGGGGTTTTGTGAACAAGAAGCCTTCAACCCTAAACCCTAAACCCTAAACCCTTTTCATTAACAAGAACAGCTTCAGGAGGATTTTGGGGGGGTGTTTTTGGAGCCATGGCCTCTATGGATCCACCCCCACCTCCGGCCAAGAAGAGGCAGTTCTTTTAGGGTTCAGGGTTTTTGGGTTTAGGGTTTAAGGTTAAGAGGCGCCGTTCAGGTTGTGAAGTTGTCGGATCGTTTGGGGTTTAGGGTTTGGGTTTTAGAGTTTAGGGTTTGGGGTGTATAGGGTTTGGGGTTGAGGGTTTGGGGTTTAGGGTTTAGGGCTTAGGGTTTAGGATTTCGGGTTTGGAGGGTTTAGGGTTTAGGGTTAAGACACTCATAGTCCTCCATTACAGGAGCCTAAGTAGCCATCAGCAGCGCCCTCCGTAATCCTTGTGGACCCGTTCATAAACAATAAAGACACCTAAATATCTCTTCCATCTAGTTATGACAAAGTTTGTCGTTTAGTGCTGGGGGCTTGTGTGTGCTGTATATGCCTTCGCGTAGGACAAAAGTAGCATCAAGGGCTTAAGACTCGTACCCCGAAGGTTGTACTAAACCCTAAACCCTAAACCCTAAACCCTAAACCCTAAACCCTAAACCCTAAACCCTAAACCCTAAACCTTCCAGCCCCTTAGGGATCCTTAGTCCCTCAAAAGGGGCCCCAAAAACCTAAGGGTATAACCCTAAGGGGGTCCAAGGTAGAACGCCCAGATAGTATGGGGTATATAGGTATACGTATGATCCGCACTCTTTCGTCCCCAAGGTGGGTCCTTAAGTCTTTAGATGTAGGGTGAGGCCTAAGCCCAAAGCGCAATGCGCCCTAAACGCTGAAAACCCTCAAACCCCTACAAGCCCTGTAATCCCGAAAATGCCCGAAATGCCTCAGGAGCCCTCAACCCGAAACCCCAAAACCACTAAACCCTACAAGCCCCTAAACCCAAAACCCCAAAACCCCAAAACCCTAAACCCAAAACCCCTAAACCCTAAACCCCAAAACCCTAAACCCTCAACCCTAAACCCTACACCCTAAACCCTAAACCCTAAACCCTAAACCCTAAACCCTAAACCCTAAACCCTGCAGGCGGCCCACGGTGCCTGTCTTCGCCGCGCAGGAGGCGGCCTCTGCGGTGCAAGGGCCCCTGACAACCGGAACCCCCAAAGGAGAAAAAGGGGTTTCGGGGTTAGGATTTAGGGTTTTGGGTTTAGGGTTTTGGGTTTAGGGCTGTAGGGTTTAGGGCTTAGGGCTTAGGGTTTAGGGTTTAGGGTTTAGGGGTTAGGGTTCAGGGTTTAGGGGTTCGGGTTTATAGGGTTCAATGTTTTTTTGTTTGTTTAGAGTTTTGGGTTTTGGGATGCAGGGTTGAGGGCTTATAGGGCTTTTGTTTGTTTAGGGTTTGGGGTTTGGCGCGTAACCCTAAACGAGGGTCTGGGGCTGTTAAGCCTTGGCCCAGGGTTTAGGGTTTAGGTTTTAGGCTTTGGGGTTTAGGTTTTAGGCTTTGGGGTTTAGGGTTTAGGGTTTAGGGCTTCCAGGGTTCAGTTTGTTCTGTTGATGACTTGGGGCTCAGGAGAAAGTTCGGGGTCAGAGTCTGCGCAGGTTTCAGGGATTTGGGGGGGTGTTTAGGGCTTAGAGGGCTCAGCCTGGCATTTGGGGATTTGGGGGGGGGGGGGGGGGAGAGCGTTTTAGGCCCAGAGCGTTTCGGATTCGGCAAACAGTTTTGGAAGGTCTGTCGGTGCAGAGATGGGTTCCGTGATCTGCTGGTTTGCTGATTTTGTGTTTACTAACGTTCCTGAGCGAAGGAAGCGCAGTTAGAAGCAGTGCCGGCACCACGAGAAGCCCTAAACCCTAAACCCAAGCAAGCGAACCCGAAACCCTAAACCCAAAACCCGAAAGCCCCAAACCCTCAACCCCAAACCCTAAACCCCAAACCCCAAACCCTAATCTCCAAGCCCCAAACCCTAAGCCCCAAGCCCCAAACCCTAAACCCGAAACCCTAAACCCTAAACCCAGGCCTAGCCAGGAGCCGGCAAACGCCGAGACCGCCAAGGAGGCCCAGGAGGCCGCTGTGGCTCGTAACTATAAGGGGTTTGTGGTTGAGGTTTAGGGTTTGGGGTTTTGGGTTTAGGGTTTAGGGTTTAGGGTTTGAGAGGTTTAGGGTTTAGGGTTTTGGGGTTTAGGGTTTGGGGTTTAGGGTTTGGGGTTTGGGGGTTTGGGGTTTAGGGTTGAGGGCTCTTATTTACCCAGAGGGTCCGTTTGTGGTACTATTATGGACTCAGGTACCCAAAACGCTATTTAGTAAGGGTTGTGGGTATACAGGCTAAAGGTGCATTCCTTAAGTAGGGTATTGGGCTCTCTGGGTAGCTGCAGGTTACCAAAGTACAGCCACGAGGCCAGCTAAGGCGCAATACATCAATAAAGCACCCAATAGTCCCTAAACCCTAAACCCTAAACCCTAAACCCTAAACCCTAAACCCTAAATCCTAAACCCAGCAGGCCCCTGAATCAGAGGTGCTTGGGACAGGTTGGCTTCAGTGAGTTGGTGCGCGAACCTAAACCCAAAACCCGACAGGCTCCCTCTCCGAGGTGCTTGGAACGCGTTGTACAGGTTGGTTTGACTGAGTTGGTGCGCAACCCTCGTCCCAGGGCTGAAAGGCTTGAACGTGAACCTTCGGTTTAGGGTTTAGGGTTTAGGGTTTAGGGTTTAGGGGTTAGGGGTTGGGGGTTAGGGGTTAGGGGTTAGGGTTATGACGTCCAGCTGTGCACCGGGCAGACATATCTGACAATGCAGTTATGCAGGAAGAATGTAGGTCAAAAATGCAGATCTCGACCTTCTCCATCGCAACAATGAGGGAAAAATGCAGACCCATTTCTCCTCCATTTTCTGGTTTCTGTATATAAAAGGCTGCATGACGGCTCCTACTTTTGTGTACGATATACACACATTTCATACATGCTCGGTAAATCCCCGTCTATTTTTTCGAGAGTCCCCGACACCGAAATTTATGGACGAGTCGCCTGCTGCCATAAATAGCCGCAGCCCCCGAAATACGCAACCCCCTTCCCCATCCGCCTGTTGCTACTTAGGGGTGGGGGGGGCGGGGGGCCATGCAACCCACACGAGCATATATCCTGGCCCCGGCGTCCCAACCCTCATTTTACCTTCATTCCTGCGGTGAGGCCCAGGCCAGCCTCCATTTTTCCGGCATTCCTGAAAAACGGCTACCTCCATTTTTCCTCCATTTTTCTTCCATTTTCCTTGCAAAAATGGAGCAAAAATGGAGGAAAAATGGAGGAACAATGGAGGAAAAATGGAGGCAAAATGGTGGCTGCCAGGAACCTCATTCCAGAATGGAGGCAGAATGGAGTCAGGAGTCCAGCCTCATTCTGCGGGCGACCCCCACCCGGCCCTACCGGGCATACCCCGGCACCCTTCTGCACTTCAAACTCGAACCGTTTGGAATCTCGACATTCAGACTGGCGTGCCCTGTAATTGTCCAGCTGCGCCGGTTTAAAGTAATGACGCAGATAAAGAAGTGCCAGGTTCTTGTTCACTAGACTTTTCAGCATCAAACTCAGCTGTGATTTTGCTTTTGTGCCACACCTACCTGACGCTTGCGAGAAAAAGTGAGAGAAGCTAGAACGCCTTGATTTCGCCAGCATTCTTGATTGAGGCCAGGAATGGAGGCGGCTTTGCCTCTACCCTCATTTTTTGGATGCTGCCCCCATTCTGCTATTCTGGGTGTCTGCAATGTTGGGCTTCATAAGGTTAGGGGATAGACCAGATTTAGGCAGATCTAGACCCTCCAGCCCTTTTTGCAGCGTTTGTCGCAGGCCCCGCCGGCAACCAATGGTGCCAGTAATGGAGGCGCTGACTTTAGGGTTTAGGGTTTAGGGTTTAGGACCCTTATACCCGGGGTGGGGGTTGGGGCTTCTAAGCTACGCAAACACGCGACGGGCGCGCTCCCTTAAGTCTAAAGAAAGGCCCACTCCCCTCGCCTGTGCCCTGACGCACACCCTATAAACCCTCAACCCCAAACCCCAAACCCCAAACCCCAAACCCCAAACCCCAAACCCCAAACCCCAAACCCCAAACCCCAAACCCCAAACCCCAAACCCTAAACCCTAAACCCTAAACCCTAAACCCTAAACCCTAAACCCTCCCTTTTCTGTTGTTATTGTGGGGGCATAGTAACTCCCATGAGCTGAGTTCCCAGGCGGTGTGGGCTTTTGGGGTTTGGGAATTTAAGTGGAATCAGGGTTGTGGGGCTTAGGGTTTAGGGCTCAGTTTAGGGCTGGGTTGGGACGTTCCGCGGTATACTAACAGTCCTTAACAGGGAGTATCTTAAACTCTATTATAATCCCGATTAAGGACTGTTAGTATCAGGGGGAGCATCCCAAGTTTAGCGTTTAAACACCTCGAACCCCCCAATGCCCAAGCGCTTCCAGAGCCCAGAGCATCCCTAACCCCTAAACCCCTAAACCCCTAAACCACTAAACCCCTAAACCCCTAAACCCCTAAACCCCTAACCCCCAAACCCCAAACCCTAAACCCTAAACCCTAAGCCTCTGTCTCTCTGCAGGTGCACATCCGCCCGCACCCAAAGAAACGCAGGCTGGCGACTTAGGGATTTAGGATTTGGGGTTTAGGGTTTAGGGTTTAGGGTTTAGGATTTAGGGTTTAGGGTTTAGACGATTAAGCCTAGAGGAGGGACCCTTGCTCAGGGCGCTTTGTTGGGTTTTTTTGGGGTATTTGGGGCTTTGAAGGTATGTTTCAACATAAGCAAATGAAAGACTCAATGTGTAAAGCAAAAAATAGCGGAAAGTATAGTTGCATATTTTTGTATGGCTGACACCACGCTGCACAAACACAAAAGATTTAGGGTTTAGGGCATAGGGATACGGGATACAGATCCTCTGAAGCCCATTGCCTTACGTTTAGGCTTCATGGGGCCCTTAATTGACATATGAGGGTTGTTCAAAACCCCCCTTGGCTTCGAGTTATACTGGGGCGACCATCAGACAATGGAAATGAGGGTCCGCGAAAGTCCGCGATGGGCCCGCGAAAGACAACTCACGCTTTCGCGAAGTTTTGTGTTAGTACTGTTTGTACTGTAACTAAGACGGGTGTAAAATTGCCTCCGCGAAAGTCCGCGATGGGCCCGCGAAAGACAAACAGCTTTTCGCGAAGAATGGTCGTTTTGCCGTGAAGCAATTTCGAACAACCGTCATATGTCAATTAAGGGCCCCATGAAGCCTAAACGTAAGGCAATGGGCTTCAGAGGATCTGTATCCCGTATCCCTATGCCCTAAACCCTAAATCTTTTGTGTTTGTGCAGCGTGGTGTCAGCCATACAAAAATATGCAACTATACTTTCCGCTATTTTTTGCTTTACACATTGAGTCTTTCATTTGCTTATGTTGAAACATACCTTCAAAGCCCCAAATACCCCAAAAAAACCCAACAAAGCGCCCTGAGCAAGGGTCCCTCCTCTAGGCTTAATCGTCTAAACCCTAAACCCTAAACCCTAAACCCCAAACCCTAAACCCTAAACCCTAAACCCTAACCCCTAGACTTTCATGTCAGAAGCAGTGGCAGGGACCCCCGCCGTCCGCCCCACCGTCGGCTGCGCCACCGGCTGCGTTGTCGGCTGCGGAGCAGCAGAAGCCGGCAGCAGGGCAGGCCCTTCGGCTAGGTTTCGGGTTTAGGGTTGAGGGTTTAGGGTTTAGGGTTTAGGGTTTAGGGTTTAGGGTTTAGGGTTTAGGGTATAGGCGGTATAGGGTTTAGGGTTAGGGTTAGGGTTTTGGGTTTTGGGTTTTGGGCTTAGGGTTTTGGGTGTTGGGTTAGGGTTTAGGGTCATGGTGCGGGGCTTTCGGCTCTAGTCAAAGAGCCCAATATGCCTTCATGAAGGGAATCGACCGTTTAACATACAAAAGGGAGCCTTTAATATGATTTAAGGTATAGGGATCCTTCATAGGTCTATTCCTACCCTAAACCCCAAACCTCAAACCCCAAACCCCAAACCCTAAACCCTAAACCCACAACCTTAATTGAGGGGGTATTGTGCTTTTTGGGCATGGCAGTTGAAAGTCATATGTCTCCTTCACCGCGCGACCCTGCCAGGGACGGGGAAAGAAGGCAGCCGCGGATGCCAGGCAAAGGGGTGAGGATTTGGGGTTTTAGGGTGTAATTTAGGGTTGTAGGGTTTTAGGGTTTTAGGATTGTAGCATTTCAGGCTTTAGGGTTTTAGGGGTCTTAGGGTTTTAGGGTTTTAGGGTCTTAGGGTCTTAGGGTCTAGGGTTTGGCATGGAGGGATGTCTTCGACCTTGCTGGTTCACGGTTCAGACCTCCTGTGCTGGGTTTCTTCGGGCTCCCAAACCCGAAGCTCTTATCAGCATGCAGCCCGGCTTCGTGCGAGGCTCCTCAAAGCCCAAAGCCCCAAAAAAAACCCAAACCCGAAAGCCCTAAACCCTAAAACCCTAGAACCCTAAACCCTACACCCTAAAATCTTAAAACCCTAAAACCCTAGACCCTAAAACCCCAAGACCCTATACAGCCAAAAAAAGTTCCGGATCTGCTCTGCGTCCTGGGCAGGGCCGCACCAGCTGCTACGGAGCTTCCAGCAGCCTCAGCCAGTGTGCTCAGGCGTTTCACCTTCTGTTCTGGGATCCCACACCGCTTGCACCTCTTATATACGTGCATATATATATATATATACACATGAAATAGATAAGAATAATAATAATAGTAGTAGTAGATAATGAATAAATAAATAAATAAATATATATATATATATATATGTACATATATATATATATATACATGCAAAATTTCTTTGCACATATACATGCGTATGGGTATACGGCTTTAGGGTTTACAGTTTATATACCAAATTTTCTCTGGACATTCTGCGTAGGGAGGGGTAGTAGGCAGATTCCGTAACGGTACCCAAACCTAGAGCTTGCTATAAGTAGGGCTTAGGGTTTCGTGTTTGGGGTTTAGGATTTAGGGTTGGAGTTTTAGGGTTTGGCTACTTACATGTAGCTTCTTGATAATCTGTGGCTGCTACTTGCCAGACGAAGGTTCATGAAGCCTTCCTGTACCACTTAGAGGGTTTAGGGTTTAGGGTTTAGGGCCAGCATAGGGATTAGGATTTAGGGTTTAGGTTTAGGGGGAACATTCTAAGTTCTGACAGACACAGGATACGACACATGAGGCCTAAACCCCAAAACCTAAACCTGCATCCCAAATCTAAAGTAGAAGCCCATGTACGCCCTTCACCCTTGCACCCCTTGATCGTCAAGCCCTCAAACCCTGTAGCCCTAAACCCTAAACCCCAAATCCTAAACCCTAAACCCAGCCCTAAACCCTAAACCCCAAATCCTAAAAACCCGAAACCCATATAAGCCCTAAACCCTACACCCCAAACCCCCGACATCCAGAAACCCCGACGGACAAGTTCCTACAAACCCTTGACCCTGAAAAGCCGCTCAAATCCCGTAAACTCCCTCAACCCCCACCCCCCCCCGAACCCCCTAAACCCTAAACCCTAAACCCTAAACCCTAAGCCCCTTAGGTCTATGGCTTCGAGAGCGGCCTTACCTCAGAGAACCGGGGGAAAGCGCGCGACTCAGGGTTCAGAAATGTGGGTTTTGAGGATGTTCGAGGGAGGGTTTATGGAGGGCTTCAGGGTTTAGGGTTAGGCCTTAGGGTTTAGGATGCTTAGGGTTTATTATAGGGGCTTGAGGGTTTAGATTTGTGCTAGGGTATAAGGTTTCAGGGTTTTCGGGGTTAGGATTTCTGCATTCAGGGTTTAGGGGATTCAAAGTTCAGGGTCTAGCGGTTGCGGGTGTAGATTTCTGCAAAGCGTGACAGGGGACGTGTGCACTTGCATTGTCTTGTGACCACAGCTCGCACTCAGGAAGCCTTCCGGGGTCTTGGGTCTAGGGTTTAGGGTTTAGGGTTTAGGGTTTAGGGTTTAGGGTTTAGGGTTTAGGGGTACCTAAATCACCTATCTTCTCCCAGATAGTCGCACCATCACCGGCTCAACCGCAAACCCCCAAACCTTCAACTCTAGATCTTTTTGACATGTCAAGCCTCTAAGTCCCCAACCCTTGGGGTTTAGGATTTAGGGCCAGGGTAGCCGCAATAGCACACAAGAGCCTCAAAGGTCTCAAAGTTCTCCAGGAACCCCCAAAAAAGATTCCTCAATGGCTCCAAGGCCCGAAACCCTCAACAAAGTGAAAGTCATAATCCCTACGCGCTATATACCCTAAAGCCTACCCTAAACCCTGAACCCTCAAACCCTAAACCCTAAACCCTTAACCCTAAACCCTTAAACCCTTAAAAACCCTTAAAAACCCTTAAACCCTAAACCCCCCCTAGCCCCTGAAAGGCCATTGCCTTGCGGCTGGAGCCGCTGAAGCCGGGGCTTCCCGAGTATGAGAAGGCATCGCTGGGGTTTAGGGTTTTAGGGTTTAGGGTTTAGGGTTTAGGGTTTAGGGTTTAGGGTTTAGGGTTTAGGGTTTAGGGTTTAGGGTTTAGGGTTTAGGGTTTAGGGCTCGCTGAAAGTTTAGGGTTTAGGGTTTCGGGTTTCGGGTTTAGGGTTTCAAGGGGACCTTAGGGGCTACTTAGGGGTTGTTGTGGGGGCTACTAGGTATATAGGGACTATATATGGTGTGTAAATATGTATATATATATATAGATATATGTATATATAGGGGTTATATAGGGGAATAAGGTTGGAATAAGGTTGAGGTGTTCCAGCGGTTAATTGTGCAACCTGACACGCTGAAACTTTCCTCGGACTCTTACTCCATGCTCTGGACACTCGTCTGCGTACTCTACTTGGAGGTTCATGGTACTTACTAACCAATTATAACTGTACTTATAACCCTACTTATAACACCCCTAAAGGGCCTTATAGGGGTTATCCCAATTGTAAGTAGGGTTATAAGCCCAGTTATAAGTGGTTATTAAGTCCCATGAACCTTCAAGTACTATCCTACAGTTTAAGGACCTGCGCCTCGAGTTCAGAGCTCCAGCTCCAGCGGGACCCCCACAAAAGCGAGACCCTAAACCCTAAACCCCTAAGCCCGAAAACCCTAACACCCTAACACCCTAACTATACCCTAAGCCCGAAAAACCCGAAACCCTAAAACCCTCAACCCTAAAACCCTGAAACCCTGAACCCTGAAACCCTATACCCTGAAACTCTGAATCCCTGAAACCCTGAAACCCTAAACCCTACACCCTAAACCCTCAACCCTCAACCCTAAACCCTTAGAAAGGTACTCGGCGAGCAAAAGCCGGGGATCTCAGCGCTGCGGTGCCTTCCATCCTGTTCTTGTGGCTTCTGTCACTGCACTGTCATGTTTAGGGTGGTCAGTGTTTAGGGCTAGGGTTTAGGGTTTAGGGTTTAGAGTTTAGGGTTAAGGTTTTGGGTTTTGGGTTTAGGGTTCCTGGGCTAGTTGGAGGTTGATGGGTACGTAATGGGGCTAACAGTACCCAGAACCTCCAAGTAGGGTTTAGGGTTCACCCTGCCCCGCCCCCATTGCTTACTGGTTCTATGTATGTAGTAGGGAATGAAAGAAGACTGCGACAATGAATGCGACAATATTTGGTTCGGTCCTTACTTTTTGTAGTTACTGCTATTGTTGTTGTTCTGGCTGCCGTTGCTATATGGGCCATCGTTTTGCGTACTATCGTTACTCGTCTTATTTTTCGTATTCATCACCATGACTACTATGCTTCTTGCCTCTGCTATGATCACTTGCTTTCCCTACCAAACCCAACAGTGAAACTCAAATAAATGCTAAGGATACAGCCCCATATGGTGACTTCTCCAAATTATGGTCCTTTTGGGGGGTGCTTCTTATAAGGCCCCCCCCCCCCCCCATTATTTAGGGCACCCAAAAAACGTGACCATGATTTAGAGAACTGACCATATAGTTTAAGGAATTATCCTTTTTTGTGCTGATGAGATCACTATGAGTTCTGAAATAGCGCACACATCACAACATAGGTGTCAGTGCTTTGTGTTGAAGTAGACTAACCTACTTCAACAAACTTGATTCCGTAGTGAAGAGGTTTAGGGTTTAGGGTTTAGGGTGTAGGGTTTAGGGTTTAGGGTTTAGGGTTTAGGGTTTAGGGTTTAGGGTTTGGGGCTCTCTGGCAACAGCAAGATTTGCTCGGAGCGCCCGCTTGGGATCAGGCAAGCGGTGATCTTCGGATCCAATCGGGGAAAGGCTGCTGAGCTGCTGCACAAGGGCGTATTGGGGGTTTAGGGTTTAGGGTTTAGGGTTTGGGGTTTAGGGTTTTCTCAAAGTATGGGCTTCTACCCAAACCTTAAACCCGAAAGCTTGAATCCTATCCCCGTAGGCGTTTTAGGGGTTTGTGTAAGGTTGCGGGGGTGTGTGGGGTTTACAGGCTGGTGACTTTTCTTTGAGGGCTTACTGGGGTACTGTATAGGGTGTAGTGGTGATTGCGGGAGAGGGGGGGGGGGGGGGGGGGGGGGGGGGGGGGGGGGGGGGGGGGAGGGACCCCCCACTGTTCCCAGACATCCTTGGGGACGACATGAACCGTGAAAGGGTTTATGAAGCATTTTACCCCAATAGGAATTTTCGCAGCATGATCCCAAATATAGCGTTCCACTTGGTCCTGCAGGACGTAGCCCTGTGGCAGTATTTAGATTCGCTCCACCGCCCCCCACCCCCCACCCCCCATTCCTCGAACGCAAAAGGAACGGTCGAAACCAATCCTACACAGGGTTAAGTAGGGTTTCGAAGGTTTGGGCTAAGAACCTTCAGCCTGCTTGGCCCCCAACAGTTGCATGAGGCTTGGGCGCGTGTTAAACCTATACTTGGAATCATATACCGTAGGGTCAGAAGTATGGCAACACATATGTACACATGTTTACATATACACATACATAGTTTCAGTCATGTATGTGCATGTATGTGTATATATATATATATAACTATGCACTTCCTGCCGCTACTTGTCTTATAGTTTTTACTGTCCTTACATCCAGCGCGTTTAGCTCTTGAGGTGGCTTTGAACCCTAAACCCTAAACCCTCAACCCTAAACCCTAAACCCTAAGCCCTAAGCCCTAAACCCTAAACCCTAAGCCCTAAACCCTAAACCCTAAACCCCCGGCCAGGTGGACGTCTTCGTGCGCGACGAGTGCGTGAGCAAGAAGCACACGTCTCTGAGCCTGGTAGGCCGGTTTAGGGTTTAGGGTTTAGGGGGGTTTAGGGTTTAGGGTTTAGGGTTTAGGGTTTAGGGTTTAGGGTTTAGGGTTTAGGGTTTAGGGTTTAGGGTTTAGGGTTTAGGGTTGTTTAGGGCTTTCTGAAGAAGTAACGGCCCCCCAAAGAGCCCAAAACCCCTTAGTGAAGGAATATTCCTTAAGTCATACCAAGGGTCATACTAAGGATCCCCATCTTGTTGAGAAGGTGAATTCCTCTTATTTAACGGGGTTTTGGGCTGTCTGGGAAGCCCTCTCGGGATGTGGGCTCACGGATCTCGTCAAGTTGCGTTGAAGAGTTTAGGGGGGGGGGGGTTTAGGGCTTTAGGGTTGAGGGTTTCGAGGGATTTAGGACTTAAGGTCTTCTTTGATCTTTTTTCGGCGGTGCCCGACGTCGCACACTCCTTCAGGCGAAGGAAGCGGAACTAAGTGGCAACCTCGGGCGGGGGAACGTAGGTCCGATCCTAAAGACCCCTCAACCCGAAACCCTAAAAGACCCTCAAGAATCCCGAAGCCCTCGACCTTAAAACCAAAACCCCACTGAAACATCTTGCAAGCTTTGAAGTAAAGACACCCTAATCGAACATCCTAAACCCTAAACCCTAGCTTTGAAGTAAAGACACTTAAGCTAGCATCCTAAACCTCAAACCCTAAACCCTAAGCCCCCGAGGGTCACCCTAAACCCTAAACCCTAAACCCTAAACCCTAAACCCTAAACATCTTGGAAGGCATCCACGGGGAACTGGCACTTGCCGTTGTCGTCGCCACCTCAGGGTTGCGAGTCGGCTTCACGGTGTGATGTTAGGGTTTGGGGTTGGGGGTTTAGGGTTCAGGGTTTGAGGTTTAGGGTTTAGGGTTTGGGGTTTAGGGGTTGGGGGTTTAGGGGTCTGGATTTTAGGGGTGTAGGGGAACCTATGATCACAGCACGTATGATGCCGGTGGCGCCCAAGGACCATTCCACGAATGGCAGCTTCCTCAATGGGCAGAGGCCACCGACCGAAGGAAGGGTTCAGGGTTCAGGGTTCAGGGTTTAGTTTTTTATAGGTTTTAATTGCGGGCGATGCGCGTTTCTCAACCCAGCAGTAAGCCCAAAATTCTCACCACCGCGCATCGCTGCCAAAGAGCTTAGGTTGCAGTGGCCGTCCTGAAAGGTAGGCCTCCCTTGAGAGCCCAAAGCCCGCTAAAGTCGGAATATACCTTAAGCCATACGGGGATCCTTAGGATGATTTAACCCTAAGGGTCCATGTACCTTATTATTCTGCACTTGGGCCTTAAAGTCCCTGAATAGGAGGTACTTTAAGGCCCAAGTATTCCCTATTTAGGTACATGGACCCTTAGGGTAAGTTTTAGGGTAAACTCCTTTTTTTAAGGAGATTGGGCTCTGTGGGTCCCAACTATGTTTTGGTGACAGGCGACACCTCGGATCCCAGAAACCGCTTTATGAAAACCGTTTGCAAGAAGTTTACAATACAATAGTATACAAGTAGAAAAATGTAATAATGCACGAATAATGTGAGAACATCATATGGTAGTAATAGAAGAACATATCGATCAAAAAAAGGAGCAACAGGCAATGCGATAAAGTATTTTAGGATAAGTTGCGAGATAAAAGGGGTTCCAAGCGAAGCAGAGTGTGGCCCCTGATCCACAAGCTTTCGCTGTCACAGAGGACTGTTCATGAACTCGAGTTACTTGCTCCCACTCCAAACTCGTGCTAGACGGAGAGTGGGGGAATCAATCAACGGCGCTACTCCAGGGGCACAGCTGTATATAAAGGGCCTAAAGCTTAAACCCGAAACCCTATATTCCCTGAACCCAGATCTCCCGAATCTACACCCTAAAACCTCAAACCCTAAACCCTACGCAAAGCTATGGAGCTTGAAATCAACCCTAAACACTAAACCCCCGAAAGCCTCCCAGCTCTAAGCCCCCCTCCCCCCTTTAAGCCCCGCTTAAGGCTCCTTTTAAGGCCCCCTAAACCCTAAACCCTTAGCCCCTACCTGCAGCTCCGGCAGGCTGCCAGCCAAGGACAAGAAGTACCGAATCCGGAACGGCGACAAGTTGACACTCAAGGTGGGGAGTATGGCGTTTAGGGCTTAGGGCGTAGTGCTTAGGGTTTAGGGTTTAGGGCTTAAGCCTTAGGGCTTAGGGCTTAGGGCTTGGGCTTAGGGTTTCCAAAGAGCCCAATACCCCTTAATTCAGGAGCATACCTTGGAGAGGTACTAAGAATCCCTCTTTAGAATTTCAAGGTCTACTCCTTATTTCGTGCTGGGGTACCCAAAGAGCTCATTACGCCTCAACTAAAGATGCAACTTGAACCCTAAACCCTAAACCCTAAACCCTAAACCCTAAACCCTAAACCCTAAACCCTAAACCCTAAACCCTAAACCATGATTAAGGATCCTTTTGTACTAGGCTTAGTGCTTCGGCAACTCAATCTTGTGGGAATCAGCTGACTTTTGAGATGCCATACACCCCTATAGTGCCTCCTCACTGCTATGATGCAAACCATTTATAAAAACCCCATGATTCCCACTACTCTAAACCCTAAACCCTACAGCCCAAACCCTAAACCCCAAACCCTAAACCCGAAACCCTAACCCTAAACCCTACCCAAAGCGAGAGAATCTGACCGTGACAGGCCCCCGACATCGAGGGGGACTATGGCTGGAAGGTATCGGCTTAGAACCCTCAACCCGAAACCCTGAACCCTAGCCCTAAACCCTAAACCCCCCAAACTCTAAAGAAAACCTAAGCCGCAAAGGCCCTCAACTCCCCAGCCGGACTTAGAGGTTATGTTTGTCTTGTGCATTCTAAGGGCTCGTAGGATGACAAGGAGCATCTCTTTTGACTTAGGTTTTTGCCTTAGGTTCCGCTAAGCCCTAATTAAACCTTAAGCCCTAAACCCTAAACCCTAAACCCTAAACCCGGTTCCCTTAGGAAGAGTGTAGAAGGGCACTCTTCGGGGGCTTCTGGGAGACCCGGCAAGCTTCAGGCTTTGGGGGTTTTGGGTTTAGGGCTTCGGGGGATTTGGGGTTCGGACCAAGGCATACTTTGACAAGGTCTTCGGTTAAGGCTGAAGGATTTGGGGACTTGGGGTCTCTCAAACCTAAACCCAAAACCCTCAACCCTCAGCCTCACCTGCACCGCTCCCCAGCTGCTTGAGCAGGTGGACTTCGGCAATACCGTGGCGTACTTCAGCAGAGCTTGAGTGAATTGCCGCGACTCCGAAACCCCAAGCCCTAGGAGGGTTTAGGTTTTAGGGTTTAGGGTGAAACGCTACCCCTGCGGATCCTGATGCCCATACCCCTTGCCTTTGGTCAGCGGCACAGAACTGCTCCTTGGGTGGGAGGGGGCAAGGAGTTGGAACAATCCCTACTTTCCAGTAGGTGCGGACTCGCTGACAGGGGTGCTCGCCCTTGGGGCGTGAGGCAGGTCTCCTAATCATCGCTGCTTGAAGCTTCAAGTCCTCAAAAATGTAAACGTCCGTATGATAACTGTGACCCCAGGACCATGATTATAGGAGAACTGCCCACATCTCGGATGGTGCCCGAAGGGCCATGCACCTGTGAGTCCACGCAGCAGGTCAGGCTGCTTACGGTTAGGGTTTAGGGTTTAGGTTGTAGGATTTAGGATTTAGGGTTTAGGGTTTAGAGGAGCCCCAAAAGGCCCTCGACGATTGAGTGGGGAGATGGTGAATCTCCCCTGGAGAGTGCTGGAGTGGCTTGGCCCACGGGCGAACTCCTAGAGACATTTGGAACCTCGACAAAGATGAGAAAAAGGTGCTTGTGCTTGTGCTTGTGCTTGTGCTTGTGCTTGTGCTTGTGCTTGTGCTGTGCGCGGGCGCGGCCTTTTCGGGTTGCATGGGACATATGCCGGTTGATCTAAGTTCAGTCCACCTGTGGCTTTGTCATTCACAGTTTGGGGTTTGGCGTTCAGAGTGCAGGCTGAGAGAAGGGCTTACTCTTAAAATGCCGACCGACCATAAATATGTGCCTGTGATGACCGACGGCAGCTGACGAATTTGGATGCGCAGCAGACAACATCGGACGAAGTCAGGAGCACATAACCCGGCGGGACGAATCGGACCAACCTTGGGGACTGCAGCGGTTATCGTTGGCATCATATACTCCACACTACAAACCCCCCCCATGCCAAAAATGCCGTCGGAGACCATTTGCGTCGCCACGCGATCGCGCCGAGCGCTCAAACTCGCCTCTGCTTGGGGAAGCGGCGCTGACAATATACCAGACGACGCCACTCCGGGGACCGGGCATGCACTCGGGCGCTGCTGTGGCAGGACTCCCGCTTTCGCCGAGCTGACGGCGGCCCTCCAGCGAGCTGCCAAACGCATGGAACGCCCGCTAGCGATGAACAGACGCCTCACGGCCCTTGTCAGGAGTGGTCTTGCATGCTTTAACCCCGGAGGAGGGGTACCTGCCATGCGGCAACCCAGTCCGCACTCCGCCATGCATACGGAGGGGCCGCGACGGCAGCCGCTGCGCAAACTTACACGACGCGCGCTTGCCGGCACCAGAGACCGTGTGCCGCGTCGCGTGCTGGAACGCCGTAGCCGCCGACAGCGCGCCCGCGCCGGCCATTTGACGACGGATGCTTTATCGGCAGACCCGTGAGCTTGAGCACGCTACACGACATGTCCCCCTTCATGTGAGCGCGGTGCGAGGGGCGTTCGTGCCGGCCTTGAAGCGGCTGCCTGCTGTTGCCGGCGACGCCAAGAGCTCCAGAGCATGGAAGCTTTTCTTTCTCGTGCCGCGCATGCTCTTGACGCGCCCAACACACCAAGGCTCTCAGGGCAGGCTCTCTCTCTCTCTCCCTCTTCTCCCTCTTCTCCCTCTTCTCCCTCTTCTCCCTCTTCTCCCTCTTCTCCCTCTTCTCCCTCTTCTCCCTCTTCTCCCTCTTCTCCCTCATCTCCCTCTTCCCTCTCTCTCCTCCCTCTCCTCTCTCTCCTCTCCTCCCTCTCCTCCCTCTCCTCCCTTCCCTCCCTCTCCTCCCTCTCTCCCTCTCTCCCTCTCTCCCTCTCTCCTCTCTCTCCTCTCTCTCCTCTCTCTCACCTCTAGGTTTTTTCTTCTCATTCTCTCCCTTCTTTCTGATTCTTTTATTCTCCCTCTTTCCTCCTTCTCCTTCTTCGCCCTTCTCCCTCTTATCCCCTCTTCTCCCTCTTCTCCTCTTCTCCCTCTTCTCCCTCTTCTCCCTTCCATTCTCCCTCTTCCCTCTCTCTCCTCCCTCTCCTCTCTCTTCCTCCCTCGCCTCCCTCTCTCTCCTCTCCCCTGCCTCCCCTCTCTCTCCTTCTCTCTCCCTCGCTCTCTCTCTCCTCTCTCTCCTCTCTGCTCCTCTCTCTCTCACCTCTCCTCAACCTCTCCCTCTCTCCCCTCTCTCCCGCTCTCTCTCCTCTCTCTCCGCCTCCTCTCTCTCCTCTCCTCTCTCTCCTTCTCTCTCCTCTCTCTCCTCCTCTCCTTCTCTTCTCCTCTCTCTCCTCTCTCTTCTCTCTCTCCTCCTCTCTCCCTCTCTGCCATCTCTCCTCTCTCTCCTCTCCGCACTCTCCTCCTTCTCTCCTCTCTCTCCTCTCTCTCCTCTCTCTCCTCTCTTGCTCTCTCTCTCTCTCTCTCTCTATACTCTCTCCCTCTCCTCCTCTCACTCCCCCCATTCCCCTCTTTTTCCCCTCCTCTCTTCTTATTCTCGTCTCTCCTCTCTCTCCGCTTCTTCCTCTCTCTCTCCTCTCTCTCCCTCTCTCTCCTCTCTAGCTCTCCTCTCATCTCCTCTCCCCTCTCCCTCCCCCTCCCTCACTCTCCTCCCCATTTTCATCTCCACTCTCCTTTCCCCCTCCTTCCCATCTCCTCCCCACCTCTCTCCTCCCCTCGCCTACCCCTCTCCTCCCCCTCTCCTCCCCCTCCTCCCCTCTAATCCCCTTCCTCTCCTCTCCTCCCCTCTTCTCTCCTCCCCTCTACTCCCCCCCTTCTCCTCCCCTCTCCTCCCCTCTCCTCCCCTCTCCTCCCTCTACTTCCCCTCTACTCCCCTCTCCTCCCCTTCTCCTTACCACTCTCCTCCCCTCTTCCTCCCCTCTCCTCCCCTCCTCCTCCCCTATCCCCTCCCCTCTACTCCTCTCCCTCTCACTCCCATCTCCTCCCCCTCTCTCCTCCCCTCTCCTCCCCTCTCCTCCCCTTATCCTCCCCTTCTCCTCCACTCTCCTCCCCTCTCTCCCTCTCCTTCCCCTCTCCTCCCCTCTCCTCCCCTCTCCTGCCCGCTTTACCCCTCTCCTCCCCTATCCTCCCCCTCCTCCCCTCTCCTCCCCTCTCCTCCCGCTATCTCCTCTCTTCCTATATCTCCTCGCGCTCTCCTTATCTCTCATCGCGCTATCCTCTCTCATCTCGCCTCTATCTCTCCTTATTCGACTCTCTCCAATCTCCTTTGTCATCCTTGATTACGCTGGTCTTCTCTAACACAAACTTCGCGGACGTCAAGCCGCCGGAAGCCCCGCACACGCGTTTTCAAGCACGATGGATCGCACGAGCACCTGGAGATCTGGACCGATCTTGACTGGGCGAGCCGCATCTTCCGTGTGGTCGTGTTCTGAAGGCCGCCACGAGATTGTGGCCCGGCATTTCATGAAGAAGCCGCAACAAGATGTTATCGTCGCGGGCCTGGCGCGTCGTTGCGCGAATCCCCAACCTTGGATGCCTTGCTTTCCGTTGTTCGTTTCGTCCGTGGGCGGGTGGGGGGTGACAGCAGGAAAGAAATCGCAGGCTAAGCGAAGCAGACACGGCAAACAATCGGCACCCAGGCACTAGTAGCACAGGCGGCGCTGTGACCCTCCTTTGCTGCCAGGGCTACTGTTCGCCTTAACATTCCTTGAAATGTTTTGATTCTCTTTCGTAATGGAAGAAGCGTACCACCATCATGAAAACGCAGACAACCAACCACCGGCAAGCATGCGAGCAAACAAACGAGAATGGCCAGCCGACTCCGCAAGCAAAGTCATTGAGGAGGGGCCGTCCAAAAGTGCCAACATGATTTCGCAAAAAAACTAAGAAAGCTGCATGAACCGCGTTCGGGAGCCCCAAAAAATGGGTTGCACAGGGACCAACATGGCGGGAAGGCTATTGCCCGCGCGTTTTTCATGCTGCGGCGGTTTAAGCGCATGGTCTTGTCTCGTGCGGTGCAACAATGATTTGTGCGACACTGAAGACATCGATTTGTGATGAGGTTAGGGACACGGAGCGAACAACATCGTCGCACGACAAATCTGTGCGAATCCACACAGTAAAATGCGAGGCATTCCAACGGCGGACGCGTTCCTGCAACTAGACGCATGGTTCGATATGATTCTCTATGACCCGTACGAGCAGGATAGAACACGATACCCCAAAGAATCTCCTGGTTCCACGGAAACGCTTGGCGACAGGGTCTTGCTCATTACCGAACAAAGCATTGTCGTCCGGCGTTTGCAAGACCCACGGCATCTGGCCTCACCTCACGCAATGCGGCTACTCAGCGTTTTACCGTTACCGCTGCTTGCATCGTTGCCGCCCCCGATCGGGTTCGCGAGCTCGATAGCACCACGCCTTCCGCAACGCATTGGGACCCATGAGTCGTTGGGGTTCGTGCTCAATCGCAATGGAACATAACCGTGTCCCGATACCTTTCAAACAACCGACAGCGCGCACTGCCAGGCATTCGTGAGCCATGGGGCCACGAACCGGTGGCTGCCGAAGCTGCATCGAAATAATTTTGGTCGAATCTGAGCACTCCGTGTGCGCGCTTCCGAGCCCGTGGAAAATTAGCCGCTGCGGATTTTCAATTTTTCACGAACAGTTTCAATGCGCGCACACAGGCACAACGAGTGCCTGCTTGCTGCATGTTGCATGAGGTGCGTGAGCCCCAGAACACGTTCTGTATGAAACAACAATAATATGTGTTCCCCAAAGTTCAAGTACAGAACGCCAGGCACAAAAGCAGCTGTGGTGAGAAGGTGCGACAACCTCTTCCAGCATGTATCACGAATGCTTCTACCAAAGCTTGACTGTTCTGGGCACATCGGGTTTCTGTTGCATGGGTGCTACCGGCAGCCGCGCCAATACGGGCCCCATGGAGCACGGCGATGGTTCCGCTGGGCCGGAGGACTGGAGGGGCATGGTGGAGTCCACCATCGGCCATTACGACCAGTATCTCCGCTTGGTTTGCGAGTTTTGCCGTTTACCCTAAACCCTAAACCCTAAACCACCGTTGTCCCTTGTCCTGAAAGGACCGTAGTCTTCGTGACTCGAACGGGCAAAGTGCAAAAGTGCAAAGTGCAAAGTGCCGTTTTGTGTCGTGTTTTGCATGTATATATATATATAGAGTTACACATATATATATACATATATACACGTACACACCCACACACCCACACACCCACACACCCACACACCCACACACCCACACACCCACACCCACCCACACACACACACACACACACACACACTCATGGAACCCCGCCCTCTGTCATCCCTATCTCTGTTCCAAGTCAAACCTGAGCGGCTCAGGCCGACGTATACCGACGTGGAGTGCTGGTCGGGCACTGATATCCCCCTCACTCGCTCAGCTTCGTTGGGCATGGTTTGCGAGACATTTGTGAGTGAGGGCCATGCCCCCCTGCTTGAACTGTTGGTAGACAGAAGTTGTAACACACACACACACACACACGAGCCACCAGGGCAACTTGAAACACAAGGCAACGTGACACTC
Organism: Symbiodinium natans; assembly: GCA_905221605.1. NCBI lineage: Eukaryota > Dinophyceae > Suessiales > Symbiodiniaceae > Symbiodinium > Symbiodinium natans. The sequence goes on from CAJNDS010002425.1 coordinate 227,104, forward strand.
AGGCGGCTGGTGTAAGGACGAAAAAGCCCTCAAGCAGTGAAAACTCCACCGGAATAGCTTCGGACCCGGAAATTGAAAAGAAAACGGGCTTTGCATGATGGAATTTTACCGTATGCCACCAAACAAAACAGGCACCCATAATGCTTCGCGGAGCAATTCGAGACGAAAGCTGCAAGCAAACGCCGACAAAAATTAATGAAAACTAAAAACAAACAGAATGGGTGGCGCATTCGGTTCGCGGGGCATGGTTTGCGAGACATTTGTGAGTGAGGGCCATGCCCCCCTGCTTGAACTGTTGGTAGACAGAAGTTGTAACACACACACGAGCCACAAGGACAACTTGAAACACAAGGCAACGTGACACTGAAAAGCTGTGACGTCCCTGGTCAGGCGGCTGGTGTAAAGACGAAAAAGCCCGCAAGCAGTGAAAACTCCACCGGAAAAGCTTCGGACCCGGAAATTGTAAAGAAAACGGGCTTTGCATGATGGAATGTGACCGTATGCCACCAAACCAAACAGGCATCCATAGTGCCTCACGGAGCAAGTCGAGACGAAAGCTGCAAGCAAACGCCGACAAAAAATAATGAAAACTAAAAATAAAACAGAATGGGTGGCGCATTCGGTTCGCGGGTCGTGCGTGAGCCTGCCGCAGCCCCGAAGCGCCTGTCCACAAGCTCAGCATCCACGGATCGCTGGTCTTACGAAACTGCCGCAGCCCCGTAATGCTGGCTACGAAAAAGAAAAGCAAACAAACCGCGGCTTGCAGCAGAGGCCGCGCAGGCGTGTGTCAGTGCTGGCTGGGCACTGATACCCCCCTCACTCACCTAATTTCGTAAAAAAATCCCCTCAGTTTGCGGGGGGTCTTAAATGGTGACCCTTCGGTGTCAGGGAACCAGGGGTCTGAAATGGGTCCAGAGGCATTTTAGACCCTCCCCGGCTTGCCATTGCAGACCTGTCGGTGTCGCGCTCTTTGGGCCCGGCTGTGGGTTGTCTTAGCCATGTTGCAGATGCAGTCCATAGCCAACAAAAGGTCTAAAATGGTTTGTCCGGGTTATGCCGTTATGCCCAGTCCCTGGGAAATAGCACAGTTGGGGCCAACAAAAGGTCTAAAATGGGCGCCCTAGGCCCCTCCCCTGACAACCTGAGGGGATGTAAAAAAAAAGTTTCGTTGGGCATGGTCTGTGAGTGAAGGCCATGCCCCCTTGCCTGAACTCAGACACACAGACACATGTACACACATACACACATACGCACGTACTCACGTACTCACGTACACACGTACACATACATGCATACAATGCATACATACATAAATACATACTACGCCACGTTGCACTCCCAGAAGCCAAGGAATGCTGCGTCCTTTTGGGCTGGCACCAAAGACCACGACGTGAGCCAAAATCGGGAAGCACTGCTGACTGCGATGGGGCATCCGTTGGAGGGCACGAAGGGGCCTGCATCACTGAAGTTGTTGAGGGATCTGCCGTCGTTGCCGTTGCAAGGTATTAGTGCAAGCTTGGTTTCAAAGCTTCCAGGCTCTCCAGAGAAAGTCCGCTAAACTCCAAGTACAATATTCTCGCAAGGCTGCAAGGACCAAACCATGAAAATAACCACAAATTATAACTCATAAGCCGATACAGCAACTACAAAGCTTGTGTTTTTTCTCGTACCTTTAAAACAGGTACCCCTTAGCGGCCCTTGTGGTGACAGTAACAAACGGGTGGCAGTCAGCAGACAGACCCCCCAGACCCCCAAAAAACCGCGGCAGGAAAGCAGATTTGGGGGGGGGGGGGTTTGTAATGTCAGCCTTACATGAATGTGCGCTCTCAGGGTGTGACCCTGTTGAACCTGAAAGGTCTTGTTTTGTGTATATTTCAATGAAGCAAAGAGGTTCACACCCCAAAGCCCCCTCCCAGGACAGTTCTGGACCTGGGTTGCGGCCCAGGGCGGGACATCGCCCACTTCCTGTCCCTGGGCCTGAAGGTGACGGGACTGGACGCCAGCAAGGACGATGGGGTTAATGTTTTTTCGTTTTTTTTTTAATCTCATTTTTTCCGATTGTTTTGAATATGAATGTTCAAAGCCATTGTCTGGAAACATGCACCGGCCTTCGTGCTAGTCGGCCTCCAAACAAGCCTGGAAATCGGGAAGTTTGAGCTCCAGCGAAGGAGTTTGTGCGAATGGCCCGGGAGCACACTGGGGCGGAAGTACTCCACCAGGACTTCCACAGGTCTGGGGGTTCAAGCCAAGGGTTTGTGTTCCGGTTTGCTGCATGTCTGCACGTACTCATGCACAGGCACACAAACATAATTTTGGTGCCAGATGAGTCACGAATTCTTTACATTACACAATCGCGCACCACGTACAGCCAGGCAGAGATGAGTTTGCATAAACCCTGTTGGCCTCAATGGGTCTTGAGAGTGTCCACCTCCGGCGAATCCCGTGGAGTACCCTGGTCATTCCATGGCTGCTAAATCCCATATGTGAGCCCAAAAGTGCAGTTGTTTTCATTTCAACTGGTTGTGCTATGAGTGTGTTCCTGCAATGTTGTTGTCGCGTTTGATTGAAAATTGAAGCAAGTTGTGTTACAGTTACAGTAGTTTCTAATTTCGATCTTGTTTTGAAGCTATGCGAGGCATACTCCTAGGGCCCAAGCCCTATGAGCCCTAACTACACCCCCTTTGGCAAGTATTTTTAATTCTTGTTCATACAAAACCCAACGGATATAAAAAACACTAATTTTATTAAGGTTCTAAGGGGAGTATCGCTAAACTTCAAAGCAAAAAAAAACAGGCTGGAGCTCCCGGCTTCCTACTTCCATGGCATCTTCGCCAACGCCTCTCTCTTTCACGTCTACAGACCTCACTTGCCCGCTGTCCTTTCAAGCCTTCACGATGCCATGATTCCAGGTGCATTGAGTGAGAGCAACCATTGTTATTTTGGTGTCATGTTGACTGCTTGGTTTATGAACCGGAAGATTGGTAGTAAGTGTACGATGCGTAGAGAAAGAGAGCACTTCTCCAAACCCCACTAAGCTGCAATAGTTTCGCTTCCATGTTTTTGCCCTCTCCTGAGGTGGCATCCTGTTCTCATCGAACCCCCGTGCCGATGAGGACACGGAGAACTTTTCGGGCAGGTACGGCTACTACATGTGCTACGAAACCTATGCCGCCCTCATGAGGAAGGCCGGTTTTGAGGAGGTGGGGCACTTCAGTGACTGGACGTGGCAAAACCTGTCATCATGAAAACCACCATCACAAAAACACACTTCAACTCAGAAACATCTTCCGTGATAGAGATAGCCAGCAGCATTGCCAATGATAGCCTCAAGGAGTGTTGAAGTAATGTCAGTATAGTTTACCCAGAGAGCCCAACAATTACACCCCTTAATCAGGAGATACACCTTCAATCATACTAAGGATCCCCATATATGTATATATATATATAGATATATATATATATATATTAACGGTTATTCCTTCCGTAAGGGATCCAGGGCTCTTTGGGTTTAGGGTTTTTGTTTTGGGTTTGGGGTTTATAGGGTTTAGGGTGTAGGGTGTAGGATTTAGAGTTTAGGGTTACCGGGTTTATGGTTGCCACAAGCACAAGACTCTGGAGGTGGGCCATTTCTACAGGCCGTCAGGAAAGCCGAGGCACTTGCAGCCGTGGCTGGCGTCCACTTGGCGGAAACCCCGGTAGTTCAGTCACTTAGGGTTATAGGGCTTAGGGCTTAGGTTTAGGGCAGGGGCAAGAGCAGGGCATAGTTTTTTGCAGTTGCCTCAAGACCATGGTCGGCCAGCTAAGTTGCAAGGCGACAAAAAGACTCGGCCAGCTGGGATTGCGTATTTGCCTATCCTCCTCAGGGTGAGGGTTTACGACGGCAATGAATGGAACCCCTAATATTGTGTATAGACCCCCAAATAGTAAGATCCCCTTTTCTTCAGGACCAGGAAGGTATCCCTAATAATGTTGTCTGCTGATTAGTGTGGCCCCACCCCCCCCCCCCCCCCCTCAACGAAAGGATCCCGCTCTTTAGAGGGGGGGGGGGGGGGGGGGCAATTTGGGGGGGGGGGGGGGTCTGGTTTTATATGATTTTAAAAGGGATGAGTTTATATGAATTTAAAAGGGATCCATATGATCCATATGATTTTAAAAGGGATGAGCTCGCATGAGTGTAAAAGGGATCCATATGATTCTAAACGGGTTGAGACTATATGAAATTAAGAGGGATCCATACGATTTTAAGAAGGATGAGGTTATATGAATTTAAAGGGGATCCATCTATCCCAACCAAGCCAGCCCGCAAAAAAAAATATAATTCCGGGGGAGCAAACTTTTTATCTTATACGGCATCCGGGCAGCTTCTGGACTACCCCCTTTGAAATTTGATTGCCCGGCCTCGGTACAAAAGAATTTTATAAGGAAATCTTAGTTTTGGGTCGGGCCTGGAGGCTGAAGATTTCAGGGCCCGACAACCTCAGGCCTCAAGGTTTAGGAAACCTCAGCCCTTAGGCCTCTGGATCCAAACCCAACTAGCCCGCAAAAAAAAATATAATTCCGGGGGAGCAAACTTTTATATTATACGGCATCCGGGCAGCTGCTGGACTACCCCCTTTGAAATTTGATTGCCCGGCCTCGGTACAAAAGAATTTAATAAGGAAATCTTAGCCCTGGGCCCGGCCTGGAGACTGAAATTTTCAGGGCCCGACAACCTCAGGCCTCAAGGTTTCAGTCTTTAAACTTTTGATCTTTGGTCTCTCAGGCTCGGTTCAGAAGCGATTTATGGACGACAACACCAGTCGACAGCCTCGCCGAAATTTTGCATCGCCCGATTTTTTTTCACAATTCCGGGGGTCCTCCTCAAATAGATCCCCCTGAATAATTTTTGGATTTTTTTCCACAATTCCGGGGGAGCACACTAATCAGGATACAACATTACAAAACACCATGTGCTGACTTTGTCATAAAAAGGTCTGGGTCTCCACTCTCCACTGTAGGGCCCCCTGATCTCGCGTCGACATACCGGGGTTTAGGGCTTAGGGTTCAGGGTTTTTAGGGTTCAGGGTGGGAGGGGGGGGGGGGCTGGGTAGTCTGAATTTGCTTTCTGCGGAAACCGATGGTAAAAAGTATCGACCTGGCAAGGGTCGCATGGCAGTGCATGTGATGAGCTCAGTGTAGATCATGTTGTGGGCCACGCTGTCTAGAAACCTCACTCGGATTTGACAGCATCTTGGCTGCATGTTTCAAACGACGGACCATGACAGAATTCTGTTAACGCCCAGCTTCCTCAGCGGTGCATCTGATACCGGCACATCGCGAGCGATGTTGTTTTGGAGCTTCCCACCCGACCGACACATCACAACACACCCGGAACCAGCAGCACCGGTGCCATCACGTCGGGAAAATTGGCTGAGTTCGTTCTTAGTCTTTGTTTCATGACGCCATGGCCATCAGCGATACCCAGATCCAGGACGTCGGACTTTGCTGGTTTAAGCTGTTGTTGGCGGGTTGCATGCGTAGAGTTGAATGCATCGCATGTTTCTTGCCCGCATGTCATGCTGACCTGCGACAACTTCTGCTTGATGACACAGTGCAGTGATGAGATAATTACGCAGAACTACATTACATTTTATTTATTGGGTATATAGCTGCTGCTTGTGCGAACAGTAATTCTCATTGGCAGCACGCATCTGTGCATGTCCAGGAGGAAATGCTGGCCGCCATTACGGCCAAAGCATTGCCAGTCGTCGCTGCCGCGTGCACGGAGGCAGTAGAGCAAGACTCGTCCCAACTTCAACATTCTCACCTTTGCGGAATTTGTAGCTAGCGAGAAGCTCTGACCAACAGGTGTGTTCACGACACCTGGCGGCACTACACCAGCAACTGCAGCAGCTGCGTGTTCTGCAGCAGCAGGCAGGACCATTCGTCCGGCAACCAGAACAGGATGGCTGCGGAGAGGTTTCCATCGTTCTTCTTCCAAGCGAGGGTTTGTGGAATCCCTGGGCAGGTGCAACAACTTCAAGCGCAGGCTAGTTTTCAGGCAGGAGAGTCTGCAGCATTGGCCGAGAATCATGAGCCTTTCTCAAAAATGTGTACCTGAACCCCTAAAACCTAAACCTAAACCCTAAACCCTAAACCCTATTGGCCAGCCAGGCCCAGGACCAGCGCCAATCGTGGCCGGCAGCAAGGCAGGTGGTTCCGAGGGCGCAAGGGGAGTTTACATACTTGGAGGTTCATGGTACTTATTAACCAATTGTAACTGTACTTATGACTGTACTTGTAACCCTATGGGGGGCACTTAAGGGGCTTATATGTGGGCTCTAAGTACAGTTATAAATTGGTTCATAAGTACCATGAACCTCCAAGTAGACCTGCATGTCCACCTTCGGTTGGTGCAACAAATAGGCTGCAAATCGGTTGTGGTTATAGCTATAAAGTAAGAATAGAAATCCCCCCAAAAAAACGCATTGCAATTGTGCCCCTAAACCCTCAACCCTAAACCCTAAACCCTCAACCCTAAACCCTAAACCCTAAACCCTAAACCCTAAACCCTAAACCCTAAACCCTAAACCCTAAACCCTAAACCCTAAACCCTAAACCCTAAACCCTAAACCCTAAACCCTGCACCCGCGCCTTGGGCTCAGAGGGCCCTCTTGGCTTCGGAGGAGCAGCCGGTCGGCCTCTCCGCTGCGGCGCGCGCTCGAGATGGGAGCTTACTGACAATTGTGCTCGGGGAACTTATAGTGAGTAGGTTAGGGTTTATAGGGTTTATAGGGTTTATAGGGTTTATAGGGTTTATAGGGTTTATAGGGTTTATCGGGTTTATAGGGTTTATAGGGTTTAGGGTTTAGGGTCAGACGGTTATAAGTCAGGCTCTTTTTTACTTCGGGTTAGAAGGCCACAGATAGGTCAGAAGCCCCACAGATAGGGTCCACGTTACTCTTCACGTGCGACTGCAACATGTGTCTGTGTGAGTGAGTGGGTGCGATTTGCCGGTGGCTGGGCAGAATTCAGGTTTACAACGAACTCCAACACCGCCTTGCCGCTGAGCCCGGACAGATTCTTGCACTGTGAGTGTTCTCCAGTTGGGCTTCTGGCTTGGCATCACGCTTAGTTGTGTGGTTATGTCCCACTGTCAACATGTCCTGGCCATTACCCATGCAGGAACTGGATGCATCGCCGTTCAGCGGACACCTTAATCAACATTGTGCTTCACGTTCATGCCATGCCCTGTGTCCACGGCCCAACTCAACTTTTCCCAGGCTTGCGGAGCAGACAAATGAAAAAATATGGTCAGTTCTCGAAATGATTGTCCCTTTTGGGGGGCCCTAAATATTACGGGTCGCCTTATGACAGTAACCCGAAAAGGGACCCTAATTTCGAGAAATGACATGAAATTACCATATCGCTGTGCATGTTTATTTGCTCAGGTCTGAGCGGTGGGTTGACTCCCATGACACCGCTCCCGGAGACGGACGGCACTGATAAGGTCGAAGATTTGTTTCTGAGGGTAAGCTTCACGGGCCCTTAATATGGTCCCTAACCTCCTTCAAAGGTTCCTGATGTATGGGCCCTTCATTTGTATAGGGTATATACGGGGTATATACAGGGCACCGCCATACTATGGGACCGATGTTTGCAGATGTATGATTTAAAGCGTTTAAGGTATGAGGAGCCATTTGCTGATCCTGACCTTGGACCTTAAGAGGGTGTCCACATCCCAAACCAGGGATCATAGCGGCATGGGCCATCTGACCCCTACCCGTAAGCCTCATGTGGAATGTGCTACACCCTAGCGGGTATATGATCCCCGGTTTAGGGTTCGTTTAATCCGAGAACCGGGCAGGTTCTGCACGTCATGAAGCGCGTGCGAAGTGCCGTGAGACGGTCGCCATCGCCTCGGCAAGCACTGCGCACGATCTTGCCTTCGGTACTTGGAGGTTCAGGGTACTGATAACACCAAGTACACCTGTACATATACGCCTCCGAGGTCCTGCAATTAAGTTCGACGCGGATGTGGGAGGGTTGGGCTGATCTGCGGGACTCCAGTAGTGTGCCCGGGGGTCCCCCTGCTCCCAATGAGGACAGGAGTCGGGGCCCAACAAACCGGGGTTTGAAAGCCCAAGTTTCGAGAGTCGGTTTGCCTCAACCTGCCTTCATTCGTATACTTGTCGCTTAAGAACCCCCGAAAAACTGAAAAGTAAAATTCCCTGTATTGCCCTTGGAGGGACGAGATGGTTTTCATTTTTTGGGGGGGTGTTCTGAAGCAAGTAGTAGTCTTGTGGTGCCCAGGCGTCAGAGCCCGGACCAACTTTTCAAGCGATTTTGCAAAGCGGGCGGCTCTGGCGTGACTTGATTGCAAGAGCTCAACGCATCCTCAAGCTTGAAGCTTCACTCGTCATGCACGTCTCTTGAGATTTTGGACCCCTAAACCCTAAACCCTATAAACTCTAAACCCTACCTGGCTCCAACATAGCTCCTTTTTGGGTTGGTTAGAGGGGAGTCTAGTCTACCACCCCAACGAGGTACTACATCGGAGCCTTCGGGTAAAGTGCAAACCCTAAACCCTAGACCCTAGACCCTAAACCCTAAACCCTAAACCCTAAACCCTAAACCCTAAACCCTAAACCCTAAACCCTAAACCCTAAACCCTAAACCCTAAACCCTAAACCCTCAGCCTGGCTGCCATGAACTGGCGGATGCTTGAGGCCTCTGGTCCCATGATGACGAGATCCGACTTCATCCGGGTGTCGCCCGGCCCAAGTGCCGTCAGACCCAACGACACTTCAAGCCCGTTTCTATTTATATATATATATACATATGTGTATAGATATATAGGTATATATATATATATCTATGTCTGTTTATACACACACACACCTATTTGTATAATATATATATATAGATATTATAGCAGATGTTGCAATACGTTTCATGTCCTGCAACAAGCGGAACACAAGCTACAGCATGCTCGGTAGCAATATATTGCGCGTAGCTCACGCAGTTGCACCAGCGCAACCCGACGCGCAGCTCGCAACGCTCAGGTTGGGAACCTTCGAGCCCAATTTAGAGCAGGCAGGGCTTTAAGGATTTATCTAGGTAGGCCCCTGTTGGGGTATTGTACTTTTTTGTCTTACCAGGGTGTAAGAGGATCAAATTTCGGAATATAGTTTCTCAAGGTTTGAAAGGGACAACCTAGTTACGGTAGAGGGTTTCAGAGGGTAGACTTTGTGCATGAAGAGCGCGGAATGCGTTTCTTGCTTGCTTGGGTCTGGCTTCTTTCCAGGACAACGTGGAATTGCGGTTGTTCTCTGTGTTGGGACCAAAGGTGTGCTGAAGGGCCCTCATCACAGCCTGTGCCAGGAGATGGTTCTGCGATTATGGCAGCACTTGGTCTCTCAAGGCCGGGTTGCAGACTCGGCATTGAGGGTTCAGGGTTTAGGGTTTAGGGCTGCACTGGCCTTTTTTCCAGATCCTCTAAGGGAGTATAGGGGCCGTATTGGGAGCACATGAAGGGGGAGCCTCTAAAGGGTGTACGTCCTTAGGGGTCCGAGCATGACTCCCTTGAGGTAGTGGAGAGGACGGCCTCAACTTTGCCGAGTTCCAGCGCTGGTTCGTGAATGGGGCGTCGGCCCCAGAGGTCGGGAACCATTCAGTTCAGGGCTTTTCAGAGGGTTTAGGGTTTTGGGTTTTTGGGTTTAGGGTTTAGGGTTTGCTTAGAGGTAGAAAGGCCAACCCTTGTAGAACCCTAAATCCCCAAAAAAACCCTCAACTTTCCCAACCCCTGATTTTTGCCCTACACCCCTCAACTCCAATCGGACGAGAACCCCCCCGCCCCCAGGACGGCTTGGGAACTTTATCGAGGACTGCCAGCCGCGCGCTGAGATTCTTTTGCGCTTGAGAACTGCTTAGAGGTTCATGGGTTTCGGGTTTAGGGTTTAGGATTTAGGGTTTAGGGTTTAGGGTTTATTGGTTTAGGGTTTAAAGGGCTTAAGAGGGTTTATAGGGCCCTGGAGGTTCCTGTTTCAAAAGTGTGTAGGGATGGCACAAACCTGGATGGAAAAGGAGGTTCGTGGGGTTAAGGCTTACAGGGTTTGATGTGTGCTGTGCCTTCAGGAAAATGTGCCTTGAATCATGGGTTCCCCTACTACCCCCCACCCGGTCTCTACTACCCCTCCTAGGTTAATCCCCCCCCTAAAAAATCGATTATGCTGAATATGGGGGAATTGAGGGGAGGTAGCCCTAAACCCGAAACCCGAAACCCGAAACCCGAAACCCGAACCCTAAACCCTAAACCCTAAACCCTAAACCCTAAACCCTAAACCCTAAACCCTAAACCCTAAACCCTAAACCCTAAACCCTAAACCCTAAACCCTAAACCCTAAACCCTAAACCCTAAACCCTAAACCCCAACCCTAAACCGAAGGGGATGGGGGGGGGGGAGGGGGGGTAGTAGGGGAACCCATGAGTGAAGCCACAGTGTGATCCGTAAGCTGTTGAACATGTGTGAGAGGCATCGCAGGCTGGATGCCAAGAGGGCTTAGGGTTTAGGGTTTAGGGTCTAGGGTTTATAGTTTTTGGGTTTAGGTTTTAGGGTCCCTGACCACTGCCCGTCGGCAAGTCCAGCTTCAAAAACGGAGGTTGTGGGTAATTCTAAGTTACAAATAAGGTTGCAACACACGGTGCTTGGCCTATAACTGTACTTGTGACAGTTGACTGTCCACGAACCTTCCAGTGGAAGTTGATGCAAAACATCGACCCTTTTGGCCCTCCGACTCGGCGTGGCGCGGCGCGTAGCTCTGGCTCTTGTCCGGACAGGTGGGGTGTGACTGTGGCTAGCTGCATTTCCAGCATCCCAAACGCTAAACCTTAAGAAGAGGGCGGCCGGTTTTATCCGTGCAACGGAGGCAGCTCGACCCTGCTCTCCGCCAACGGCATGGTCGCCAGCCTAGGGTTTTCCTTGCTTGCGACCACGGCTTGGAGGTTCATGGGTACTTATAATTAACACCAGGGTTTAGGGTTTAGGGTTAGAACCCCAATTTATCAGTCTACTTATAACCTACTTTGAGGACATAGGGGGCTTATCAGTACAGATATAACTGGTGTTAAAAGTTCCCTGAACCTCCAAGTGTCAAGCACTCATCTCACAACTCTTCAGACTCCAATACCCCCTGTTATTTCAGGAATCTCCTTTAGGGTTTAGGGTCTAGTGTTGAGGGTTTAGGGTTTAAGTTTAGGGTTTAAGTTTAGGGTTTAGGGTTTGGAGTCACAAGCGGGTTTCCGAAATTAGGGGTGCCTTATTGCTGGTTTGAGCTTGGCAAGTGCCCGGGCGGCTCTACAGAGGCCTTGTTGGAAAAGGGGGTACCTTATTGAGGTCCTTCGTATAGGAGGATTTTTATTATTTGGGGATCTATTTGGGGGTCCCCTATTTTCGTAACCCCCCCCCCCCACAAGTCAATTAACAAGGTGTCGGGTTTAGGGTTAGGGTATGGAGTTTTTGATGCAACAGGGCCCCGGTCAGGATGGCGCCTACCTCGATGCCGTCGACCGGCCCGCGTTGTGGCCTGAGATTGCTTCCCTTGCGGTGTTAGGAGTAATGCTGCTGTTTGTGGCAGGACATGCTTCAGGAGAGTATATACCTTTTCCGTTATATGTGATGGGAGGGTGCAAAGTTAAAACGCCCAAGGGTGAGCTGTGAGCTCGAGAGTCCCAAACTCCAGACATAAATTACCAGCCTTGCTGGGTTCGGAGCGATGGAACTCGCTAAGTCCCAAACCCTAAACCTTCAACGAATCCTGCGGGGATCATCCGATAAAAGTTCAACGAGACAGAGAAGGATAGCGTGGCCCCTACGGATGGCATTTACCACTCCAGAAGTGCACGGTTTAGGGTTTAGGGTTTCGGGTTTAAGGTAAAGCCCTCTTGGAGCCTTTTTGGCCTCGACATCGTCGACCTACAATACCCTAAAACCGTAAACCCTGAACTCTGAACCAGCATGTAGAGTGTGCACACGAGAGACTGTCCCTGCTGTGCGACTTTCAGTCTGCTAGGCGTGTGGCACCAAAAAAACCAAACCCTACTTGGAGGTTCAGGGTAGTTAGTAGCCCATCATAAGTGTGGTTCTAACCCACATATAAGCCCCTTCAGTACCCTGATACGGTTTCAATTGGGTTATAAGTACAGTTGTATAATTGGGTTGCCAAGTGCCACGAACCTCCAAGTACGCCCTCGAACCCACCACAAGCGGGCCTGGCCTCAGAACGGCGCCTTGCGGCTATGCAGGCCCCTGGACCGCTTTTGAGGGTTTCAGTTTAGAGAAAGAATGTTTAGTTTAGGGTTTAGGGTTTAGGTTTCGGGATGTTTCGGGTTTAGGGGGCGTTTAGGATGTCCACCGCAAACCTTCCCAAATCCACCCTCTGTTCAGGGCCATCTTGGCTTGCAGCGTGGTTGGGCGTTTAGGGTTTGCGGAATTCAGTCAGGGAAGGGGTTGAGGGCGGCTTGCGCTGAGGGTTACTCCCCTCCCTCTCCCCTTTCAACTTTCAGGGTGCGTTCTGGGTTTTTTGCGATTTTTGATTTGGAAGGCGTAAGTACAAGACTGGGTACGGATGTTCTTCATTTCCCCATTTTGGACCCGCTAGAATAGAGAAGCACATCGACGCCTTGTTTTACATATTGGTAGGGATGGTTGAGAAAGGTACACGCAACAGTGTGGAGCACAGGGGCCTGAACACCTTAATTATGGGGGAGCCCGTTGCGCAGCAAAAGGTTTGGGCGACCCACCATCTAAATTCACAACCCTCGAAGATCGCAGCACAGGCGGACGAAGGCAGTCAAGACCGCCTTTCTCGCCAGCTCCCGGGACGCCCGGGCCAAAGAATGAAACTCCCGCGCCATGCAAATTGAGCGCCTGCGACTGTGGCAAAGAATCGTCGTATAAGATTGAAAAATCACAGCACTATATAATACAAAGCATACAATATACTGGGTGATCAGGTTGTTGGAACCCATGTCGCACAGCTTTTTCAGGGACGAGAGCACAATCGTGTTGATGAAGAGATGGTTTGCCGCTGGGAAGCCAGGCATTTGCGGACAATTCGTGTACGCCCTTCAGAAGTCAGTCAGTTGCCGCAGTTGCGTCTAAGGTCGCCGGCTTTCTTCACCAACATGCGCACAGGAAGGGCGTTTTTTTTTTAATTGTTTTTCCCGTAAGGGCGTTGCCAGATCATCATGCCTAGTCCTGTTCAACGTCTAGACCCGACACCATTACAGCGTAAAGCAAAGCGAAGGTGGGTTCCGATACTTGCATCATAGCTCGGCTGTTTTTTCCCCCAGTAAAGTCAGGGTTTTGGGTTTAGGGTTATAGGGTTTAGGGTTTAGGGTATATTCGTTCAACTATCAACCGACGACGTGCTTGCCGCGAGACGTCGCAACCGTTAGACCTACATATTCTGGGTTTCAAAAAGCAAAGCTGTGAAGCGACATGTGTAGCAAGTGTCAGGGTTTAGGGCTTAGGGTTTAAGGTTTGCGGTTTGGGTTTTTTTTGAGAAGTTGCATGTTTGCCGGCAGCCTCAAAAGTCCGTTGCTCGAAAAGGGTTCAGGAGGGCAGACATGGGATCTGCTTCAGATATCTTGGATGCTGGCATTCATGGCTTGCAGAGTCTTCGGAAGGCTTACTGCCTTAATCCATGAGCCCAATCCCGAAAACCCGAGCCCTGAACCCTAGACCGCAAGCTTTTTTGACCCTAAACTCCTAAACCCGAAACCCTAAACCCTAAGCCCCAAAGCCTACTAAACCCTAAACCCTAAACCCTAAATGCCCTGGAGGAGCCATGACCTTGCCCATCCCCAGCCGCAGCGACTCGGGCCGATCCCTGGATGCCTTTGTCGCCGGAGAGGACCCTCGCCCCAAACCCCGTAAACCCTTTCAGTTTGGGGTTTAGGGTTTGGGGTTTTGGGGTTCAGGGACTAGGGTTTACGAAATCCCCATAAGGCCCGCACACTTACTTCGCCTTTAGTTGAACTCTAAACTTTTCGGGTTTCCTTATTTAGTAGGAATATTAAAGGTTAACCTTTTTCCCCGTGGTCATTGGGGAAGTAAGTAAGTCCTGAGTACCCTATGAACCCTTGTTTAGGGTTTAGGCCAGGGTTGAGTAGAAGTCTGGTTCTTTAGGGTTTAGGGCTTTCGGGAAAAGGGTTCGGGGTTTCGGGTCTGGTACCCCTTTACCCTTTTTTCTGGGTTCCCTTAATACAGTGACCAACCCCACAAAAACAGGTGCCCACAAAGCCTATACGCCCTACAAACCCCATGAGTCCTCCGCAAATTCTAGGCAAAAGCACTGCAAACGCTGCAAAGCCTGTGGACCCTCTGAACCCTACAAGCCCATAGGCCCTGGCAAAACAAACCTACAGTTTTGGGTAGTTTTTTTTGGGGTTTAGGTGCAGAGTTTGGGTTTGGGTTTAAGGTTTATAGGGTTTAGGGTTTGGGTTTGGGGTTTAGGGTTCAGGGTTTAGGGTTTAGGGTGGTGGTTTTCGGTTCGGGGTCCGGCGTTTGGGGTTTGGGTTTGGGGTTGAAGATGTGAAGGTGCTCGGTCGGATGCGCGTTTCGGCTTACACGGTTTATTACTATTTGCTTAAGAACCCCCAAAGAATAAACAAACAATAATCCCTATATTCCCCGTAATAAGGAGGAATATGTTTTTTCGGGGTTCTTAAGCAAATAGTAGTTTAAGGTTAAGAACAGTGCTGTACGCAAAGAACAAGGGCTGTCTAGAGGATACGCCAAATTTGGGGGCGGGATGTGTTGACGGTTAAAATCAAAGGGCCTGACCCTATATGTAATCCGGAAAGGCTACTCCAGGCTATGGATGTCTCACACATTCATGCATGCGCCCTCTTGTGTCCTAGCCCATCCCCATCCTCGTAAGCTGTATACTCCCTCGATCTCCTACCATTTGCTCAAGAACCCTCCCAAAAAATGCAAAAAGACTATTCCTTATAAGGGCAATATAGGGATCATCATTTTATGACTGTTTGGGGTTCTTAAGCAAATAGCCCTAAACCCTAAACCCTAAACCCCAAAAACCTCCGCGCCCGTGCCTTGGAAGATCGCGCCGCTCCGGAGCGCGGACGAGATGCCGCTGATCGCTGCGATCTTGCGGTTAGGCCCCCGTGACCCGCAACCCTGAGCCTTACAGGGTTTCGGGTTTGGGGTTTAGGGTTTAGGGTTTAGGGTTACGGACAGGCTTCAGAGGTCCGTGTTAAAAAAGGGTTTTTTAACCCTGAACCCCAAACCCTGACCCCGGCTAGCGTCTAGCTATGCGGGAGCGGAATCAAAACTCCTGAACCCCAACCCCCCCCCCCCCCCCCCAAAAAAAAAATTCTGAAACCCCGACACCTGAGTCGATCAACGGCCCCGGAGTTGCGTGAGTCTGAAATGCCCCCTCCCGAAGAGAGGAAGAGCATATGGCATGCCAACCCAAAGCGCCCCAAGACCCCTTGACTGCCCCCAACCCCCTTAAGTAAGGAATGGGGTTTAGGGTTTAGGGTTTAGGGTTTTGGGGTTTAGGGTTTAGGGTTTAGGGTTAAATCATACCCAGGATCCCTAAACCCTAAACCCTCAATCCTAAACCCTAATACCCAGGATCCCTGAAAATAAATTACGGTGTATTACTTAACCAATGGGTACTGGGCTCTTTGGGTTTTCCTCAGTCTTCAAGCCTGCTGCCTCGTCTTCGGTGGTGTGAAAAGTACAGGGGTCCCAAATGTTCACTACTATCCCCTCGTTCCCCTTATAGTTGGGTTTAGGGTTTAGGGTTTAGGGTTTAGGGTTTAGGGTTTAGGGTTTGCTACAGCCCCTACATAAGAGCGACCTCCGGTCTCCCAAACTCGCCCACCCTACTTCAATAGGACTCTGAAGGGTGTAGGGTTTAGGTAGGGTTTAGGGTTTAGGGTTTAGGGTTTAGGGTTTAGGGTCTAGGGTTTAGGGTTTAGGGTTTAGGGTTTAGGGTTCGATGTATTTTACATCGGCCCCGTTAGAGGAGTCAAGGCACAGGGGCTGGCAGAGGTGCACCAAACCACCCCTGCAATGGATTATATAGGGTTTGGGCCCTAAATTTTGACCTACATGCCGAATAGGGGAATTGTAGCAAGAATCTTTGATCCCAATTGTGCGGGTGACTTAGGGCTCTAGGCTCCTGAATCTTGCCCTCAAGAACCCAAGACCTACATGACATTGTTTTTTAGGTCACTACGAATCCTGTCAGAGGTTCTGCCCTAAACCCTAAACCCTAAACCCCAAACCCCAAACCCCAAACCCCAAACCCCAAACCCCAAACCCCAAACCCCAAACCCCAAACCAACGCCTCTGGCCACCAGCTTACAGACGCCCGGCAGGCCGCGGCTTAGGAGCCGAGTCGTTGACCGTCGCATCTGCCCCGGTGTTCTTGTGGATCCCGGGTTTAGGGTTTAGGGCTCAGGGTTGCAAAGGGGTTTAGGGCTTAGGGTTCAGGGTTTAGGGTTTGGGGAACCCTTCAGAAGCTCCCTGGACTCGCTCCCGACATGGCCTCTCCATTCGAGTATCCCCAGAAACAAGGCCGAAGCCTTCTCAGACCCCCGTGACGATCCAAAACGTAGATCCCCTTAAGGGTTCTTAAGAATGACCTCATAGGTAGATCCCCTTAAGGGTACTCAACAATTGACCCAAGAGTAGTATTGGGTACTATTTGGGGGCTCTACCTTTTGGATCCTCCCAGCGTGCAAGGTGGGATTGTGGAGGGACTCCTACTTGAGTCACGCCCATGACCCTAGGTCCTAGGTCCATGAATGACCCTGACAACCCATTTTTTGGGGGGGCGAGTGGAGGGGGGTTGGGGGGCGAAGTGAAGATTCAACTTGTGCTGCAGAAGAGACTTGAGAGGCAGGCTGGCGGCAGACACTCAGACTCAAAGCTGAGTGCTTTGAGGGGCGACAAGTCTCTCAGACCTTCTCCTCGAAATGAGATACCGGTAGTGCTGAGAACCGACCAGGACTACTAGAAAGCCGGAAACCCTAGAAGCCAACCCTCTTTTGAAAGAGGTGGCAGGCGATGGCTGCAATGGTAGCCAATCAAGGAGAGGTACATTAAGATTTGTTGGGTTTGGGGCTTATGGGGGTTTTGGGCTTCTATAGATTGAAAAATGGGTTAAAAGACAAAAGACGCTTAAACGATTTGCCCGTCAAAGGGGGGTCTTGGTCTAGGGCAGCCATGCCAAACTTCGGAAAGCATTTCCCGTGTATCTAGGCCGTTTGTCGAGGGATAGAACAGCAGCTGCTTATTGTGGTTTTGTGGTTTTGTTGCAACTCAAGGGAAAACCGTGGCAACCTCTGGCCACCAATCTTGCGCGGGGGGGGGGGGGGGGGGGTGGACCCCTTTGCCACAGTCCGCTGGGGGGCCCTAAACCCTAAACCGGGGGCGGTCTTGGATACAGGGTTCACTGAAGGCTGGGGCATTCGTGCTCTACGACGAGCACCTGGAGAAGATGCTTCTGGGCAATACCAATAACCCTTGGCCTAAGCACTGTCATGGCTGGGCCGAGCTTGAAACCCCACAAAGCCCTCAACCCGGCCTTGCGTTGCTTTTTAGAACCTCAGTCCCCTCCACGCAGCTATTATCACTCCTACTTGGAGGTTCATGGTACTTACTAACCACTTATAACTGGGCTTATAACCCTACTCATAAGTGGAATAACCCCTATAAGGGCCTTTAGGGGGATTATAAGTAGGGTTATAAGTACAGTTATTATTGGTTAGTAAGTACCATGAACCTCCTCTAGCCATTCAAGCCCGTCCGCCCCGCATCGCATGGCCAGGTGGGTGGCAAGCCAAAACCCTCAACCGCTAATCATCTAAGGCTGAGCCTGGATAAGTTCTTGGAGGACTGGACTCAGGGTTTCGGGTTTTGGGTTTAGGGTTTAGGGTTTAGGGTCAAGACTACAATCTGAAGTCCTTGTTTCAGCAGGGCTTGGAGGAAGAAAGGTCGAGCACGCAGTACAGGATATGCCCCTCACCCTGTTTGTCTGAAGGTTTGGCTTAGGGTTTAGGGTTCAGGGTTTAGGGTTTCCATGCAAGACCAAAGTTCAGTCACGGCTGCTGGGTGAAGTGGTTTTCATGATGGCCAAGATGGCAAAGAGTCGCGTGCAGCAACATTTTGCTCGACTCGGACAGCTGCTGTCTCTTTGCCTTGTGCACCCCAGCTGGATTCGCTTCTTAGGTGTGCCAGACCACTGGGATAAGCAGAGGTGTGCCAGACCACTGGGATACCCGCTTCATGCAGACTGTTCAATGCTCATTGCATGGAAAATGTGCGAGCACAACCACAAGCAAGTAGCAAGGAATGCCACACCACTGAATGCTGCCACATGGACTGGCCGTGACTGACTGCCCTTGGCCATGGGATGCTGTGCTACGTTTGGGTCGTCGTGTGGACACTGGGCTGCTCCGCACTCGACGAACCCGGCGAGACCTGCCATGGCGACACATGTGCCGCCAAGGCGGATGCCGAATTCCATCGAGAGTTCTGCGCCCGCCCGCGCCCAATCTACCGAGCTCAGTTTCCTCAGGCGATGACAGCTCAACAGTGTGCTGACATCTGCAGGCAAACGATCAGTTGCTTGTACTTCAAAGCGGATGGACACATATGTGACATGTTTTCCAGCTGCAAGAGCGAGTGGTCCGACGCAGCGAATTTGGCCACGGAGCTCTCTCAGATTCCGGAAGATCCTGCACGCTGCACTTGGACATCCAGGCGCTGACGGTTTAGGGTTATAGGGTTTTAAGTAGGGTTCAGGGTTTAGCCTGGCATGAAGCAGCTTCCAGGCTCAAAAAAGGGGCTTAGGGTTTAGTTTGTCAGATGGTAAATGCAGGTGTCAATAGAGCAGGGGCATCAGCAGCTGGGGTGCGAGGTAAGATCCCGGCGAGTGTATGTACACTAGATGTAGAGCTGTTGAACGGTCAATGTCGCCTGTCACCCACGCCACATATACGCGTCCGCTGAACTAGGACCCAGAGTAGGCCTTGATACTTTTGTTTTAGGGTTTCGGTTGCCTCAGAAGCCCCTGTGAACCAAAAAGGGCACCAGCTTGCTACTGTCGTGCCACCCTAGGCTGCTCTCGACTGAGCCTTCCTGTCGGTTAACATGGGGCTCCCACAAGTTCTTTCTACCCTAAACCCTAACCCCAAACTCCAAACCCTCAGACTCAGAGACAGCGCCGTGTAGACCCTAAACCCCAAACCGTGTTTTAGCATCTTCAAGCACCCGCCCCACAGGCGTCAGCAAGACCAAGCGCGCCGGGCGGTCCGAGCGGCAGCCACACAAGGCAAGACGACTGTCCTGCATACGCTGAACTGAGCGCACTCTTTGGGCGCATAGTAATGTAGAGAGAGAGGGAGAGGGAGAGAGAGAGAGAGAGAGAGAGAGAGAGAGGAAAGAGAGAGAGAGAGAGGGAGATTGTGGGAGCGCATGAGTGGGCATTTCGCCGGCATGAGGTTGCAGATCATGTGTCGGAAACCTGCTGCTCAAAGTGCTCACTTGCACAAGCACTCTTCCGGAACAGGCAGTATGTCCTTCGCTGGATTCTGCAATAGTTCAGCCATTTTCAGTCACCCCAGTAAAGCAAAGGTTCCTTTTACAGTTATGGGGAGGTGGCGGTTTAGGGTTTAGGGTTTAGGGTTTAGGGTTTAGGGTTTAGGGTTTAGGGTTTAGGGTTTAGGGCTTAGGGCTTAGGGCTTAGGGTTTAGTTTTTTTTGGGTTTAAGGTTTAGGATGTACAGTTATGGGGAGGTGGCGAGCTGCAACAGCACCTGGTCGACGCTGCCTTGCACCACGTGAGCCATGGCCAGATCGTTTGGGGGACCACATGAACGCCTTAAAATCCTCGGTCAGATATCCTTTGCTGCTATTATACCCACTAAGGTATGTGAACCTTAAAATTAGGGATATATCCTTTGCTACTATTATACCCATTAAGGTGTGTGAACCTTAAAGTTAGGGTCATATACCCTTTACTACTATCATCCTTGTGGACCAAAAGGCTTTATGGTCCATATACCTCAAAAGGAGTTAATAATTCCTTTTGAGGTATATGGACCATAAAGCCTTTTGGTCCACAAGGCAGACAGAGGTCGGACGTGGGGTCTGCTGTAGGCAGTTGAAGCTGTTGGTGATCGGATGAGGGTTTAGGGTTTAGGGTTTAGGGTTTAGGGTTTAGGGTTTAGGGTTTAGGGTTTAGGGTTTAGGGTTTAGGGTTTAGGGTTGCCCCTAATTCCCATCATGTCTCAGCGTTGCAGTTGAAGATTCCCAGGGCCCGAAGCCTAAACCCCACCCTATAAACCCAAAACCTACTTTGCTGCAGGTTCTTTTCTAAAAGCCCCTACAGGATTCCTAGGAACCTACACAAAAAGGTAGGTTGGGATTCTTGACAACTTGAGGTGAATTTAAACCCGAAAGGAACCCCTCCGTGCTAGCCCCGGCATCTCCCAGGAACTCGCCAGCATTTGAGAGCTGCCCTCTTGCCGGCGCGGCCATTCGAATACTGCCGCCAAGCAAGTCCAAGTCAAATATAAGAGGGGCAAACCCTAAACTCCTAAACTCCTAAACTCCTCCTAAACCCTAAACTCCAAACTCCTAAACTCCTAAACTCCTCCTAAACCCTAAACTCCAAACTCCTAAACCCTAAGTTCTTTGTAGGTGGAGGCTGACTACCTCAGGTCTGGCAATTACATGATCCCTTGCCTTTGTTTGAGAGTCCTCTTAGAGGCTTCTGCAGCATGTGACCTTGGCCTTTATAGGGTCAACAGTATATAAGCGCTGTAAGAGTTCAGGGCCCATGTTAAGGGCCCGTGCAATTCCCCTAAGACTACACTCTGCACTTAGCCCCTGCGCCATTTTGAACAAAATGCTCGATGCCACCAACCCGTACGACCCACCACCAGGCATCCTCTTGGTAGTGGGGCCCTGCAGCGTTTTTTTTGGTTCAAGGGCCTTATCAAGTAACCAACCCCCAAGAAGGGTGCCCTTAGTGTAATATGGTTACTGGTTGGGATGTTCCCCCTTATACTAACGGTCCTTAATGGGGATTATGGCCTGCGAAAAACCGGATACAAGAAATGAGATTCTGGCATTGGTGGTGAATTGGGCTGTTCCCCCTTACACTAACAGTCCTTAACAAGCCTGGGGATTCTAGTACCGCCTCTTATAATCCCTATGAAGGACTGTTGGGTTTAGGGTTTTCTGGGCTACCAAGTCTTTGATGATGCCAAGGCATGTCTGGGCTGCGGCATCCTACCACCATGGCTGGAGGCAGAGGTTGAAAAACAAACTCAGCCTTGGTCGACATGCCCGGTTTAGGGTTTAGGGTTTGTAGGGTTTAGGGCCTCTAATTGACCGGGATCATCTACACACCCTTCTTTTAGGACATATTTTCCATGAAGGCCACTAAACCACTAAACCCTGTTCTGGCAAACGAGCGGGCCTTCAATACTCTGCAAATGGTTGCAATCTCGACGCATTCAAACATCTTCACAGCTGCCTTTCTAAGCCCTAAACCTTTGAAAGACTATACCTCTAGATCCCTGAAGCGTCAGAAATTGCTTAACCAAGGTGTTTCGGGCTCTTTGGGGACTTAAGGACTTGCCAGGATGGGCTAGGAAGCCTTGCAATCCGCATAGGCAACCCTAAAGGGTCCTTTGCAGGGGTTATGGGTTTAGGGTTTAGGGTTTAGGGTTTAGGGTTTAGGGTTAGGTTTTAGGGTTTAGGGTTTAGCATCCTTTGGGATGTAGCAGGGATTATAGTACTCCCCTCCCCCCCCCCCCCCCCCCCCCTCGTTTTTCTCCTTTGTCTCCCTTTTAAGGGCTGTTAGTACAAGAGGGAACATCCCAAGTTATGCGGCATAGTCGCCCATCCCCTAAACCCGAAAATCTAAACCCCCCGAAGGAAGTGCTCCCGCAAGAGAGGCCGAGCTTGGCCTTTGCGACCGAAGCGAGGGAGCCGCCAGGGTTGAGGGTTTAGGGTTTAGGGTTTGGAGTTTAGGGTTTAGGTGAAAGAAAAAAACAGAAAACAAAGGTTTCGGGTTTCTGGTCAAATGGAGCAGCTTGGGTCCCGGCCTCAGTTTTCGGCTGAGTGCGAGTACTTGGAGTTTCGGGGGTACTTAGGGCCCCAATTCTACCTGTACTTATCAGCCCCCTTAGTCCTCTAAGTAGGTTATGAGTAGACTTATAATTAATTATGGGTTGTAAGTACCCATGAGTCTCCAAGCAGGGCTGTAACAGGAGTTCACAGCGAGCATCTGGTGGCGGCTCAGTTGAACGGGGCAAGGAGCCCAATACCCCTTAATTCAGGAATAGATTGGGATGTTCCCCCTTATACCAACAGTCTACCCCCTAGTAAAATCACTATGAAGGACTGTTAGTATAAGGGAGAACATCCCTTGGTCAGAGGCGCACGGACAGAAGTAGACGCAGGGACCTAAGTTGCCCACGGCCGATTGAACATGTAGGGTTTCGGGTTTTGGGCGTGATCGTCGAACTCACACGGGCCCCACGTGCCCAGCTTTGCGGCCACACACCCTCAGAAGACTCAGCAGCCTGATCCTTGTATTCCAGCTTACCCCTTAATTCGGCAATAGACGTTACATCATGATAGGGAACCCCGCGGTATAGCTCAAGATAAAATCCCAACACCTCATTGGAGCCTCCCCACAGGGCCCCAAACCCTAAACCCTAAACGGGCTTTTTAGCGCCTTCCAGTCCACCTCCCTCCCGATGAACCTCTAAGGAGTTATCCTAAAGGGGTTTAGGGTTTCGCTTAGGGTTCAGCATTTTAGGGTTGAGGGCTTAGGGCCCTTCCAAAGTGTGCAACCTTTGACCCGAAAGTTGTGAAACTCCCTAAACCCTAAACTAAGTGAGGGGTCCCTTCCGTCGAGCGACAGACCCCGAACGCTCGGCCGAGGGCCTTACAGCCCGAGCGCCCAAGCGAAAAGAGAAACGGAAAGGTGAGGGTTAAGCCTCACCGTCTGTCCTGGACAGGCCAACGGACATCGGCCTGTTTTACGGCATCGTCAGTACTCGGCTAAGGGATGGCCGGCACCCAGACCACCTTTAGCGTAGCTACAGTAGAACCCTAAAGCGCAACCCTTTGCCTGTGGACGTGGTTCAGGGTTTTGGGTTCAGGGTTTGCTGGGCAAGCCCTGCCGGGGGCCCCCTGCAACTGGCGGCTTGGATTCCTGGACCAGAGGGCCTGTAAGAGGGTCCAGGCACGCCGGTTGCAAAAACCCCCCCCACCTCTCCGAAGGGCCCGGCCGCCGCCTAGGCCTCCCCAGGACACCGGACAACCAAAGGCGGCCGGTAAGGGCAAGAGGTTCAAAAGGCCCAGCGGGTTCGCCAGGATTTACCGTACTTGCCATAGAAAAACGATTTTTTTAGTTTCAAGAGCCATCAAAAGGCTTCAAAAGGCCCCGAAAAGAGGGACCCCATTTTTTCCCGCTATTTTTTCGTACTGAAATCGATGGTTTTGGGCACCCCTCCATTTACCCCACAAGGCCTCCAAGAGGCACCAAGAGCCACCAAAAGGCTTCAAAAGGCTGTAAAGGAGGGGGCCCCAGGATTTGCTCGCGCCCGCAATGACAAATGCGATTTTTTAGTATTCAGAACGATGGTTTTGGGCACCCCGTCATTTTACCCCAGAAGGGCCAGGAAAGCCCCCAGGAAGCCCCCAAGAGGCCCCAAGAGCCACCAAAAAGGCTTGAGGCCCTCAAAGAAGGGGAATCCAGGACCAGGCACAAAGGGTTTCCCTGACCTTCAAATAAATAAGGGCCTCTACGGGCCCTGACACGCCGAAGGCCCGAAAAGGGCCGAGGCTACCCCCAACCCCAGCTTAAACCCTAACACCACAACTTCAAAAACGTAAAAGTAAGCATCGGGGCACAAGAAAGTAAATTCCATAAACCCTCAACCCTAATAGAGTATAGTTTGGGTGGCCGGGGTGGGTTGACGGGCAACGCGAGCGCGCGGCCCGGGGTGTTTCACACCCGAGCGCGCGCCCTCCCCTGACGCACCCTAAACCCTAAACCCTAAACCCTAAACCCTAAACCCTAAACCCTAAACCCTAAACCCTAAACCCTAAACCCTAAACCCTAAACCCTAAACCCTAAACCCCTAAACCCTAAACCCTAAACCCCCCCCCCCCCCCCCCAAGAAGGAGCTGCCTTTCACAACCGAGCTCACTTTGCTCCTGGATGTCCCGTGGCCCGAGCTCCTGAGCGTCCTGGCGTTTGATTTTGCTGCTATCCATAACGGTTTAGGGTTTAGGGTTTAGGGTTTAGGGTTTAGGGTTTAGGGTTTAGGGATAAGGGGGACCCTTACAAGGGAACCCCTTCTTAACCCTCTTCTGGCTCTCTTAAACAGGGACCTTATTCAGAGGGTCTATATCCCCAAGGGTCCCCCTAATCCTATCCCCTACATCATATCCCACTTGGGAATTATTTTGGTTATTCTTGTTAGTGTTATTATTAAGGTTCTAAGGGGAGAAGAGCTACTTGCTTGAGAATCCGAAAAAAGTGTAAAATCATAATCCCTATATTGCCCTTATGCGGAATACCTTGTTTTTGATTTGGGGAGGGGGGGGGGGGGGGGCGGGGCTCTTAAGCAGATAGAATTTTAGGTTGATTGTTAGGACTTACTTGGAGGTTCATGGTTGCGTATAACCCCAATTCTAAGTCTGCAGTTTAAAAATGGGGTTATAATAAGTACCCTGAACCTCCAAGTAGGGTACCTGCCCCTCTCAATTCAGGGTGGTCAGGGTGGGGGTGGAGCCAACCCTAAACCCTAAACCCTAAACCGCGGTGGGGTAGGGAGCACAAGGTGCCACCGTTGCTGTTGGGACGATGTATTAAAGCCCTGGAAGAGGGGAGCATCTGCCCCCCCATGCTGGGGTCATCTTGGGTTTAGGGTTTAGGGTTTAGGGTTTAGGCTTTAGGGTTTAGGGTTCTACCCCAAGATGCTTTGGCCGTTTACGGTTCATGAACTCTGGATGAAGGGGTGACTCCTATCGACTTGTAAACGTGTAGGTCTTCCAAAAACACGAACGCTGCTATAGGTCTAACACCTCCCAGGTCCTGATTAGACCATAGTCCCTAAACCCTAACCCTAAACCCTAACCCTGAACCCTAAGCCTACTACACCTTGAAGCGACCAGGCAGTCTTTGGTCGAAGGCCCTCTTCCTGGCCTTGGCGCAGGTGGCGGAGTCTCGGATGTGGGGGCGCAGGCTGAAGGGCCGAATGTTGGGTTTTGGAGCTAGGGTTCAGGGTTTATAGGTTTATGGGGTTTAGGGTTTAGGGCTTAGGGTTTAGAGTTTCGGGCGTTTAGGTGCTTTGGGGGTTACGAGTTGCGCTTAGAAGGCTGTGGGGCTTGAGCCCCAAAAGCCTTAATGCTCTGTAAGCCCTGCCTTCGCCTCAGACCCTAAACCCTAAACCCTAAACCCTAGACCCTAAACTCTAAACCCTAAACCCTAAACCCTAAACCCTAAACCCTAAACCCTAAACCCTAAACCCTAAACCCTAAACCCTAAACCCTAAACCCTAAACCCTAACCGAGGAGGGCTTGTGCCGGCGCTTGGCAAACTCCTCCGTGGAAGCCAACTGCACAGCAGCGCCGGGCCAGTGCGACGTCGGCCGGGCTGCCTCGCTGCTGCAGAAGAGACCGGGCTGAATAAACCCTCAAAGGGCTCATGGGGCCCACAAACCTGAGGAGGGTTTAGGGTCTAGGGTTTAGGTTTTAGGGTTTAGGTCATGGTCCAACGGTTGGTTGGTGGATCGAGTCTTCCTACTGATGAGGCTCTTGCTGTGAGAGCTGCTGACAGAGACTGGTGGGCTGCAAAGGCTCCCCAGGTCCTTGAGTGGTATGCTTACTGTCCCAAGATCGGTACTCTACAGTCTTTGTCCTTCATGGTTACAGTTGGTGTATGTGCAGCCTCTCCCTGAGGGATTTTGTCTACACTGGTTGTCTGTCGAAGAGGGCTGGATGAATCTCGCTGTGGTTGAGGGTTCGGATGCCTGTAACTCCTGGGCGACTACACTTCAGCACATCTGCATGCTTTCTGCTCCCCTGGTCATACAGCTGCATTTAGGCGAAGAGCTGGCGGACAGTTTGCTCTTGTTCTTGCATCACTTGGCTAGTCGTATGTGGCAACAGTTTCAGCGCATTCTACTATTCGATATACTCACGGCCTTGCAGATTTCTTTCCTTAATTCACGTGTGCTTCCTCATGGTGATATGGGTGCATAGACCAGTTTGCGTGATGTTTTGCGTGGTGTGACTTCTAAGAAGTTGCATGTTTGCCGGCAGCCTCCAAAGTCCGTTGCTCAAGGGTTAGGGAAGACCTCTGGGAAGATTCAAAAAGTAAACCCCCCACATAGTACCCTGTGCTACTACTATTGGGTCATTCTTAAGACCTCTTAAGGGGATCTACTTCTTGGGCCATTCTTAAGAGAAGCCCTTAATTGAGGGACCCTACTTTTTTGGATCCTCCCACGTGTCTGGGTGGGAAGCATGCGAGCGTTGCTGACGCGCTCTGCCCCAGGAGTGCCCCCTCAGCTGCAGAGAAGGCGTTGCTGAAGGCGCAGAGACTTCTCTCACCGTGTGCATCTGATGGCCGGCTGTCCTCATTGCTTCGGGTGAAGGACTGACACACCCTCTAAAAACCCTCAGGGTTTATAGGGTTTAGGCTACAAGCCTAGAACATACAGGACTCGCAGTTCCTGCCTGCCTCACCTCTGACTTTCCCTAAACCCTAAACCCTAGACCCTAGACCCTAAACCCTAAACATCCCTAAACCCTAAACCCTAAACCCTAAACCCTCTCTTTCTCAGGACGTTTCGCGGCTTTTCGCGGAGCTGGCAAACTTGGCGCCACCTCTCGACGGCGAGGTCGGACAGCAACTGGAGAACGCTTGCGCTGGAGCCGTGGCCCCCGTGGAGCTGGACACATATATACCCATAGAGCCTAATAGCCCTTAATTAAAGGGATCCGTAATATGATTTAAGGTATATTCCTTATTAAAGGGGTATTGACACAGAACACGTCCCTGAGCCCTGAAAACACCCTAATTACCCCCAAGGTTCCAAGGACTCTTAGTTTAATGTTTCTGGGCCCAAAGGCCTTATTATAAACGGCTTTTTGGATAATTTGAGCCTAAAGGTACTGGTTCGCCAACCCTACGCGATTTCGGGGGTTCGTGGCATCTAGGTGAGTCAGGGTGTGAGCTTGGAATTCTGGAGGGCTCTTGTGCAGAGGAGACAGCTAGCGGCAAAAGCCGCACACCTCAGTCCCGAGCCCTGCTTGTACTCATGCTGGAAGCATGCTCTGAGCGGGCAGAAAGACCTTCATCAGTAGGCCCTTACTAAACCCTAAGTGCTAAACCCTAAACCTTAAACCCTAAACCCTAAACGCTAAACGCTAAGCGCTAAACGCTAAACGAAAATCGCTAAACGAAAAAACGCTAAACGCTAAACGCTAAACGCTAAACGCTAAACGCTAAACGCTAAACGCTAAACGCTAAACGCTAAACGCTAAACGCTAAACGCTAAACGCTAAACCCGAACCTGGAGGACAGCCTGGCCACCAGGGTGGTAGTCAGAGACGACCGCTTGGCTGCAATCGGCCTGGCAGCATCCAAAAGGACTTGCGGTGACTTGATGGGCTCCGGCAAGAAAACGCGGCTGCTAGATATCCTGGTCTTCATGGACCCTTGCTAACCCAGTGGTGCCCTCTTTGCCTATTTTTTTGATAAAAGCTCCCCTTATCAACTAACCAAGCCCAAGACTGGTAATTGCCGTTTTTAGCATTTTAGAATGGGATGCTGGGCTGCCAAGGAGCCCCTGCAGTCGACGGGGCATCTGAGTGGCTTCTTCAACGCGTACACAGAAACTATATCCCCCTTGGGAATTATTTTTTTGTTTATGCAAAATCCAAGAGGATATGAAACATATTGATTTTATTTAGGTTCTAAGGGGAGTATAGGAGAACCGATGTGAGATGGATTTCTTCTCCCACTTCCACAGCGTCTTCTGCATGCTGGGCGATGGCCCTGATCACGATGCAACATGGGTTCGTCTTGCTTTCATGACCTCAGGGCTGCTGGTACACCCTCCATACGGGCCAGGAGCTTGGTCTTGCATCCTCCCTGCCAAGAGGAGCAGAATTGACCTGAGCCTCGTAGATCCCTTCCGCTGGCAGAGGCCACTGCGACTGCGCATGCGCGTGAGGGCGGCGCCGCAGAAGTACCAGTTCGCAGTTTGCCCACAGCCCTTATACCGACTTGAGTCCAATCGTGATTTGCTGGAAGACTGGCTTGACCCTTGGGGACCAAGTGAACCTTAAAACTGGGGTCATATACCCTAGACTACCAGAAATTCTTTTTAAGGTATATGAACCATAAGCCTTTTTAGGGTTCATTTCATTCCCCAAGGACCCTAGACAACAAAATTTCTTATTAAGGTATATGAACCATAAGCCCTTTTAGGGTTCATTTCATTCCCCAAGGACTACCACAATGACATGGGAATCGACCATTGGTCCGTGTATGATCTCGATGGCTCAGGAGCTGCGGCCCTCTCTCGGCGCAAGGATCCTTGGGGACTAAATGACCATAAAATAGGGGCTTTTAGTTCATATACCTTAATGGATCTTAGTAGGAATTATAGTAGTTAGGGTATATCACCCCAATTTTAGCGTTCATTTCGTCCCCAAGGATGTTGACTATCACCCAGATTTTCCGAGCACGTTGAATTCCACGCGGCTGGCGGAAGGCAACTGGTGGAATCCAATCTGTTTGGAGGCCATCGCGCTTACCCAATGCTTCTGGCGATACAGGCTTAGTAGCTTGAGTGAGTACACTTTACACTTTTTTGGGATACTATAATCCCATCCCTTATAAAACTGAAAGTGCACACTTTTTAGGTAATCCCATCCCCTATAAAACTGAAAGTGTACACTTTTTTAGGGGCTTATGATCTCCGCAACTAAGTCAGGGGCCGGGCGGAAACCGTCTTTTCCTTGCACTCCTTCGACGAGTTCCTTGTGTCTGCAAAGCACCTTGGGGATTAAATGAACCCGAAAAGGGTTTAGAATTTATGGTTCATCTACCTTGATGGGAATTATAGTAGTCAGGGGTATATGACCCAATATTAAGGGCTCATTTCGTCCCCCAAGGCATCGGCAAGGCGGATTCAAGCGGTGGCTGTCAGCGGCTGCGATGGACAACCTTACAACTGTGGTGCGGCTGCCGGCTGTGAACTATGGAGGTGCGGCTGCGGCCGGGAAGTCCCCGCTCATCCAGCGGTTCCGGCGGCACACCGGGAAGCTGCCCCCCGGCCCCACTTCGATGTGTTCAATGCAGGTGGCTTCGGGCCCCAGGGTTACTTTCTGAACTAGGGTTTAGGGTTTAGGGTTTAGGGTTTAGGGTTTTTGGGGTTCCCTGCTGAGAACCAGCGAAAGCTCCTGGTGTAACAGAGCGCTGAGCTTAGTGCGAAGGTCTTGCTTGAAGTTTTGCATGGCTTGGAAAGGGCTAGGACAGTACAGGAATTAGTGGGGCCCTGAATATGCCTGAGTCCTAGTATGCTATAGATGCCCTACACAAGTCTAGTGTCCCAAAAAGGTACTGGCATATCGTGGGAGCCAATCCCGACCATGTCCTGTCTGTCAATACTACCAACGCCTGGCCGGAGCCTCCGCGCAAGCAGAATGCCCCTGAACTTTTCAGCAGGTGCTTTCCATTTCCATGTCTTCGAATTTCTGGATTATACACTACAGAGACTCGCCTGTTTTCTATTTATTTAGGCTTTTGGGGTTCTCCTAGCCCCCAAAGATTTTTCCTTGGAGGTTCTTCAAAAGCCCCATAGGCCTTCTTCCAGCCGGACGTCTTCCGCGTAAACCACTACGTGGATGCCCTGGGCGCGCGCGACCAGCGCCAGGATGTGTGCAAGTGTAGCACAAAACCGAACCTAAACCCTAAACCCTAAACCCTAAACCCTCAACCCTCAACCCTCAACCCTCAACCCTCAAACCAACCTCAAGAGCCTACAAAACCTACGGGTTTGTTGCGGGCCTACGAAACCTACTGGTTTGTTGCAGGTTCTGCTGCCAAAACACCTTTGAGGATTCTTAGGTAACCTGCGAAACAAGTAGGTTTGGGGTCCTTAGAACGAAATCAAAGACCAAGCCCCTGTCACGAACAGTTCGCTGAATGCCCGACTACTAGCCCAAATTGGAGGTTTCCGAAATTAGGGGTACCTTCTTGGTGTCCTTGAATATCAGGGAATCCTACTACTTGGGGGGGTCTATAGTTGGGGACCCCTTATGTTGCTAACCGCCAAAAATGGCCTCGATGCGCAAGGATCAGTTCATCCACGAAGACCCCGAGAAGGTCCTCGGCTGGGCTGCAGAGAGGCTGCAAGAGGCCAGAAAGCGAAGCTGGGCGCGAGTTTCGAGTTCATCTACAGTTTGCTTAAGAGCCCGATAGAAAATCAACAAATATTAATCTCTATATTACCCATATATATATATATATATCTACATACATATGTATATATATATATATATGTTATGGGGAAGAATATTTTGAGGGGGTTCTTCAGCAATTAGTAGTCATAGAGGGGCAATTGGGTTTGGGGATGGTTTAGGGTTAAGAAATTCGAATGGCTAGCTAGCTTGGGCTATTGCAACTGAAGACTTTAAAGGCATAGTGCTCGTGATTTTTGAAGGCTCTTCTATTGCGTCGGTCGGTTGAGTTCCCAGAACTTCAGACGCTCCCTGTACCACAACCCTCTAACCTCAAATCCCTGCAAATATGCCGCACAAAGCCCGACTCAACCCAGTATTGCAATCTGCAATCCTGAAACAGAACTTCAGAGTAACCAAGATACAAAAATCACCCTGAGCAAGGGAAGTCTACCCAATATTTACGGTCCAGGTCCCTTATTTGGCTAGTAGGGTGAGAAGGTTAGCTGAAGAACCCAAAACCTACTTTTTGTAGGCTCTTATTGTAAAAACCCCTGATCGGATTCTTAGGAGGTATACTAAACCCTAAACCCTAAACCCTAAACCCTAAACCCTAAACCCTAAACCCTAAACCCTAAACCCTAAACCCTAAACCCTAAACCCTAAACCCTAAACCCTAAACCCTAAACCCTAAACCCAAGGCCGGCAGGCCCGCAGAGAGGGGGGCCTCTCCACGGCCGGCCCCCTGCTGGCGGCCGCGCTCCGCGCCGCGGAGGTGAACTCCTTTGCCAACAAAGAAGATCAGGCAGGGTCTTTAGGGTATAGGGTTTTTAGAAAGGGTTTATACAGTAGGGTTTATAGGGCTTATAGGGTTTCTAGGGTTTATAGGGTTTATAGGGTTTATAGGGTTTGTAGGGTTTAGGGTTCAGGGTCTAGGGTTCAGGGTTTAGGGTTTAGGGTTTAGGGATCAGGCAGGGTCTTGGGGGGTAAGGGGCTTACATAGGGTTTAGGGCTTAGGGAGTAGAGGGTGTTTAGTGTCTAGGGTTTAGGGATCAGGCAGGGTCTTGGGATTTGGGCCTTATATTGAAGAAAGCCCTTCGGCCGAAGTCGGGAGTCGAGGCTCTATTACACATGTGGAAACTACCTGAGCACCCCGAGGCGGACAACATCTCTGGGATGCTGTACAGCGCCTTTGGCATCATGTCGCCCGCTGTGCGCGTGGCCTTCCGCGTGGCAGGGCTGGAGGAGGAAGGCCGCGTGCGGAAGGCGGTTTGGGCTAGAACGCAGGGCGTGGTTGAAGTCATGATGGCATATAGACGTCTAGGCCAATCCTTATCCCCAGAAGCCTGGGTGATTTTGGATTTCGGAGATTTCGGGTGGCGCAAACTCTCAGGAATACATCCATTCCAGAGACCGAAAGACACCGATGAGGTGTGGGATACAGACCAGGATGGGCTGTTCTACCCTAAAACCCCCGTTAACAAGGCACTTTAGAGGGCTGATTCTGGGGATTCTTTAAAGACCTCAATACCCTAAACCCCTAAACCCTAAACCCCTAAACCCTAAACTTCCATGGGGATTATAAGGCCTCATAGCCCATCCTGGTATCCTTTGTTTGGAAGGTTCTCCGGGATGGCTTCGCCAGCTGCGACACTGGCCAGGATGGAGACTGGGCCTGCGGTAGTATGTTTTTTTTTTTTTTTTTTTTTAATAAGGGGTTTAGGGTTTAGGGTTTAGGGTTTAGGGTTGGTCAGCAGGGAATCGGCAGGGAATGAGGGTATGAGGTACCCCATTCAAGGGACTATATAGAGTACCTCAGTCCCCCATTCCCTGCTAACCAGCAGTAAGAGTAGGGTTAAAAAAAGGGGTTGAGGGTGAATGAAAGCACCCTAGAAACGCTGAACCACACTAAGCCCAAACCACATGGCTTCCAGTTCGCTCAACCGTGGACCAGAATCACCCAGACACGACGAGAACCTTACCCCCCTCAACCCCAAACCGACCACCCTAGACCTCAACCAGAACCCCTACAACCCCAAACCCCAAACGCCCAGCCATGCGCATGCCCAGAAAGCCCTAAACCCTAATTAAACCTTAAAACCCCACTTGTAACTGTACTTATAAGCCCCCTGGTGTCCTCTAAGCAGGTTGTAAGTAGACTTATACTTGGGGTTATAAGTGCCCATGAACCTCCAAGTAGACCCTGGGTCCCCCAAACCCTAAACCCTAAACCCTAAACCCTAAACCCTAAACCCTAAGCCCTAAACCCCAAGCCCTAAACCCTAAGCCCCAACACCCAGGAACCCTGTCCGCGGCAGAATTCCGGGCCTGTGCGGAGCCGCAGGGCTGGGCTTCCCGGACCTGAACAGTAAAATGTTTGTTGTTTAGGGTTTAGGGTTTAGGGTTTAGGGTTTAGGGTTTTAGGGTTTTAGGTTTTTGGAACAACTTGGGTTTCAGGTTTTGGGGTTGTAGGGTTTTTGGAGCTTTAGGGTTTTGGGGGGTCTTGGGGTTTCAGGGTTTTGGGGTTGTGGGGTTTAGGAGTTTATGGAGGATGTAAGTTCAAGTGTTTTGAGGGGCTTTTAGGCTTTCGGATTCAGTGTCTCTCTAGCATTGGGATGTACCCCCTTCTACTAGCAATCCTTAATCGGGATTATAGTACCCCCTATTACAATCCCTGTCGAGGACTGTTAGCATAAGTGGTAACATCATGTAACATCCCAACATAGGAGTCGTTTCATCAAATATGTGGAGCTGCTTGAGGAAAGTTTGGGGCTAGGCTGGCTGGCCCCAGAAAGCACTAAACCGAACCCATAGACCCCTACACCCCTCACCCTACAAAGCCAAAAGCCTAATTCCAACCAGGACGCTCACCTTCAGCGTCGGGATTTCCACTACGCTGGCATCTTCCTTCACGCGTGGGCGAGCAAGGCTCCAGGGGTGGGTGGGTGGGGAAAGGGTTCAGGGTTTAGGGTTTAGGGTTTAGGGTTTAGGGAAACCCGAAACCAAGAAGTTTGACTTCGTCTCCTCCGCGCCGATGCCGTTCAAGTGCTTCGGCGGGTTCAACGGGCTATATAGGGGCCCACAAACAAATCTTAAACCCTAAGCCCTAAGCCCTAAGCCCTAAGCCCTAAGCCCTAAGCCCTACACCCTAAACCCTAAACCCTCTTTAAGCCCCTCCACGCGACCACAGCCCGAGGCTCCCTTTTTTGAACAGAAGCTTAAAAGGCAAGGAGCGGGGCTTTTAGTTGAGAAGATCCCCCTTATATACTATATAGCAGTCCTTAAAAGGGATTGGGGTATCATAATCCCTATGAAGGGTTGTTAGTATAAGGGGGAGCATCCCAAGTGATGGGGCACAATGGGGGGCTTCAACAACCGCAGGGTTTGCAGACGGTTTGGCGGGTTGATCCTAGAAACCCGCAAAACCCGGCTTTCACTCGGTAGGCCCTTGGGACATTTTGAATTCCCCCCTGTTGGGCTTAAAAGGACTATATTTACGATCCTACAAACCCTAAACCCTAATTGGGCCCAAAACTCTAAACCCTAAACCCTAAGCCCAAAAAAAACCGGCGTTCAACTCCGCAGGCCACGGCCCAGACTCTCTACGACGACATGGACGTCGACCCGCACGATGGGCACCTCTCGCGGGCAGAGTGGGAGGAAGGCTCTTGGGCTATATTGGAGTTTGGGGGGCAGGAGCTGTGTTAAGATATAAGGGGAACAGATAAAGAGGCCACCGGCCTTTTTCGCTCTTGGGTTACACTGAAACCCCTTGTAAGCAAAGACAAGCTGCAGACCCCAAAAACCCTTAAGCCCTAGACCTCAAGAATCCGGCACCTGCTTCTTGGTAGGCTCTTATTCTGAAGCCCCTTGTAGGTTGCTTAGTAAACCTACACAAAAGTGGCAGGCTCTGGGTCTTTCAGGTATAAGTCCCTCGGGTCGGGTCCCAGGATTTGCCCTTGTGGCAGTCGTTTGGGGTGTTAAGATGCCCAACTTCGAGGTTCTGTTGTCCCCAAGGAGAGATGATGGCAAAGTCAGCCGCCACCAGGAAAGTCAGGGCTCTAATTCCTGGAAGGAGTGTGTGAAAGAACCGTCAACTTGGGATGTTCCCCCTTTTCGAACAGCCCTGAATAGGGATTATCATCGGGGGTACTATTAAGGACTGTTAGTATACGGGGGAAACCCTAAACCAAAAGCCAAACCGGACGGAACGCAGGAGTCAGGATGCTTCTTGAGAGCACGGCACGTCGACGTGCAATGGCAGCCACAAAGACTAGGTGGGACTTTACTACAACTTTATCACTGTATAAGTTTAGGGATCCTCTAACTTCATTTCAAGGGAGCTAAAAGTTAAACTTTTATTGGGGGGCTAAACAGCAACCAAGAAGATTCCAACGACCTCCTTGCGGTTCTCTCTAAGGTTGCCTCCGGCTCTGTGCTCGACAAGAAGTAGCCGACGCGACGCAGCTCCTAATCGACTGGAGTCAGCGGGAAGCACGCAAAAAGAGGAATCGTTCGCACGGCGCTCTGGGTCAACAGTTTTCTTTGCTAGTTTGGAGACGCGACTTTCGCCCTGGAAGGGCCTACCTATTGTCCCTAATTAAAACCCAATCGGATGATAGCAATTTTGTATGTTACCCCAGAGTCCTTTCAGGGTTTTCATAATATGAGCCTACAAGAAAGTAGGCTTTGGGTTCTTGAGGTAAACCCTGAAGGCACGCACAGCCCGATCTGTACCCCCGCCTACCCCCTAAAATACCCCCCCCCCCCCCCCCCCCCCGCGCCCATTATAGTTATGGTATAGTATATGGGGGGGCGTATTTAATAGTTTGGGGGAAGGGATTAGACCAGGAAGAAACAGTTGGACAATCCTGAAATGAGAGTTGGAGTTGCCTTGCCAACTGCAGACTATAAATCCTGCGACAAACGCCGATCCTAAACCCTCTGCAACCCTAACCATAAACCCTAATTCCTCGACCCTAGACCCTAAAACCTAAAACCTAAGCCCTAAACCCTAATCCCTAAATGCCAGGCCTGCCTGCATCACAACATTCCCATCTCGCGGCAAGAGGCGGAGGTCCAGCCTGAAGGGGTTGGGTGGGGTGGGGGGGGGTTTTGCTCCAGGGTATAGGGTTTATAGGGTTTATGGGGTTTAGGGGGGTTTATGGGGTTGACAGGGTTTGCAGGGTTTACAGGGTTTATAGGCCTTGTAGGGTTTGTGGTAGGGTTGAGGGTTGGGTGGGGGCTTCAGCAGTTTCCGAGCTTGGGATGTGCGAATCGCCAGGTGCTGCTTGGGCACCTTGATCAATACAGAATTGGAGTGTTTGTTCCTCTCAATTTCTTGAAAGGTCCGCATGCTAAATTCTTGTCCGGGCGTGTGAGGTGTCAGCTAGGTGGATGGCGAAAAACCTTTTCCGAGCATGCAGCCCAAATTTCGGAAGGGTTGGATCTGAGTTTGCGGCCCGCGCGAGGCCATTTTTGCGCGCTTGGGCCGC
Source organism: Symbiodinium natans (assembly GCA_905221605.1). Taxonomy (NCBI): domain Eukaryota; class Dinophyceae; order Suessiales; family Symbiodiniaceae; genus Symbiodinium; species Symbiodinium natans. The sequence goes on from CAJNDS010002425.1 coordinate 263,124, forward strand.
AACACTCCGGGAGGCATGCGGATCACCTTCCAGGCACATGGGAGACTCTAAACCCTAAACCCTAAACCCTAAACCCTAAACCCTAAACCCTAAACCCTAAACCCTAAACCCTAAACCCTAAACCGCACTCTCTAGAATGTGGTCTCTTCTGGGTTTCCCATTATGGGTACTATAGGGCTCACAAATGAGAGCATGCCCAGCATGATTTTTTTGCAGTGTGCTCTTAGCCTTCTACATAGTAGTACAGCAAGTACACATTAAACTGTTGTGGGGTTAAATAAGTTAAATACAACCTACTTCGAGGAAAGCTTAGACTTGTTTGGGGCCAGCGTGTGCTGGGCACCAGGTTCAAAACTCGGATGCTCGCCCTCGAGACCCGCTGAAGAGCCCGCACCCTCGAGAAGCAGTTGCCTGAACCCTTGTTACGCGACATATCGGAAACGTGACCGTCACACTTTCCCCCGAACACAATACATCCTTACCCCGTAAGCCTATGCGGTAACCGCACGTTCAGGCCTTTAAGGGTTCGCCCCTAGACCCTAAACCCTATATAAACCCTAAACCCTAAACCCTACACACGATGCGGTCTGTGGGCTTCAGTTTCCTTAAGCAGATCACCGTTTGTCGATCTTGCACCCGGCAGGACCTCGAATTTGAGCTGCTTGACTGCTCTACCTGGCGACACATGAAAGGAACACATCATAGCAACACATCAGAGGATTTGGTTCGGGTTTAGGATTTAGGGTTTAGGGTTTAGGGTTTAGGGTTTAGGGTGTAGGGTGTAGGGCAGTGTACAGGCGGTGGCATAAGTAAGGGCCATGAAATGTCCCTGTGATTGAAGCCAGGTAGATTCTCATGTGCTGGCAAGTTGCATGTCCCAGGCTGCAAAGAGGTCACGACAAAATCGAGGACTGAGGTTCAGGGGCAGGTATCACTCTGGCATAGTCATAAGTAAGGCACTCTACCTGAAGAACCCATAGTCATAAGTAAGGCACTCTACCTTAAGAACCCAAAGCCCGCCTTTTTCTTGTAGGTAACCTCAGAAACCTATCAGAGGAAAAGGTAGGTTCTGGGTTCTCAAGGTATAATATGACCACAGGTCAGGTACCCAGAACGACCCATGAAATCAAGGTTTAGGGCCTTTCCCTGGCCACCTTCAGTCGGATGTGCCAGGTTTGCCGGGCTTTACCCCCTTCAACAGTAAACAGTTTGTAGGGTTCAGGGTTTACCCCCTGGTTCTTAGCAGGGAATGAAGGAATGAAATCCCTACGTATACCCTCTAAGGGATTATACAGGGTACTTCATTCCCTCATTCCCTACTAAGAACCATCCAGTTTAGGCAGGGCTTAGGGTGCAGGGTTGATAGGGTCGTAGAATCCAAGCCCTTGCAAGGGCCTGACCCTTAAGTAAACCCTAACATCGCAGATCTTGGGCCCCCCCGTGTACCTCACTCCCTCATTAGAGCCCTGCATATACCCTTCAATAGGGATTATAGAATTATAGTACCCCCTGCTATAATCCCTATTAAGGACTTTAAAGGGATTAATTAGGGTACTCACTCCCTCATTCCCTAGTAAGAACCAGCCAGCAGGAAGTGTCCCGAGCTCGTGAGATGATCGTGGCAGGATGCCCGGGTGGAGGGTGTGCAGAGCGCTTTTGATTTGGGGGTTTACGGGCAGGGTTTAGGGTTTAGGCTTAGGGTTTAGGGTTTAGGGTTTAGGGTTTAGGGTTTAGGGTTTAGGGTTTAGGGTTTAGGGTTTAGGGTTTAGGGTTTAGGGTTTAGGGTTTAGGGTTTAGGGGTACCTTACTTACTGGGGCCCTTACCACAAGAAAACTCTGCGATTTGGGGGTCTATATCCGGGGTCCCCTATTCTCCTACACCAACAATTTCGGGCCTTGGGTTCAAAGTTCCGGGTTTAGGGTTTAGGGTTTAGGGTGACGGCTTAGAGGGCTGCCGCACCTTGGAGCCAAGGTTGAGTTATATGGGGGGGACCCTAAAGATTAGACCCCAACCCCCCCTCCTTGGATCAGGCAAAAAGTCAGAAACCGGCCTACGAATCAGAAACTGCGAATCAGCAACCACATCAGAAACCCGCCCGAGTCAGAAACTGTCCATCAGGACCACGCACGAATCAGAAACTGCGCATCAGAAACCCGCACGAGTCAGAAACTGCGCACCAGGAGCTGCGAAGCAGAAACCGGATGGGAGGGTGAGTTAATCGCGTTCAGCGCATGACAAGCAAACCTGCTCGACGTGGGGGAAAACGCCTCAGAAGTGACAGGGCGGGGGTGGGACCTGCTCGAACGAATCCGGTTTTTCCGTTCTGGTTTCCGAATCAGGTCTGGTTTCCGATTCAGCCGTTCTGGTTTCCGATTTCGGCCGTTCTGGTTTCCTGTTTGTTCGTCGACCTTTTTGAGCAAGCAAAAACTCAGAAACTGGCCCACCCTTGAACCCTAAACCCCAAACCCTGAGCCCTAAACCCGAAGCCCGAATCCGAAACTGCGAATGTTTGGTTCCTGGTTTCCAGTTTTGTCCACCCCCTCCTTTGCAGGCTGCGGTCACATGTTTCGTGATCCGCTTGTGCAGTGTGGCTCCAACAGGGATAGGGAAGGAGCCTCGTCCCCCCTTTAGGGGTTGAGGGTTGAGGGTTTAGCGTTTAGGGCTTAGGGCATCTTCAATCCAGGCGTGCAACTCAGCAAGCCTGCTGCAAACGGGTTTAGGGTTTAGGGTTTAGGGTTTAGGGTTTATAGGGCTCGGGGCGTCCAAGCAGATGCGGCCGCATTTCGACGTCGCCTGCTTTGAACACCCCGGGCCCAGGCAATGAACCACGTCCTTCTCGAGAAGCATGGCTGCAGCCTCTCGGCTGCTCTGGAACATCTTGGCGATATCAACTTGGGCCCTAAGCCCAAACGTAACTCTAGATTCTATATGTAGTTCAAGGAATAAACTTCGACCCTAAACTTAGGTTCTATATGTAGTTACTATGTAGTTCAAGGAATACGTGAACCAAGCATCCCTTTTAGCTTAGACCCTAAGCCCTAAACCTTAAAACCTTAAGCCCCAGACCTTCGACCCTAGACCCTAACCCTAAACCCTGAACCCTCAACCCTACACCCCGTTTAAGCGGCTCATGGGGTTCCCAAGTTCATCCTGCCAGGGCTTTCAACGATGCTCCAACTGGGGTCTCTTCGACGGCCCCCTCCATCTGGTGTAGGGTTTAGGGTTTAGGGTTTAGGGTTTAGGGTTTAGGGTTTAGGGTTTGGCAGCAAGGAGTCCAGTTGCAAAAAGGGTTTAGGGTTTAGGGTTTAGGGTTTAGAGCCGCCCCAGAGAATGCTGTGGGTTCAAAAGGGGGGGGGGGGGGGTCCCTGCTGCTACACGAATCCTGAAGAACCCAGAACCTATTTTTTTTGGTAGGCCCTGATTAGAAAACCTTGTGCAGGGACCAAAGACAGCTCCGTTGATCATGTCGTGTCAAGCAGCGGCCGACACTAAGCGCCTGCCGCCTGCGAATTGCGCACGTGTGTGTTACCATTGGGGTTTACGAAAATCAGGGACCCCTAATATATACCCCAAATCGTAGGATTCCCTTATAAAAGGACCCCAATAACATAAGGTACCCCTAATTTCGGAAACCCCCCTTTTCTGTGTAGAACTCAATTCAGAAAGCCGCTAGCCCCGAAACCCTGCAGCAATCCCTCGCTCAGGCGTTCAGGCGTCGCCCCCACCTCCAAAGTCTCTACGGCTTGCCCTAGCCTTTAGGGTTTAGGGTTTAGGGCTTTCACCCGAAGCTCCTAGTTCAAAACGGAACGCATGAAACTACAAAGCCGACTCGAAACGCCAACGATTCCACGAGGTTTAGAAGCCAACTTCGAGCAGTTCGGCCTGGCCCTGAAAGAGACAGGTCTCACAGGGTGTGGGCAGCTTGCGATGGCTTTAGGGTTTAGGGTTTAGGGTTTAGGGTTTAGGGTTTAGGGTTTAGGGTTTAGGGTTGAATTTTGGTTTGGGCTTCGCGGCTCGTGGGGACTTCAGTTTGCGGCTGCGGAGGTTGGCCCTGCAGGAGTTGCAACATGTTTTGCACTAAGCCCTAAGCCCTAAACCCTAAACCCCAAGCCCTGGCATGTTTTTGGCCTGATGTGGTGGCTCCGTTATGCGAGCTGAGCGTGGGTCGACAGGAGGCTGCCGCGCCTGATGCAAGCTTCGGTGGGAATAAGGTTTAGGGTTCAGGGTTTAGGGATTCCCTTATGGTCGCTTGATAAACATACGAAAAGAACCCCCCCCCAAAAAAAAAAAAACTGTTCTAATGATTAAGGCCCAAATATTATCCAAAATGAGGACCTGCCTCCACCGCAGGTGTGAGACCTTGATGCCACCAGCTTCGACCTTTCCGCAACATTCTATGGCAAAAAATCACGGATCGAGCTTAAGACCCTGAAAGTTTCGAGGTCAGGACAGCTTGCCGCCAGAGGACATCCACAAGGCTCGGGGCGGGAGCTGGGCTTCTGGTTCAGGGATGCCGAAGGCATCCCGTTGATACTCCTAGACGCTTCACAGCCCGAACCCTAGTCTCCATGTCATCTCCATGTCCCTGAGGTTCCCTAAACCCTAAACCCTAAACCCTAAACCCTAAACCCTAAACCCTAAACCCTAAACTCTTCAGCTGCTGTAGGTGTTCTCGGCTTCACGACCACTCAGCGTCGCACAGTGGCAAGCGCTTTTGCCCGGGCACCCGAAGCTTCTCCGCGGAGCCAGCTTCAGCGGTTTAGGGTTCAGGGTCTAGGGTTTAGGGTTTAGGGTTTAGGGTTTAGGGTGGTTTAAGGGGTTAATGTTAGAGTCGCTTTAATAAACCCCCCCCCCAAATCTTGTTTTACCTTACCCCTAACCCCTAAACCCTCACTAAACCCTAAACCCTATACCCTATACCCTAAACCCTAAACCCCAAACCCTAAACCCTACGTTGGGAGTTCTCCTAGGCCGCACTAAGCAAGGTTCTTGCCCGAGTTCAGGGCTTGGTGGTTACTTGCCACGGTTTAGGGCTTTTAGGGTTTAGGGTTCAGGGTTTAGGGTTTAGGGCTTTTAGGGTTTAGGGTTCAGGGTTTAGGGTTTTTAGGGTTTATAGCTTACTTGTTGGACTTAGGGGTTGGCCTGGGCTCTGGAGTTTGGCTCAGTCCCCTCGCACACCCAGCTTCTAACCGGCAAAGCTCTACATCCTCACTTATCCTTGAAGCAGAACGACCCTAAACCCTGAACCTTAACCCCCCCCCTCCCTAAACCCTAAACCCTAAACCCTAAACCCTAAACCCTAAACCCTAAACCCTAAACCCTAAACCCTAAACCGTAAACCCTAAACCCTAAACCCTAAACCCTAAACCCTAAACCCTAAACCCTAAACCCTAACCCCCCCCCCTCCCTAAAGCCAAAACCCTCCCTTCTGGCCTTCTGGCTGAGGCCCTTCCTGGACAAGCGCCCAGATGGAAGCATCCTTTGGTTCGCAGCCCCAGGGTCTTAGGGTTCTCGGGTTGAGGTTAGGGGTTTGGGGTTTGGGGTTTGGGGTTTAGGGTTTAGGGTTTAGGGTTAGGGTTCAGGGACGCTGCCGGGGGGGGGCGGGGGGGGCTGTGGAGCTTTTGCTGCAAAATTCCCACTCTGCTGTTCTCTGACATTTGTTGGTGTAGGTCCTTCGAGATGCGTCGAGATGCGCCAGGGTTTTGGGGTAGTTTAGGGTTTCTATGGGGTTTAGCATGTGTTTGGGTCCTGGTTGAGTAGGTCCTGCTTACGTGGCACAGGGCACGTGGCAGAGAAGCATGGAGAATGTGCTGGCCCTTCCATCGCACCGCATCGCATTTTGCCGAAATCTAGGATCTCATGCCCCGAACATGAGACCAACACTGCATGAAGAAACACCTTCGCCTTCAAGGCATGGAGAAGCACGCCTAGGTTCTTGGTTAGGGTTGAGGGTTGAGGGGGCTAGTATTTAGATGGTTCGGGCCGGGTGCAAGTTTCCCTCGCAAGTCCCATGCCCGGTCCAGTGCCTTGCTTGAAACCCCAAACCCAGAGACGAGCACCCAGTAGGGTTCGGGGTTTAGGGTTCAGGGTTCAGGGTTTAGGGTTTAGGGAACACCCCACACGACTTCCGTCGAGGCGGTCAGTTCTGGCGTGGGCGGGCACTGCTGCGAGCAGGCGTGCTGCAGTAACCCCATCGAAATGTGGGGCGCCTGTTCCTAGCAACACTTCCCTCACATTAGGCAGTACACTCTAGAATCTAGAGGCACGAACCCAATGGTCTAAACTCCAAACTTCTCCTCGTGCGTTGTCCATGTTTGTCCCTTCCAACACCACACAGCTTAACAAGGCTACACTGGCACCCACCACCGAAACCCTTAATTGAATCCAAAAAAAGGTTTAGCATCTTTTCCTTTGTTTTTTGGAGAAGCAAGAGAAGCCCCCAAACCCTAAACCCTAAAACCCCAAACCGCAAACCCTAAACCCCAAACCCCAAACCCCAAACCCCAAACCCTAAACCCCAAACCCCAAACCCCAAACCCAGCACGGCCTTCCCTGCCAGGCCCAAGCCATCAGCCCCCGCCTCGACCCCAGCTGTGCCGGTCGCGGCGCTGCCAGTCGAGGCAGGTTTAGGGGTTAAAGGAAGTGTTTCAGAAGGGAGTTCAAATGTGTTTTTGAAAGGGTTTCTAAAAGGGTTTGCAAAGGGTTGTAGCTTTTACAAAGGGTGTTAAAAGGGCTTTAGTTTTTTGTCAAAGGGTTTTCAAAAAGGTTTTTGAGGGTTTTTGTTAGGGTTTAGGGTTTTAAGCAGGGTTTTGGGGGTTTTAAGGTTTTCGGGTTTTGAAGGGCTTCGGGGGTTTGGGGTTTTTTGGCGGTTCTAAGGGTTTAAAAAGGTTAGGGGCTTGAGGGTTTTGAGGGGCTTTTGGGTTTTTAAGGGTTTTAGGGGTTTTACGCGTTTTAGGGTGTTTCTTGTCTTAGGGTATTAAAAGGGTTTCAGGTTTTCTTTTGTTGTGGGGGGGGGGTTTGGGTTTCAGGGTTTAGGGGTTTAGGGTTTAGGGTTTAGGGTTTAGGGTTTAGGGTTTAGGGTTTAGGGTTTAGGGTTTAGGGTTTAGGGTTTAGGGTTTAGGGTTTAGGGGGCACTGCGCCCTGTGTTGGTCAGGTACTTGCACCGAAGCCAGCCGCGTTGACCTCAGAGCCACGTGCGGTGCAGCAAGTGTCGCATGCAACTGGGAGCTTTAGGGTTTAGGGTTTAGGGTTTAGGGTTTAGGGTTTAGGGTTTAGGAGCGTTTAGGGTTTAGGGCCATTGCAGTGCAGGCATCTGACCCATCGCTGCAGCCACATCTCTGTCCGACTGCCCCAGCATCCAGCCCGGCTGCCCCAATGCCCTTGCCGGCCGCCGCGCCCGCAGCGACGCCTGCAGCCCTACCAGCACACGCCACGGCTCCAGTTCCTGCAGCCACACCGGCACCCGCCACAGCCTGCTTCTCAAAGCCCAGTGCTCCAGCCGGGCCCTGTGGCCCCCCACCCGGGCCAACAGCAAAGGGCCCACTGGCTCTGCCAGCCAGCTCGAGGCCAGCAGCACCAGTGGGTCCGAGCTCACCTCCTCCAGACTCCAGACCCGTCAGCCCACCGCCACCTACACCCACGCCCGCCACACCTGCAATTCCTTCGCCCTCGACACCTGCTGTTCCTGCGAGGCTGCGCCCTCAGCTCATGAAAGATGTGGCTACTTCGAGGTTCATGGTACTTAGTATCCCACTTATAACCCTATTAGGGTACTTAAGGGGCTTATATGGGTCATAACTACACCTATCATGGGCTACTAAGTACCTTGAACCTCCGAGTAGGGTCAGCATACGGGCCGCGTTCTGGACGACACGCGCCTGCGCACTGGCAGGCCAAAGAGCGCCACACCTTCTGCCCAGGCCCGAGAGGGTGGGCGCAAGCGAAGATACCCGAAATTAGGGTTTAGGGTTTAGGGTTTAGGGTTTAGGGTTTAGGGTTTAGGGTTTAGGGTTTAGGGTTTAGGGCCCTACACCCTAAACCCGAAACCTTGCTTTGACAACCCCAAACCGACTTGTTTGTAGGTTACCCAAGAATCCTACCGTGTCCTACTAGGAGTTTCACAATGAGAGCCTAGAACAAACTAGATTCTGAGTTCTTACGGTTGAATCCTTGGGGACCATCACGGTCGGGCCGTCATCCCCCAAAAGATCGCGTGACGAATCCTACACCCCATCCTACGAAGCCCAGAAACCTCCTATTATGCTTGTCTGCCCGAAAACCCCTGTAATTCAGTAATGTTCATCAGATACCCAATACGGCCTACAAGCCTCCTATAAACTTATAAGCCCTCCACAGCCCACGAAGCTCCTATAATGAACCCCTTACAAACTGATAAACCCTATACCCCTCCTATGAACCTCTTATTAGGCTTGGTAACCCTATGAACCTCCTATAGACCTCAAAGCTCTCAAAACTGGATCCGTGTTGGTTATAACTTTACATGTTTGTCTAATGAAATTCCCAATAAGGCATAAACATGATTAATTTAGATATACCCCCCAACAAGGAAGCAGAAAGCCCCTAAACCCTAAACCCTAAACCCTAAACCCTAAACCCTAAACCCTAAACCCCAAACCCTAAACCCTAAACCCTAAACCTCGTAATCGCCCTGCGATGTGGATTCGCCCCAGCTGTGCAGGAGTGAAAAAAAACCCTAAACCTCATTTCTCGAAGCTGAGGCCGTCGCGGCCCTCGGCCCACCCCCGCCCAGGAGTCGAAGCCGAAACGCCTTAGCCGGATAAGCCCTTATAAGCTGGGGTTTCGGGTATATAGGGTTTATAGGGTTTTTAGGGTTTTTAGGGTTTTTTTTGGGTTTGTTGGGTTTTTTTTGGGTTTGTAGGGTTTATAGGGTTTATAGGGTTTATAGGGTTTATAGGGTTTATAGGCTCCCCCTGATACTTAACAGTCCTTAATAGGAATTATTGTATGCCCCTTTTTGCCCTTTTATAATCTTAGTGCAGGGGGAACATGCCAACTTATAAGGTATTTGGGGTGGGTGCGTTTTTTGCTGAACATTTTCGGACAGGACATCATAGCCCGGATGCACAAACGGTTTAGGGTCCTCTTCTGGCTTTAGCTGCTGGGTTCAGAATTGGGATGTTCCCCCTTTATACAACAGTCCTCAATAGAGATGAGAATAGGGCGGGGGGCGTACTATAATCCCGATGAAGGAGTGTTAGTATAAGGGGGAAAATCGCAAGTTCAGGATGTGGGTGGGATCCGGTGGCCTTGTTGCAGATGTCGAGATTGGGGGTCTTAAGCTCCCGCTTGATGTTGGGGTAATGGAGTCTAGCTTGGCATGTTCACCCCGTTTACTTGCGGTTCGTAATTGAGAGTATGTTGCGGTGCTACAAGCCCTATTAAGGACTGCTCGTATCACCGGGAACATCCCAAAGTTTAGCCAACAAGTTCATGACCTGGCATCTAACGCTGCAGTGTTTAGTTAGGTCTGGTAAAGGCACGGGGGGGTGCCCATAAGCTGATCTTCTCACCATCGCATTCACTAAACCCTAAAAACGGGAACTGCTGGGCAGATCCGGACCATTCGTCACGCACGTGTTTCAAGCTTTGCAACCCTAAACCCACCCTCGACCCTAAACCCTAAACCCTAACGACCTTATCATCAAATGCTTCTCTTATAGCCCTGCTCTCCCGCTCGTTTGGGGTGTAGGGTTTAGGGTGACAAGCTAGCATACTCTGGCACACGCAGTAAGAATGCATGTCAATGTGCCTGTGGCAGCCAGGGTGAACGCGCCTGGTGCACCCTCCTTGCTGTCTCGGCCGGCATCCACGCCTTCTGTGCCGCAGGCAGCAAGTTAAGGTTTAGGGTTTAGGGTTTAGGGTTTAGGGTTTAGGGTTTAGGGTTTAGGGTTTAGGGTTTAGAGTGCAGCAGGACTTGGTGTCGCGTGTTTCAGCATTCCTCGATACAGCTGCAGGTTGGTGGTGTACTTGCTAGTAGGAAAGATGACGCATTTTCACACCATGGCCGGCAGGCAGCCACCTCCACCTTGGGCCACGTGCTCGGTGGCTTTCGGGTGTTTTGCTCGGCGTGATTGAACATGTGATGATGAGGTCCTGCAGTGCCGAAGATAGGTGCGGCTGCAGGGACACCACCTGCACCAGGAGTGCCGAAGATAGGTCCGACTGCTGGGACACCACCTGCACCAGGAGTGCCAAAGATAGGTCCAAGTGCGGGGACACCTTCTGCACCAGCAGGCCCCTGCGGTCCACCACCTGGGCCGACAGGTCCACCACCCGGACCGACAGGTCCACCACCCGGACCAACAGGTCCACCACTTCAGCCACCCACAGCTCCTGGCAAGACGCCAGCATTCGGAGGGCCATTGAAGTTCAACACTCCCACAACACCAGCTCCAGCAGGACCGAGTGGGCCACCGCCAGGACCAACCGGCCCGCCTCCTGCAACACCAACAATCGGCAAGACACCAGGACCTGCAATGGCAGCGAGGCTGCTTGGACCAGGCAGCCCACCGCCGGGACCAACAGGTCCGCCACCTGGCCCGGCTGGTCCGCCACCTGGCCCAACAGGACCACCACCTGGCCCAACAGGCCCGCCACCAGGACCAACAGCCCCGGCTGCGTGTCTAGGCAAACCTTCTGGCCCAACTGGACCTCCACCAGGCCCTGCAGGCCCACCAGCTGGACCCACTGGCCCACCACCCGGGCCAGCAGCACCCAGACCTGCAGGACCCACTGGCCCACCACCAGGTCCAGTGGGACCACCTCCAGGACCGACAGGACCACCTCCAGGACCAACAGGGCCACCACCAGGGCCCAACAGGCCTCCAGGACCAGCTGGGCCACCCCCCTCCGCACTTCCATCTCGACCCTCAGCACTTCCCACAGCATCGGCACTTCCAACTTCCAGCCCTCCAGCGCCAGCGGCATGCCCAGCGCGGCCATCTGCACTTCCCGCATCAACGCCGGCAGCTTGCCCAGCAACGCCCTCCGCACTTCCGACAAGTGCTTGTGCCCCACGAGGTCCTGCAGGCCCACCGCCTGGACCTGGAGGGTCGCCCTCGCACATCTCGGCCTCCGGAGCCCCGCCAGGCCCTGCAGGTCCCCCGCCTGCCGCCTGCACCCACTTCTCCAGTTCTGCAGCACCAACCCATGCGAGTTGCTGCTCCGGCCCACCTCCTGGCCCAGCCGGGCCTCCGCCGGGACCCTGTGGACCCCCGCCGGGACCGACTGGTCCGCCACCTGGTCCAGCTATGGCGGATCCTCCCGTGGAGGATTGCCCGGTGCAGTGATTGTTCATGAACCGTCAAGTTAATGTTTGTGGCTGAAATCTAGTGTTGAGATAGATCGACGAGATACTGTCGATAAATAGACAGACACAGGGAGATGCCCGCACTCGCGCACACACACACACACACATACAGAGACGGAGAGAGCGAGAGAGAGAGAGAGAGAGAGCGAGAGAGAGAGACAGAGCCAGAGAAAGAAAGAGAGAGTGAGGGAGACACGCAGAGTCGACACAGACACAGGCACAGAGACGGAGACAGACACAGTTTCTGAGACAGAGACAGAGACAGAGACAGAGACACCTACACCTGCACCTGCACCTACACCTACACCTACACCCACACTGACAGCGACACTATAGTTTCCACTTAAACTGACTTCCTTCAACTTAGCCAACTAACCAACTTACTAAACCAGCTAGCTTTATATGCACGTGTGTGTGTGTGTGCATATACATATATATATATATATATGTGCAATTTTGCGTTTATTCGACGTCCATATGTTATGGTACAAACATGTGCACACTTCTTTCTTCCCACATGTGAAAACTTCGGCCCTCGTCCTTCCAAGCTTGCTGCCAGGACGCCGGGGCCACCAAGGTGGCACCTGTTCATTTTTGGCTTCTCAGGGTTTAGGGTTCAGGGCTAGGGTTTAGGGTTTAGGGTTTCGGGTTTAGGGTTCAGGGCTAGGGTTTAGGGTTTCTGGTTTAGGGTGTAGGGGTTAGGGTTTCCAGGGTTTGGGAATACAGTGTCCAGATTTTTTTCGTGTGTGGTGGAGGTGGCGTCTCTTCTGGATGGAAGATATGGGAGGATAGGGAATGGCTTGAAGGAGGTATGCAGACTCTGTACGAGCACTTCCAGGGTTCATGGGCACTTTGAGCTTATAACCGCAACGATAGGTCTACTTATAGCCTGCTTTGAGGACTTAAGGGCTTTTAAGTCTTAAGTGCAGCTATAATTGGGGGTTATAAACGTACCCTGAACCTCGAACTCTTGCAAAGCTGACAGCGCCTATTCCGGGCCTGCTGCATGTTTGACTGCAAAAGGCTGCCGGGTGGAACTGCTTAGCGCAAGCATACCTTCTCTTTTGGAGCGTGGTGTTGCGTTGAGGGTTTAGGGTTTAGGGTTCAGGGGGGCTTTGGGGAAAGGGTGTGAGATTGACACGAAAGATGGGCTCGAGATGGTCGAGGCTGTTCGCCTCACCCCTCGAGGCTGCGAGATTGTAACCCTAAACCCTAAACCCTAAACCCTAAACCCTAAACCCCTACTTGAAGGCTCGCGGGATCCTACGAAGCTAGTAGAGCTTGGTTTCCTTGGTGCTGAGCTTTGGGTGTGCGAGCTCAGGACGTAGCCCAGGCAGAACTCTTAGGTGTGGGATGTATTCTACGTGCCCTAAGTTGGGTTGCTCTGATGCAAGCCAGGTTTATAACCCTAAAGCCCTAAAGTTCCCCTCAAAACCCTAAGCCCCAAGCCCTAAGCCCTAACCCTAAACCCTAAACCCTACACCCCTAAACCCCTAACCCCTAAACCCTAAACCCTAAACCCGAAACCCTAAACCCTAAACCCTAAACCGCCACCCCCCCCCCCCCCCCCCCCCCCCCTTCACCCCATCCTGCCACGCAGCTCGACGGCAAGATGGATGCGGCCGCACGGCGCAAGGCACAGCAGCACGAAAGCCTCGACTAAGACACGATGTAGGCCCTCATTTCCCTTGTTTAGGGTTGAGGTTTAGGGTTTAGGGTTTAGGGTTTAGGGTTTAGGGTTTAGGGTTTAGGGTTTAGGGTTTAGGGTTTAGGGTTTAGGGTTTAGGGTTTAGGGTTTAGGGTTTAGGTTAGGGTTTAGGGTTTAGGGTTTAGGGTTTAGGGTTTAGGGTTTAGGGTTTAGGGTTTAGGGTTTAGGGTTGGGGTTTAGGGTTTAGGGGTTAGGGGTTTAGGGTTAAGGGTCGAGGGTCTAGGGTTTTGAGTGTAGGGGGGGAGTTCCCTTATACTCCCCTTAAACCAAAAGTGTGCCCTTTATTCCTGGCTACTCCTGGGTCAAGTCAAGTTCTGGATGTTTTGGCGACTTGTGCAGGGTTAACATGTATATGTATATTTATATATATATAGAGAGAGAGAGAGACACTTTCTGTTCAAAATTAAAGTATGTTTGGAGTCTTGTTTATTAATTGATTACGGGTAGTGGCCGGCGAGGAAAGGGGCAAACAAGACAAATCTTGCTTCACCCTTCATGATCATCACCTGCACGATATCTCTAGCTCAACACAGCCATGTGGTGTTCGCCCAACGGTTCAACCTACACACCCTACAGCTGCAACTTAAAGGTTGTATGGGCTGCACAAACAGCCCAGGCGACGAATGCTAAGATCTTTGATCCTCCTCAAATTCCTGGAGATACCGATCTTCTGACTTACGCATAGTTGCCTTGTCTGCGGTGTGACAAGGAAGCCCTACTTGGAGGTTCATGGTACTTACTAACCAATTATAACTGTACTTATAACCCTACTTATAACACCCCTAAAGGGCCTTATAGGGGTTATCCCAATTATAAGTAGGGTTATAAGCCCAGTTATAAGTGGTTATTAAGTCCCATGAACCTTCAGTAGACCTGACCTTCCCCGAACCTACTTCTTGGTAGGTGATCAAAGAATTCTAGAAGGGGCTTCATGATGGCACCCTAGAAAAAGGTAGTAGGTTTTGGCGTCTTAGAGGGTAAACCCCTAAATACATTGATAATCGGAACCTACAAAGAAGTAGGTTTTGGGTTCTTCAGGTAAACATTAACGTTTGGGATGTCCCCCCTTGTACTATCAATCCTTCATAGGGATTCTAGCACCCCGTATTATGTATCATCCCGAATCAGGATAAGGGGGGACCATCCCAATACACAAGTCAAAAGCGCTTCCAAGTCGGGTGTTTGGCTGCAACAGTTCCCCCAACCCCCGGGGACCACCTGCGTAGCAAGACGTTGGGGCTGTTTGCCCTAAACCCTAAACCCCCTAAACCCCCTAAACCCCCTAAACCCTGAACCCTAAACCCTAAACCCTAAACCCTACCTTCAAGTAATGAAGGCTGAGCTTGATGCCAAGATGGCTGCGCGGCAGCGCGAGGCGGCTGGGGTGGAGCCTGCTTTTGTGTTCTGGGTTTACATTGGGTGCCTTTAGAGGGGCGCCCTGAGGTATTTTCGATACCACAGAGTAAACCGCATGAACTTGAGACCGTCGAATCTCGACCCTAGCACCTTCACCCCTTAGCCCAACACCGTTGGGAAATGGGTGCCTTGTGTTGGTTCAACTTGGGATGCCTGTATTGTGGCAATGTCTTGGTTGCGAAGCCTACTGATTTTCGACAAAAACCCATAATTTCAGGAGGCCCTGACCGTCCTGCCTTTAACCCAGGTTCTTGCAATAAGGAGTGGGCGCCTCAAGCCTTATAAAATACAGGGGAACCCAACTTCGGGAATTTAGACCCTTCACATTGGGAGGTTCCCCCTCATACAATCAGTCCTTCAATAGGGATGACAATAGGGTGTACAACAATCCCGATTGAGGACTGCTGGTACAGGGGGGGGGGGGGGGACATCCCAGCCTTCACATAAAGAACTTGGGTTCTTGAGCTTTGAAGTGGGACACCAGCCGCTTATTCCCTCCTGGTTGTCGGATCGCTTACTCGCCTAGTCCAGCGAAATCGGTGTGGTGCTCTTGTTGCCCTAAGCCCTAAACCCTAAACCCTATACCCTAAACCCTATACCCTATAAACCCTAAACCCTAAACCTCAAACCCGGCCAGTGATGCGGGAGCGAAAGAAAAACTGAAACCCCAAAAGCCTGAAAAGACGCCCTCTGAAGCAGGCCGAGGAGAGGCGCGCGAAGGCGAAGGCAAGGGCAGCAGCTGGGGGCCCAGATGTAGAGGATTTAAGCGTTTACACACTCGGTTTAGGGTTTGGGGGTTTAGTGGTTTTAGGGGTTTTGGGGTTTAGGGGTTTTGGGGTTTTGGGGTTCAGGGGTTTAGGGGTTTTTGGGTTTTGGGTTTTGGTTTAGGGCTTGGACCTTAGCAGTCTAAGCCCCTAAACGCTTGAATCCTTAAACCCTGCCTGTAGCACCGGAGGCGCCTCTTGCGAAAAGGCCCTGTTTTGCGGGGGGGGGGGGGGGGGGCGGGGCGGGGGGGGGGGGGGGGGCGGGGGGGGGGGGGGGCGGGGGGTGGGGCGGGGGGGGGGGGTGGGGCGGGGGGGGGCGCACTTCTTTTCTCATCAAAATGTCTCCTTACCGGCAAGTGGTGTCCTCCTCGAGACCAGTACTGGTGGCGGCCCTTGCTTAAAGTCATATACGCCAGGATCCCAGGTCGGGGGAACCCATCCTCGAAACTCCACATCCTAAACCCTAAACCCTGATTCCTAAACCCTAAACCCTACATCCTAAACCCTAGACCCAAAACCCTAAACCCTAAACCCTACATCCTAAACCCGAAACCCTGATTCCTAAACCCGGGGAAAACCCCGAGGGCCCCAGGCGCCAGGCCGCCGCGCCTCCAGGGACCCCAGGCTTTCTGCAACTCCGCGGTGCCTGGGACCCTCACACCCCCCTTGGCACCCTCAAAGCCTGGGACCTGGGACTTTTCCTCTTAATCTTCGACTCTTGAGGTCAAGAAAAAAACCCTGCTGTAGTACGTGAGTCTAGGCCGAAACTCTAGAAGGAGTCGAGTCGGGTGGCATAAGGTTATGCCGCCTGAGACGGCGTGGGGTGGGATGAACATGTTGCCCGATGGCCCTCCACGATCGGGCCATGACTGCTCCTCGCATGTCGCGAAGCCTTCGAGCCTAGTCTGCATCCCAACCTTCACAGCTTCTGCGCCATATCACAGCCAATCCCCCAGCCTCCCAAACCCTAAACCCTGAACCCTAAACCTTGAACCCGAACCCCCAAACCCCAAACCCTAAACCTCTAAGCCCTAAACCCCTAAGCCCTAAACCCTAAACCCTAAACCCTAAACCCGAACCCACAGGCTCCCACGTCCCAGCAGCCCAAGGCGCTGAAATCGGTCAACGAAGGCGAAGGTTGAGCACCTTTTGCGGAGGCATGCTGCGGGTTTAGGGCTTAGGGTTTAGGGTCGAGGGTTGAGGGTTTGGGTTTAGGGTTGAGGGTTGAGGGTTGAGGGTTGAGGGTTGAGGGTTGAGGGTTGAGGGTTGAGGGTTGAGGGTTGAGGGTTGAGGGTTGAGGGTGGAGCGTTCAGGGTTTAGGGTTGAGGAATGAGGAATGAGGGTTGAGGGTTGAGGGTTTAGGTTTAGAGTTTAGGGTTTAGGGTTTAGGGTTTAGGGTTTAGGGTTTAGGGTTTAGGGTTCAAGGAACCCTCAACCCAGCACCCCTAAACCCGGAATCCCAAACCCCGCAACCCCGAAACCCCCGAAACCCCCGAAACCCGAAACCCGAAACCCGAAACCCGAAACCCGAAACCCGAAACCCGAAACCCGAAACCCGAAACCCTAAACCCTAAACCCTAAACCCTAAACCCTAAACCCTAAACCCTAAACCCTAAACCCTAAACCCTAAACCCTAAACCCTAAACCCTAAACCCTAAACCCTAACCCGAAACCCTAAGCCATGTCATGGATCTCGTTCCTTCCTTCTAGCCAAGGTTCCCTGGTCTGACGTAGCTAGGGGGCTATAGTAAACAGGGTTTAGGGTTTAGGGTTTAGGGTCCATGTACCTGTAGTGGGGCTTAATAGGGCTTATAGTTTACGGCGCATGATCCCAACTGTGGGGTTGTCTGGTCCCAACGGTAGCTTGCTGTGGAAGGCGCCCCAAGCAGCAAGACGCTGAGAGTCTAAGAATATCGTTTACCTGAGCAACCCCAGACCGACTTGTTTGTAGGTTACCTGAGAATTTTTGCAAAGAGTTTCAGAATGAGAGCCTACAAAAAAGTAGGTTCTGGGTTCTTAAGGTAGGCCAGAATGGGGAGGGGAGGCGGGGTTTAGGCTTTTGCATCTTGGAGATGACCATGCGCACCTGCCGCAGAACTGAGAACAGAATGCAAAGGACACGGCATCAAGGCATCAGGATGCCCACTACTTCCCATAAAGTGTGGTTGGGCCACCGATGGAAATGTCTGATCTGCACGGTGCTTGTAATTAGCAGAGCAAGTGTTAACTTGTGCC
Organism: Symbiodinium natans; assembly: GCA_905221605.1. NCBI lineage: Eukaryota > Dinophyceae > Suessiales > Symbiodiniaceae > Symbiodinium > Symbiodinium natans. The sequence goes on from CAJNDS010002425.1 coordinate 280,598, forward strand.
CAATTTGACTGAGCGATGTGTGTTCCTAAGCCCCGGAACCCTAAACCCTAAACCTTCCCAGCAGTGTGGTTGCGAGGCTGCTAGGCAGGTGGCACAAACCCCAAACCCTAGTTAAAACCTTAAACCCTATGGTAGCCCCATGGTGCCCTTTTGCCTTTTGAGGTTTTAGGTCCCCTCATAAACGTAACTGACCCCCAACCGGGTACCCTTCTTGTTGCATGCTTTCTGGACTACCAAGCCTGTATGCAGCCCTTGCTTCACCCAACTTCCTAAACCAAAAGCCCTAAACCCTAAACCCTAAATTTAAGAGCCTCCGGCTCAAGCAGGTCGGGGGGCGTGGTGGGGGGGGGTAGGGGCGGGGGGGGGGGGGGCAGGGGGGGGGCAGGGGGGGGCAAGGGGGGGGGCAGGGGGGGGGGGGGTAGGGGGGGGGTAGGGCAATGGGTTGGGGGGGGGGGGTTGGAGGGGGGGGTGGGCAGGGGTCGGGTAAGGGTGGGGGGGGGTAGGGTTTTCGTTGCCCTGTGCGAAACCGGTCCATGAGTTTTCACCTCCACAAACCCATCCAACACGCCGCCAGGGTCGGCGGACCCTAAACCCTAAACCCTAAACCCTAAACCCTAAACCCTAAACCCTAAACCCGAAACCCGAAACCCGAAACCCTAAACCGCAACTTAAAACCCGAAAGAGAATCCCCTGGCTGTGTTGCCTCAAGGTGCAGCCCGCAGGCGCATCTGCGAGTGCAGAGGCTGCTGATGCGCGCCTGAATGCCCCCTTTTTTTCAAGTCAAGCCTCCTAGTCATAGGGTTTAGGGTTTAGGGTTTAAAGGTTAAAGGTTTAGGGTTTAGGGTTTAGGGTTTAGGGTTTAGGGTTTAGGGTTTAGGGTGTTTCACCCAGGTAAGGCATATTGCTTCACCACGAGGGACCCCGAGGCTGCGCCTTGCTCCCTAGCTCTGAAGAAAGGCGAGCGCACACCTCCCACTCTTGAGTCGAAGGATTGGCCTATACGCAGTAGTAGAGTTTAGGGTTTAGGGTTTAGGGTTTAGGGTTTAGGGTTTAGGGTTTAGGGTTTAGGGTTTAGGGTTTAGGGTTTAGGGTTTAGGGTTAAGGGGGTACCCAAAGGGTCCATGTACCCATATAGTGTATACTTGGACCTTGAAGGGGTTCCTATACAGTAGCTTTAGGGCCCAAATATGTACTATATGGGTACATGGAGCCTTAGGAGTAGTAACCTTTGGGCCGTTTTTGTGCCGAAGTCGACGGATTGGCCTATACTTAGTAATTAGTAGAGTAAGGTAACATTTCGCCTTTTTGCGCGATTCCTAAACACGAGGTCTAGCCATGGCGTCCTTCGCTGTAAAGAAATCCAAGACCTACCCGAACCGACAGGCCCTGAAGTACTGTGATACCAAGGCGACCGCTCGGTATGTCGCATGTCGGGTACGTCTTGGAATCCGGAATCCGGAAGGACAAAGTCTCCCCTTCCACGCTATGGAGCTTTTCCCGAGGCAGCCGGTCACAACTTCTTCCCATCATGCCTCGAGAGGCCCTCACCTCCTCGAAAGCTCCGGGCACTTTGGTCTTTCAACAAAGCACGCCCGAAACTGCACTAAGCCCGACCGTATAGACCTAGGGATATTCAGCCCTTGCAGCTGTGTTTGTTTCCAGCGTTAGCAGATCGAAGTTACAGTAGCTCACACCTGACACGCATTACTGGCCGCACCTCCTGTCTGAGCTGGGCGACCAGAGTTCACTGTGAAGAACAAGGTTCTAGCTGCAGACCCTGCTACTGGAGGGCACGCCACTATTAGGCTCTAAGAGAAGCCCTTGGTGTGGGTCATGTTCCCAAACAGGTTTGAGGTTCAGGGTTTCGGGGGTTTGCAAGAATAAGCGGCCAAGACACCGGGTAAACACTGTGACAGTCCATGCGTACTTCTATACTGATTCCTCCTGGTGCAAGTTCCCCCGAGACTGTCTTGCATGGCATCTACACAGAACGATTGCAATCATGAGTTGGTTAGCCGCAAGGAACGCAAGCCCGCTACAGACGCCTGGCTGCACAACTGTTCCGCATTTGCATGCGGGATCTCGTCGATTTCCACCACCAGCTCGCAACAAAAATCGGTTTACTGAGTGTTGGAGTCCTAAACTTCAATGCTTTTTGGGGTTCTGGGTTCCGACTATATAGCTACTTCCAACTAAAAAGTATATACCTTTTTGCCAGCGTCTACTCGTTTAGGGTTTAGGGTTCAGGGTTCAAACCACGCAGAGGGTCCGGAGCTTGGGTCATAGCAGGCTCAGAGTCTGGGCTCATCTGGGTCCTCTCTTGGACTTGGGCTTTAGGGTTTAGGGTTTAGGGTTTAGGGTTTAGGGGTTAGGGTTTAGGGTTTAGGGTTTAGGGTTTAGGGTTTAGGGTTTAGGGTTTAGGGTTTAGGGTTTAGGGTTTAGGGTTTAGGGTTTAGGATGGGGTTCGATTTTCGCTCAGGAGTTGCCTGGTTCCTCTTTGTGCTTGAAAAACCATGCCTTTCTTCACTAGTCAGGACTCCGGAAAATCTGCCTGAAGACCGCAAAGAAAGGGTTTAGGGTTTAGGAGTTAGGGTTTAGGGTTTAGGGTTTAGGGCTTAAAAGATTCAACCCTCCATCCGAAGCCCGGCAAGCCTGTTCCGATGATAGCCTCTGTCTCAGAACCCTCAATCCTGATCCTATCTGTTACATGTGGGGCTTTCCGAAAATAGGGCTACCCTTTTTGGGGGTCCGGGCATAAAAGGGGCCCTATTTTGGGAAATGCCCAGGTGCATGTGCATTTTTTGTTGCTTGCGGCTCGAAGAAAGCGGAAAATCCGCTGTTCTGCTGTTGATGAACATGTCTCAAATCCCACGCCCAGATGCACACGCAGCTTCAGTTAGTTGGAGTTTGGGGCTCAAAAGTTTTGTTTTGTAAGTTCAAGATAGCGCTGGCAAGGAGCACAGTCAGCTTTTTCGAAGGCCTTATGCGAAGATGGCCATGCAGGGAATTCAGGCGCCCAGTTCGGAGCTTGTTATATACATATATATATATATAGAAGCTGAGCTCATCGCGTAGGCATGATCTTGCAGATACCTGAAGTCTGTTTTTTGATGATGGTGCTGAAGCCACCTCGTTTCTTGCCATCCGCCATCACCCTAAGCCCTACACCCGAAAACCTACACCCTAAACCCTAAGCCAAGAAACGAAGCGCACTGCTCACGCCCTCTCATCCTTCCCACAGCTCAGTGGGTTTAGGGTTTAGGGTAAACTCGCCGCGCCCAATTTTCGGGGTAATGCGTTTGGGAGCCTGCACGGCAGTTGCAGGAGCCCAGCACGAGTCCCCGGCCAAAACCTGCTGAGGACTGCGGAGATGGGTCTGTCAGGTTTCGGGTGCGTGCTCAACAAAGTCTGAGAGGGCTTCAGGTTCGCGAAATTTAGAGCGCACGTTTCTGGACTTTCGTGATCGAAGCAGTTAATTATTTGTCATAGAATATTTGCGCATCTGTTTTGCGTAGGTGTGCATTGTCATTTTCCTTTGTGTATGTATGTATGTTTTTTGCGATGTTATATACGCTACACAAGATGTATGAATGGTATTGTTACATGTTAGGGTTCGGGGGGCGCAACGTAGATCCTGAACCCCAGCTCCCGCTTTCCCGCCCCAAATCCTCTTCGGACAGGACGATGTGCCTGATAGCGCACACAGCAGCCTGGAAGCATTAACGGCCGGCCTCTATGGTGCGTGGGGTGCGCGGTACGGCCGTTGAGCAGCAGTTGCGGCAGCTACGCAGCTACACCCACACCCTGCCCAAAGCATCCTAAAAAGCGGCACTCCCAAAAACAGAAAAAAGAGCCGAAAGATAGACAAATAAACAAAAAAAAGTCCTACAGCTGATCAGGCTCCCGGAGTTTTCGGAACACTGTGTCCCCACGCTTCATGCGCGGCCTCCGGTTGCCTCCTCTAGCAACTCGGACTCTGGAACTGACGGGCTTGGGGGATGCTTTGGGGATGTATAGGCTTTTCAGGGTCTGGGGTTTAGGGTTTAGAGGGTTTCGAGGGTTTATTGAGCTGATTTGGTGAAGAGTCTGGGTTCAAAGTTCAAAAAGGGGTTTCTAGAGCTTAGCAAAAAGGGGCGGATGTTCTCATGCTCATATGGCCCCAGCACCGCTCCAGGGCACATGGCGTACAGGCATCGATGGGAGTGCAATGGAGTGCATGTAACAATGGAGCAATTTAAACATGTAGTAATATCACTACATAGGAATGCAATAAAGTAATACAGTAATATAGAAATATATTAATACGGGGACAGCATCATATTAGTATTAGCCCATTGTTCACCCTCACAGCTTGAGACCCTAACTCTCACGTCTTGTCTCTGCGCCGTTGATTCATCACCCCGTCCTTTCTAGCGGTTACAGTATTAACATGTGTTGACAAGGAACCCACTTTCGGGACCCAAACGACAGTTCAAGTTCAACCGCCAATAATAATACCGTACCGCCGTTCCTTGAGACCCAAACTCTCATTTCGTGGTCTGACCGTTCACACCCCTAGAATCGCATGCCAGGTTAACCGTGTAAAAGCCTATGTCTTGTTCACCGTCGTCACCTTCATGTCTTTCATATTATTACCAGTGAGTCATCGAACGAGTGCGCGGAGTGAGTGAAAGAGCGTACAGATGGCAGATATATACATCACTTACACAAACACACATACACACACACACACACATATACATATATATATATATATGCATAAGTATAGCTTTTGTGTATATGTATATGCATATATATATATATACATATATACATACGCATGTATACAGATATACAACTTATACAAGATAAAATACATATATACTCCTTGCGAAGCTGCCCCGTCCGACTGCGAAACCCTGCGTCTGACGCCAAGGCCCAGGCACAGGTGGAGGATGCAGGCTTGAAGCACTTGCTGGAGGAGCTGTTGGGGTTAGGGTTTAGGGTTTAGGGTTTAGGGTTTAGGGTTTTAGGGTTTTAGGGTTCTAGGGTTTAGGGTTTAGGGTGTAGGGCTAGGTACAAGTAGTGTGATAAGTATGGGAGCTATACTTTTTTGCCAGACTTAGGGTACTTATAGCCCTACTTAGAGCTACCCGTGAACCTCCAAGTAGGGTTTTGAGTTCAAAAACACATTGAGGGTTTAGAGCCCAAGGGCCGATTCTCAGACTTTATAGATTTAGGGGTGTCCGTTTTTGCGCAAAAAATAGGACCGCGGCCCAACATCTCAAGGGCGGGGTGTGCCCAACATCTCAAGGGCGGGGTGTGGGTGCGGCCTCGCAAGTCGCGAGTTCCTGTAAAGGTGTAGGAGTTTAGGGTTCTTCAGTTTCGGGTGATAGGCTAGAGGCTTTAGGGTTTTCGGGTTTAGGGCACATAGTCGCTGAGCGCTTGAGCGAGAGAGAGAGAGAGAGAGAGAGAGAGAGAAAAAGAGAGAAAAAAGAGAGAAAAAGAGAGAGAGAGCGAGCGAGAGAGAGAGAGAGAGAGAGAGAGAGCGAGAGAGCGAGAGAGAGCGAGAGAGAGAGCTAGAGGTAGAGAAGAGAGGGGAGAGACAGAGACAGGCAGAGACAGAGAGACGCAGCAGAGGCAGAGAGAGTTGGGACGTGCGGGCCCCTTGGGGGAGCTCAGAGCTCCTCTTTGGGGGGGGGGGGGGGGGGGGGGGGGTTAAGCGTGTGGAAAGAGAGAGAGAGTGGGACAGAGATACAGAGGGAGAGCGAGACGGAGAGACAGAAGGAGAGGAAGGTAGAATCTGCAGGAGGCCTGGATGCAAAAGGGCACTTGTCGCCGAGTGACACTAGTGAATCCTACTTGCCTGGCCTGAAGCATTGGAGCTGTAAGAGATATGCGGGTTTCCGAAAATAAGGGACCTCAATATGGACCCCCAAATAGTAGGATTCCCTTTTCATAAGGCCCCAAATAAGGCACCCTACCCTGAAATTGCCCTGAAAGAGCATTGCCAATCTCCTACTAGTTGCTTAAAAACCCCCCCAAGCACATGAATCGATTCTTCCTTGGCAACGTAGATATTGCAAACTTTCATTGTTTGGTGTTTTCTTAGTCATGTGCCTCATATCACATACATATATACATATATATATATATATGCATCATGATAAGGCGGCCCCTAATATCTGGCTAAACCCTAAACCCAAACCCTGTAGTTTCACTACGGTTAGAGGGTCAGTCCCGATATTGTGCTGGTTCACAGAGCAGTCGCGCTCAGTTGCTCAGATTCAGAGATAGCGCCGAGTCAAGCCTAAACCCCCAAACCCAAAACCCAGTGCAAGTTCAGAATTAAGACTACTTAGGAGTAATTCAGCCTACTTAAGGTTATTTAAGTGGGGAACCTAGGGGGGGGTGTAGTACAGAGGGGTAAGTAAGTAGTAATTAAGCCTACTGAAGGTTTTTAAGGGGGGAACCTATGGGGGGGGGGGGGGGGTTACAGAGGGGGGTAGTAGGGAAAACCCATGAAAGTTGGAGGAGATCCCCAGCAAATGGTTCCTGGACGACCAGCCGCGCGGCCTGCACAAGGGGCCGACTGGAGGTTTCCTTTCGGGTTTGGGGAGTTAGGGTTTAGGGTTTAGGGTTTAGGGTTTAGGGTTTAGGGTTTAGGGTTTAGGGTTTAGGGTTTAGGGTTTAGGGTTTTGCCAGCCCAGATGGAAGAAAAGAGGGGAAACCCTGAATCAGTCGAGCCGGGGGGGGGGGGGGGGGGGGGGGGGGGGGGGGGTGATGGGGGCTCACAAGCACCCAGCATAAACCTTATTGCTTAAGAACCCCCCCCCAAAAAAAAAAAAAAACACAACAAACAAAAATGCATGTTCCCTTTATTACCTTATATGGAAGAATATATGTGTGGGTGCTTAAGCAAATAGTAGATAGGCATTGGGTTCGGGCGGGGTCTACTTGGAAGCCCTTTTTGACTTAGTACGTGTATTTAGTATCCCCTAGAACTCCTTCTCATAATCCCCGTAACTTGGGGAACGTCCCAACATATAACCCAACTTACCAACCCTACTTGCATAAGTCAAAAGGGATTCCAAGTCGGGTTTTGGGCGGCAAAAGTTCACCCAACCCAGGGGGCCCCTCGCGTAGCAGGACACTGAACACTTTAAGCCCTGAAACCTGTACCAGACAGAGAGAAAGAGACCCGAAACCCCAAACCCCAAACCCCACACCCTAAACCCTAAACCCCTAAACCCTAGGAAGCCCGTAGCCAGACCAGAAAGAACTTCGAGGAAGTTCTGCCGGCGCGAAGTCCTTGAAGAGAACGTCATCGATGCTGAGATGCTGAAGAGAATCGACTTCTTCCGTAGCTCCGGCGGGCGTTTTAGGGTTTAGGGTTTAGGGTTCGGGGTTTAGGGTTTAGGGTTTAGGGTTTGTGTACTTGGAGGTTCATGGGTACTTATTAACGCCAATTCTATCTGTACTTCATGTCCTGGCTTAACAAAAGGTTCCGGTTGGGATGTTCCCCCTTATACGAACAGTCCTTAATCGAGATTATTGTACGCCGAGTACAATCCCTACAAAGGGCTATGAGTATAAGGGTGAACATCCCGAGGTCCAGGGTTTAAGGTTTAAGGTTCAGGGTTTGGGGCTGAGGGGGTTTCGGGGTTCGCCCCTGGCTTGTTTGGGGTTTAGGTCTAAGGGTTTTTCGGTCTGCCCTGCTAGATTATAGGAGTTCAACCAGCGCCCAGACTCACAACCTTAATCTTAACGCTACGCGACCCGCCTCCACCTGGCCCAAGGCAGCTTCCACCCGAGGCCTCGACGGATTGTAGGGAACGTACAACCCCAAGCCTTATTGGCATCAATTTCCCTGTTGCATACAAATATATCTATATATGTATCTAGATATACATATATATATATATATATATAGAACTCGCAAAACAGACCTGGAACCCTAATGTCCGAACCTCCGACGGGGCCCTGAAAAAGTCCTCAAAGTTTTGTTTGCGTGTGTTCCCGCTTCATCAAGCCTCCTCAGGCAATTTTGGGCCGGCCTTTCTCGATGAGCTGCTGAGCAGCCCTGAACTGTGGCCTCGAATATGGTGCAGGGTTTAGGGTTCAGGGTTTAGGGTTTTTGGTTTAGGACTCAGGATTAGAGGCTTCCATACTTCAGATCGCCAGAATGCCCTAGGGTTCAGGGTTTAGGGTTTAGGATTCAGGATTAGAGGCTTCCATACTTCAGATCGCCAGAATGCCCTAAGCCCTGAAGGGTGAACCCTAGCCGCCTGAGCTTGTCGGGGTCAGTGCAGGCTGCCGCACTGAGTGCCACGATAGTTGCCATCATCATTGTTAGGGTTCCATCGCTGCTGCGGCCATGATTCCTCGAACTGCCGTGCGCCGCTGTTGGGACCTCCCAATTCCCATGAATTCCGAGCATGTCGATGCTTACCCTTATAGACTTAAAGTTCCTTCAAACCTCTTTTAACAGGACATTGAAGAGGTCTCGCTTACCAGCCCAGAGCCACCAAGGAGAGCATCCGCAAGGTGCTGGTGATGCCTGGCACAGTACTCCTGCGCCAGGGCACCTCCGGGGACAGCATGATGGTGGTCTCCAAGGGACCCTTGACTTGCAACCCGAAACCCTCAACCCTAAGCCCTAAACCCTAAACCCTAACCCGGTACTTAAGCTTGGTGGCCGAGTGGTGCCGTTCTTGCCCTTTTTGGGTTGTGGGTTCCCTTTACAAAGGTAAAGAGCACCACAAAGGGCACTCTTATGTTAATATGGTTACGGAGCCACCAAGTCAGCACAGCAACAGTAGATTCTGTTCACAAAGTACCCTAAACCCTAAACCCTAAACCCTAAACCCTAACCCCTAAGCCCTAAGGCCGAAGCCGGCAGACACCAAAGCAGTGTGCTGGTGTAGTTGTGCATAATAAGTTGAGCCGTAACTCTCTATGTGAGTGTTACTGAGCGAAGCTGGAATGACATTTGAATGATGTTGATCAATTTGGGTTTCTTTGTTGAGTTTTTGTTTGTTGTTGTTGTTGGGGTTTGTTCTTTGTTTGAATAGGAAATCTCAACCGGAACGATCGAAGCTTTTTCCCTCCAAGAACGACAGACTCAAACCCTGCTTGCGGTTTGGCCAGCTATCCGGAAGCAAACGAAAAACAACCTAAGCCCTAAACCCTAACCCTGAGCCCTAAACCCTAAGCCCTAAACTCTAAGCCCTAAACCCTAAACCCTAAACCCTAAACCCCAAACCCTAAACGCTAAACGCTAAACCCTACCCTTAGCGCCGAATTCCGGGCGCAGGACGCGTCGCTGCCTCGGTAAACGGCCGTGTCGTGAAGCACCTGGGAGAAGGCTCCTACTTTGGTGCCCTTGCGGCAGCAAAGGGCTTTGAGCCTTGCGAGCCTACTTAAGGCTTGAGAGGGTTGTAGTTAGGGTTTAGGCTTTAGGGTGTAGGGTGTAGGGTGGATAGCCCCCACAGTCCGTTGCTCAAAAAGGGTGTAGGGTTTAGGGTGTAGGGCTTATGTTGTAGTTTAGGATAGGGTTTAGCAATGGGGTGGCAGAGGGGTTTGGGGTTCAGGGCTTCGGGTTGCCAAAAGGTCGTGGGCTTGTGTTTGTTGCGGGTTGTAACGGTATAACTGAACCCACTTATAAGCCCCTTAAGTGCCCTGACATGGTGATAAGTACAGTTGTAAATGCTTATTAAGTACCATGACATGAACCTCCAAGTAGGGCCTACGTGGAGAAGCGATTGCCAGGTCTCCCGAATGCGCAGTCCATTCGAAAGGGGAGGTTGGAATACCCTTAAGGCCCTAAATCCCTAAATCCCTAAATCCCTAAATCCCTAAATCCCTAAATCCCTAAATCCCTAAATCCCTAAATCCCTAAATCCCTAAATCCCTAAATCCCTAAACCCTAAATCCCTAAGCCCTAAACCCTAAGCGACAAACCTGAAACCCTAAACTCTTAGCAGCACAGAACTCTGGGCAGCCCTTTGTACCCCTGAAACCTGAGAGCCCAATTCCTACATCTGCTAGGGAGAACCCAACTTAGAGTGCTTCTTACTTGTACCCCTAAGGGTCCAGCAGGGAGAGGAGTTTAGGGTTTACGGTTTAGGGTTTAGGGTTTAGGGTTTCAGAAAGATTTAGGGTTTAGGGCTTAGGGCTTAGGGTTTAGGGTTTAGGGTTTAGGGTTGATACCGCCCCAGAAAACACCGCGCAAATCCAGGCGAGCTGGTGTTCTTAGGGGCGAGCCTCGTTCGGACCGCCACGGTGACTGCGACCACATTCTGCGACGTGCGGATCATCTACAACCGGAGCTTCAAAAGGACCCGCCAGCCCTAAAGCCTAAACCCTAAACCCTAAACCCTAAACGGCCCCTCAACTCGAAGGGGAGCCGGCCGAAACCCCTATGTTGTAGCCCTAAAGGTTCCCCTACTCCTAATTTGGCCTTTATACTGCCTTAAGGTTCTCTATAAAGGGTCCCAAAAACCCAAGGGTACAACCTTAAGGGTCCGAGGTCCAACCCCTAGATGTTTGTTGTGGAAAGATCAGGGCATGGCTCAGACTTTGGATACCGGACCTGATGCAGTTCGAAGGCTTCTGCTCCCGTGCGAAGGAGTGTAGGGTGTAAGGGTAGCACTTTGTTCAAAAGGGTGTAAGGGATCAGTATATATACATGTACATACACATATAAGAAAGGTTTAGGGTTCACGGTGTGGCAAAGTGGTAGCAAGATGTGAACCCCTGCACCATCATACCCGCCGTCAGGATCGCAGAGAAGTATCCCGAGGCTTGGAAGGGTCACAGGGTGTTGTGAGGCCTCGACTGTCGACTTGCGTGTTTCACCTTCCTTGCCGTGAACTTTGCCATGCCAATGCATGAGCAACATGTACTGCGCAGTATGCCAGCCAGGATATTGGTTTGCGTTCTGATTCGCTTGCTACTAGGTTTCGCTGGTAGGCTGTAAGTTCGCCGTTGTCGGATGTGAAAAAAACCCGGAAATTAGTCAGTGGGATCACTTTGACGAGGGCCCGCGGAATTGTGAAAACAGATCGGGCGATGCGAAATTTCGGTGAGGCTTTTGAATAGAGTTGTTGTCCTGATTTCGCCTCTATACTGTTCCTAAGCAAAGGCTTAGAGCCTGAGAGACAGACCAAAGCTGGTAGGGTTTGGATCCAGCCATCCCTTTTGAAATCATATGGGTCCTTGTTAAATTCGTAAACTCATTCCGTGCAACTCGTAGAACGCCAGACCCCCCCCTCCTCCCCCCTAAAAGGGGGGGGGGGGGGGTCCAACACTATCGTTTCCCTTGAGCTTGATGGGGTTTGGCCCAGCTCGGATGCCAAAAAGGGCTTAAAGCAATTATTCAATTTGGGTGCTTTGTGGTTCTGGGTCGAGTGCAAGTGCATCGGCTGGTGAGGTACAAGCCGCACTCAACAAGTTTGCGCTCGCGAATAACGACCCCGGACTGAATGCCAAGGAGGGCAATCTGGGAATAGGGTTTAGGGCTTAGGGTTGGCAGAGGGTTCTAGTAACTTAGTAGGGTTTAGGTGTTGCAGGATGTGCATACCACCTTCTTGGTAATCACAGGGCTGGAAACCGCGTGCCAGGTCACATCTTACGGAAATACATAAGCAGGCCCATGGAACCAACCACTTACTACAGAACAGTCCTAGAGACACAGTCTGGAGACCCCCAACCTCCTGTTTATCCTTCCGCTTTTTTTCTTACCCGGGTTTCTTGATCTTCCGCAGTAAAGCGATGTGCCGTTCCTAACCCCCGAACCCTACACTGGATGAGATCGAAGTCAGGTCGTTTTTTAACTCCAGCATGTGCCCAGCAATGCGTCGTGAGTGGCAGATCGGCACGCAGCAACAACAACGAAGCCAGACCCTATAAACCCAACCCTGAGTCCAAAACCCTGAACTTTGGACCCCCGTGGCCCCCGGCAGGCTGCAGGAAAGCTTGGCCGCGCGTTGGCAGACGCCTTGGCGCAGGTCTTTCAGCTCCTCACCTGCGCGGCACGGGTTTACATCGGGTTTAGGGTTTCGGGGTTATGGGTTTAGGGTTGAGGGTTCAGGGTTTAGGGTTTAGGGTTTAGGGTTCTACAGTAGTCTTGGTCAGGTTGTTGGGTCCGGATTACAGTGATGAACTCGGCTTCGGACCCCAATAGCAAGTTCAGATTGCCTGAGTTCGCGGGCGGGGTTGTTCTACATTTCTTCCGAATCCGCTTCCGTTGCTGGAGCTCAAAAAGACACTTCCTATATGCAGAGACATACAGGATCGATATCGCCATTGAACTGTATCTGCTGCAAACTCAGCTGCTCAATGGTGATAGTCGTTTAATATCGAACGAAACGAAAAAGACTAGGAACATAATGCCCTTCAAACTAAAATAACGTATGGGGCGCCAATTTGTTAAGGACTTTTGGTGCACGTAACAAAACCAAACAGCGGTGTAAACATGCTGTAACATTGGGCTCTTCTTGTTCACGCGTTCGCTCATGAATTTCATGCATCTCGATTACTCCCTATGAAATCAAAAGTGGTATGTGGTTTTTTTGGGTGCCGACAGGCAGCCCGGATTCGCGAGTCGAGACGCGCGACCGGGATCCTAGAGATAACGATACGAAGAAATTGATGGGGAAAACACGCTGTAACAAACTCACAACGCATGACAACTCCGAATCACCAGCCAAACGTGCACGACACCGCTCCCAACCGCGTATACAGCCCAACCTACATGGCGAGTTTTCTAAACCATGGTCCCTTTTTGGGCTAAGTAAGAGGGGCCGCCTTACAAGAAGGACCCCAACAACCCTAAACCCTTAACCCTTAAACCCTATAATTGAGAATCCTCCGCATCCTTCTCACTATCGAAATCTTCAATCCGCATCCCTAAACCCTAAACCCTAAACCCTAAACCCTAAACCCTAAACCCCGGCATTCTCGGTTCGCCTCTCAGAAACCATCTGTGCATCTGCAAGTTGGAAGCTTCAGGGTTTAGGGTTTAGGGTTTAGGGTTTAGGGTTTAGGGTTTAGGGTTTAGGGTTTCTTTCCGGCTTGGAGCTCAGTCCCGGGCTCAGGGTTTAGGGTTTAGGGTTTAGGGTATAGGGTTTCGGGTTTAGGGTTTAGGGTCCATGTACCTAGGCAAGGAATACTTGGGCCTTAAAGCATTTGCTGCATAGGGACTATTGGGGCCCCCAAGTATATAGAATAATGAAGGACATGGTTTGGAGTTTAAGGTTTAGGGTTTAGGTTTAGGGTTTAGGGTTGGGTTCAGGGTTTAGGGTTTAGGGTTAGGTGTAGGGTTTAGGGTTTAGGGTTTTGGATCCCTCATCCCTTGACAACCTCAACCTTGAGTAGACCTGACTCTAAAACAACTTCTTGCCGGTTCATGGCTACTTTTCACCCCAAGCATAACTGCGCTTACAAGCCCCCTAAAGTCCTCTAAGTAGGTTGTCCGAACGTGACAGAATCATATTTTCTCAGCAGGCTGCCAGGATCTGCTATTTGAGGACTTCAGCGCGCCTTACAACCCTGCGAAGCCAAATCAAAGCTTGATGTTTGCGGTTTGGGCTTTGGATGTTCCCCCTTATACTAGCAGTCCTTAAATTGGGATTCTAGTACCCTCTATTATAATCCCTATTCAGGACTGTTAGTATAAGGGGGAACATCCCGTCTTTCTGGTCTAGAGAAAGGTTTAGTTGTAAAAAGGTCCGTCCTGCACCCTGGTCCCCCACTTGCACTTCCCTTGTTGCGGCGCCTCGTACTGTGGCCATAAAAATGAGGCGTGTGTGCAAGGAGCAACATTGCAGCTAGAATGGGGGGTCTAGGTAACACAGTGACACAGGAGCCTACATATATCAAAAAAGGACAATCCACTACCCAGAGCGCATAAATGGGTCCCTAAGCCCCTTAAACCCTAAACACCCTAAAACCCTTGAAACCTAATCCTAAACCCTGAATCTCCAAAATCAGGGTCTCGGGTTTGTGTCCCAGCTAATTAGGAGCAAATCCCTGAAACCCTACACCTACACCCTGAATATCCAAGTAGGTATCTATCCCCTAAACCCTGAACCCTAAACCCTAAACCCGAAACCCTAAACCCTAAACCCTAAACCCTACAGGGTATCGGATTAACTTGGGTTTCCCAGCTAAGGAGCATACATGAAGCCCAGCCGCTTGGCAAGCCATGGCTGGGGTGGGGCTAGTTGCTTGGGGACTACATGAACCCTAAAGGGGGGTTTAGGGTTTAGGGTTTAGGGTTTAGGATTTTGGGTTTAGGATTTAGGGTTTAGGGTTTAGGGCTTAGGGTGTAGGGTGTAGGGTTTAGGGTTTAGGGTTTTTGGGTTGGGGGCTCCATAGGCCTGAATAGGAGTTATAGTAGTGTAGGGTTTATGCCCCAATTTTTTGGAGTTCATGTAGTCCCCAAGGTTTGCAGGGTGTAGGGGTTACGATGTTTGGATGTGACACCCCTGTTCCCGCAAGATGTTCTTGCCTAAGCCCTAAACCCTAAACCCAATTGAGCAGCTGTGAGGAACCCTCAACCCTAGCGCCGCCCCTGCAGATTGTTGAGGTATATAGTAATTATTATAGTATCTTGGGGGTGGATTTATGAACCCTGCACCCTACACCGGAAGGGGGAAGACTGAACGTGCTGTGGCGGACATGCGGTGCTGGCGCCAACGTTTGGGTCAGCTTGGGCCGTCCCAGGGACCTTCAGGCTGTTTGGGGTTGGGGTCTCAGGGGCCGGGTTTAGGGTTTAGAGTTTAGGGTTTAGAGTTCAGGGTTTAGGGTTTAGGTTTAGGGTTCAGGGTTTAGGGGTTGAGGGTTTAGGGTTTAGGGCTAGGGTCTATAGGGGTTAGGGTTTAGGGTTTCGCGTTTTAGTCTGCCATCTGAGGAAGAACGCTGCGACACGACTGACCTTAGGCTCGTCCCCACGCAAGGTGTTCAGCCTTCCGCATGCCAAGAACCAAGCCAAGGCATGACCAGCAAACTAGGGTTTAGGGTGTAGGGTTTAGGGTTTAGGGGTTAGGGGTTAGGGTTTAGGGTTTAGGGTTTAGGTTGGGATGTTCCCCCATTGCATTAATAGTTGGTAACGGGGATGAGAGGCCCCCCCCCTATTCGAATTCCCTATGACGGAGTGCTAGTATAGGGGGGAACATCTCAAGGTTTAGGGTTTAGGATTGAGGCCCCCCTTTTGAGGGGGTCTTTGCTACTTAATTAAGTAAGGCTTCCTACCGCCGTGCGGAATCGTGCAGTTAGTTGCACCTCTTGGGGGAGGGGGTTAGTTCAGAACAAGCCACAACTAAAGTCTCACGCTCGAACTTAGCCCGTATTCCAAATTCCACTAGTGGCACCAAGCCGCGAGCTGCTTTGTTTCGAGGCGAAGCTGTAGCTGCGTTCCCAATGACGATTCCTATTCGGTAGTTCCCACAGAGCCCAATAGCCCTTAATTAAGGAATATACCTGAAATCAGATTATATTGAGGAGTACACCTTAGATCGGACTAGGGATCCTGTTTGTATACGAAAGGTCTATTCCCTTAATTCAGGAAGATAGTAGTTTCAGGTACATTTTGGGATGTTCCCCCTTAAACTAACCGTCCTGAGTAGGTATCATAGACTGTAGTACCCCCCCATTATCGTCCCCATTAAGGGCTATTAGTATAAGGGGGGACATCGTAAACCCTAAAACGTACACCCTAAACCCTAAACCGTTAAGGAGGTATTGGGAGCTCTCTGGGTTGCCTCGCATACAAAGCAGAGCTTTTGCAAGCATCCAATGTTTTGTTTGGCCTCTCTCTTTCTCAGGGTAGTTGCATGGTCCCTTGATGTCTAAGGGTTTGGGGTTTAGGTTTTAGGGGTTTAGGGTTTAGGGTTTGGGGTTTAGGGTTTCTGGATCTGAGGGTAGTTGCATGTTCCCTTAACAGGGTCCCTTGCCTTCTTTAAAGGGTTCTTAGGCATGGGTTTTTGGGTTGTATGGGGTAGGTAAGGGGTATTTCAGGCATCCCCCTCTGAGAGCCCATATTAAGGGACCATGGAACTACCCTAAGACTCTTGGGCAGGTCTTAAAACACGCAGACCTCCCAAGACCATCACGGCCTGGTGCTAGCAGCTGTTGCCGGCAGAGGTGTTTTGCCCAGCTTTCCCTTCAGCTGTTGCAACCTAAGCCCTAATTCAGCTAAACCCTAAACCCTAAACCCTGTAGCAATTCAAGGCTGTGGTGGAGTAGAAGCACACAGTAGGCGAGGTGGGGCACGCAGCCACCCACATGCGCGTCCAATGTTCCACATGGTCGGCTTTGTTTGGGGGTTTCCGAAATTAGGGGTACTTTATTGAAGTCCTTCATAAGGGAATCCGACTATTTGGGGTCTATATTGGGGGTCGCTTATTTTCATAAACCTCCATTTGGGGGAGTTGTCTTGCATGAGCATTGAGGTAAAAGTCGTCGCGGCAGGCATTCCATCAAATTCGAGCAGGGCTGCAGAACGAATCGCTCAGATGCAACGAGTCCATAGGAAAGGGTGCAGCTTACGCAAGAAGCATGTCGAGTGTTGTCTTGTTATGTCTGCTCATGGAGCGCTTGTTCCATGGGTAGCTGAATCGACCAGGAGTTCAACGCGCGTTTCAGGGGTGTTTGGCCATACTGTCCGCACCTCCACCACAACATGCAGTGGCTGCACAAGCTCAACTACCATAGCAGCTTCTGCAGTCATGAATGCCATAATGCGGCGCACTTTTCAAGCAGCAGATCATACTATAATGGGGGCTCCTTTTTTTGGTAAATCCCCATACTACACGGAAGGCCTTGCCACGAAATCGCTTACATTCACGTTGCTCCCACGTTGCTCCAAGCAGCCGCCAGCATGTTGAAGGAACTGGCGTTTGCCTGCTCATTTCTTAAGAGCCCCCAACAAATATGAAATATTCTTATAAGGGTAATATGGGGATTATGAATTCTTATAAGGGTAATATAGGGATTATTAATTATACGGGTAATATTGGGATTATTAGTTCTTATTCTTTTGGGGTTCTTGAGCAAGTAGGAGTTTGCCTGCTCCTGCTGGCCAAGCCACCAGGGTTTAAGAGAAGACAATGCATCTCGATAAAATGCGGCATTGCTGGGAGGAGGGTTTAGGGTTTAGGGTTTAGGGTTTAGGGTTTAGGGTTTAGGGTTTAGGGTTTAGGGTTTAGGGTTTAGGGTTTAGGGCACCGATTCTGGGTTGAGGAGGCCCCCACGCAGTCCAGAAAAGGCATCAAGCGCACTGGGTCATGATGCTTAGGTCTATAAGTCGTGCAGCGTTTGAGAACAGAAGGCTCATTTAAGGGGAGTTAGTTAGGCCCTAATCGAGTGTTATGAGCGGTTAATAACTATGCCTAATTGACGCCACAAGGTTTGCAATTGGGTTCTGCACTACGCAGGATCCGTCAACGTGCATGCGCTGCCAGAAGTTGGCTTGTGAGCACCCTCCCTAGGAAGTTAATAGCCTCAATCGAAATGTTCTGGAAGCGGCGTTGCGCTTTTCTCGGTCTGCCACCGCAACGTGAGTTTGTGGCTTTTCAGTGATGGTTCCCATGTTCTTACGTCCCTTTGTTGGTGCAGAACATGCTGGTAAGCACAAGCAGACTCAACAAAGACATGGTGCCAAAAGGCACGACACCGAACCCGTACACAGCAATGTGTCAGTAGCAGCAGAGACAGGAAGTACCACAGTTTGGGGTTTGGGGTTTAGGGTTTGCACCACGAAGAGCAGCCAAGGATGACATGGTTCTAGCTCAGGTCGGCCGTGGTATGCCGCCGGTAGTCACTCTCACAAAGAGGGTTTAGGGTTTAGGGTTTCCGCACTGAAAAGTGGCGCAAGTGACGGCAATATTCGTAGCAACTGCACGTTGCAACACAGCGCCAGCACCTGGATCTCGAATGGAATGGGCGGCAGACCTTCTGCAGAGGCTGTGGCTTTGGCGCCGATATGATTCTGTATTGAATACGTAGACCGTAAACCATAAAAAAGGGTCCCCAGTCATGCTGATTGAGTGGGGTATTCGTTTCTAAAAAGCGCATCGACCCCCAAACGACCCTTAGTCGGTAGGCAGGGCAGGGATAGTGAGGACCCTTTGAGAGTTAAAGAGCTCGACATCTTTGAGCATGGGCTTTTGTGTGGGTATCGATTTTAAGGACCCGCCGGATCGAATGTTTCTGGATTTTACGGGGTCGCGTTGAGGCCAGGTCCTGTTGGAAAGGTCAGCTCGCTCTCCATTGTGCACCTATATGGCTTCAGTACGAACTGGCTCTAGAACCCCGAAAAGAATAAGCCTTTTCTTCCTCAGAAAGGTTTTTGCAGGGACTATTTTCTTCTACTTTTTGCCAATAGTAGTTCAATTTCGAAGAAGAGCCCAGGTGAACCCTGGATTTAGCGTTGGTGACATCTTGCAGCTCCATGGCACAGGAAGGAGATGGGAAGGCACGCAGCTTAGGGTTTAGGGTTTAGGGTTCCTAGGTCATGCAGTCCCAATAAACTTCCCTTCTGTGTCCCTCTATAGTTTTACAATCAGCCCCACAACCCTATTGTAATTATTGATTCCCCCATATTACCTCTGCTTGGGTCGTTCGATCCGTGGTGCTGAGCTGCTGTGCCTTTGAGGACCACATGAACCCCATAAAACTGGGATCATGTAGCCCCTCATGCTACTACTTGAATCCCTATGAGGGCAAGATGGGGACCATAAGCCCCTTCTAGGGGTTCATGTAGTCCCCAAGGAGGTTTCGGGTTTAGGGTGTAGGGTTTAGAGTTGAGGGTTTAGGGTTTAGGGTTAGGGTTTAGGGTTTAGGGTTTGGGGTTTAGGGTTTAGGGTTTAGGGTTTAGGGTTTAGGGTTTAGGGTTAGGGTTTAGGGTAGTCCTGAAGGTTGGGGGGACTTGAGTCGTCCCCTTTCGGAAGGAAACCGGAGAAGGTTCGGGATGCAGCTTGGCCCTGCCTGTCTCAAAGTTCTGAAGAAGGTCCCACCCTAGGCCGTAACCCAAGACCCTTTTCCCGAAACCCTGCGGTCAGCCTACCCCCCCCCCCCACCCCCACCCTCCCCCCCACCCCCCCCCACCCACACCCCCCCCACCCCCACCCCCCGCCCCCCTCCCCACCGCCACCCTACACGACTACACGACACCTTGGCATGCTGCCCCTTGTACTAACAGTCCTTAATATGGACTGGAGTAGGGGGACTAATCCCAAAAAAAGGACTGTTAGCATAAGAGGGTAGCCCCTATTCTCATCCCTACTAAGGACTCTTAATCTAAGGGGGAACATCCCAAGCAACACACTGTGGGCAGAGGCCATGTGCTGGGGGCACGCGTGGCTGCTTGTCTGCAGATTAGGGGCTTAGACCTTGGGGCTTAGGGTTTAGGGCCCAGCGAACTTGGTGAGTGATTTTTTGGCGTTCCAGGACGGGCGATTATACCCTGTAACCCCTTGAAAGGCCCTTTATAGGCTTGATTCTGGGGAGAATAGGGCCTAACAGCCCGTCCTGGTTGGTTTTAGAAAGATTTTCAAGGGACGAGAAGCGAGTTCCTACATGACTTCAGCAACCTAGATCTATCCAGGCCTCATGCTCCACTCTCATTTCGGCGAAGAAATTGAATGCCTTAAGTGGACTTGTCTTGACCCCGCACATGGCGCGGCTTCATCGCAGGCGGATGCTTTGGCCCCCCCCAGTAGCAAAGAACAACGTAAGCCTCAGGATCCCAGTGTCTCTCAGAGCAGATCCAGGCACTGCTAAGGGCCTTAAACTGAGCAGCCCAGTGGCACCCTTTTCCCTGTTTGTTTGGGTTCAAGGTTCCCTTGTAATGTATACAAGTAGCCAACCCCAAAAAAGGGGTGCCCAGATTGTGGTGTTCAAGGGTTCCCTTTCAATACATAAAGTAACCAACTCCCCCCCCCCCCCCCCAAAAAAAAAAAAAAGTGCCCCTTCTTTCAATATGGTTACTGGGCTACCAAGTTGAAGGCAGGCTCTTCTGTGGTCCAGTGCGGTGCTGATCCGTGCATGTCTGGCTGGCTCATTTTTCTACAGCCTACGATGCAAAGAGCCCTATACCCCTTAAGTAAGGGGGTATGCATGAATTTATATAAAGGGATCCTGAATATGATTTAAGGTAAACTACGGGAATCTGCCTGATTTACATCAAGGAATCCTTAATATGAGTTCATGTAAATTAAGGGGATAGAGGGTATATACCTTAATTCACATAAACGGATCCTTAATCTGAATTAAGGTATATCCCTTAGTTAAGGGGTATTGGGCTCTTTGGGGATGCAGCGAATCTCAGGTGGACGTGCGCAAGCCGTGAGCCTAGTGGAAGCAGTACGCTGGGTCACACACCTGCTGCCATGACTTCACTTCTTTGAGATTAGGGTTTAGGGTTTAGGATTTTGGGGTTTAGGGTTTAGGGTTTAGCATGGGGCTAGAGGCTGACTTTCGCTTTGTGGGAACCTGCAGTCGACAGGAAACCAGGCTTCTCAGAGCGCACGGGCAGCAGTGTCACTGGCGCTCATCAGCCTGCAATCCCTACAGGCCACGGGGAGGAGGCGAGCCTTCATAGCAATCTACATCTCCCATATCCCCTGCAGTTGCTGCGTCCACCGGTACTTAGATGGACATGGGGATCCCTGCAAGCGACTGCGATACGGATGCAGATGCCCAGGTCAGATGACACCGTGTGGCTTTACTGCCAAGTTAACAGGATGTCATGCCTTCGGCTTGTGGGTTTGAAGTTCAGGGGGCGCCAGAAAACAAACAATGACTTCTGCATCTGATCCCGAATTTGTCATAATTGTGCCCTGCGAAGTGTGTTCAGCTAGGCGGAAAGGCAGCAAAAGCAACCTAAACCCTAAATCCTCTTCCGAGGAAGGTGCAGTATCTTGATGGCGGCTACAAGCGCTTCACCGCCTCAGAACTGGACAAGCTTATTGCCAAGAGGCCCAAGAACTCACAGTCCCTCAAGGACCGTCTCGGAGTTGCGTCCCTAAACCCTAAACCCTAAACCCTAAACCCTAAACCCTAAACCCTAAACCCTAAACCCTAAACCCTAAACCCTAAACCCTAAACCCTAAACCCTAAACCCTAAACCTAAACCCAGATGGGGCCCCAGGGTCCAAGAGGTGCTCTAGGCAGGTGGAGGGGGAGACCCCAGAATGGATTACCCCCGTGGAATGGAGTTTAGGGTTTAGGGTTTAGGGTTTAGGGTTTAGGGTTTAGGGTTTAGGGTTTAGGGTTTAGGGTTTAGGGTTTAGGGTTTAGGGTTCAGGGTTTAGGGTTTAGGGTTTAGGGTGCCGTGAAACGCTGACAGGATCAGAACCAAGCCTTAGGCGGGACTGGTGGCGCAAATACAAGCCGAGAGCCCAGACGTCTAGGGTGGGTAGGGCGTTGTCCGGAATGGTGGGCCTTTTCTCGTACCCTCTGCAAGAAGGAAGTGCTGTAATGGAGAACTCTTGCGAACCAACATAGGTCCTTAATTTAGAGCAGGTCCGCCCCGCAGAAATCTTACTGCTATGTCCGGCCCCTAAACCCTAAACCCCAAACCCCAAACCCTAAACCCTAAACCCTATAAACCCTAAACCCTAAACCCTAAAGCTTTTGTGGCTTGTTTCTGCTGCAGGACTTCTACATTGGCCAGCGCCTGGCCGCTTGGACCGGGTTCCGGGTTCAGGCAGAAGAAGGGTTCACAAGATTTAGGGTTTAGGGTTTAGGGTTTAGGGTTTAGGGTTTAGGTTTAGGGTTTAGGGTTTAGGGTTTAGGGTTCAGCATCTCATGTCCAAGCCTTCACTAGTCAAGCAGCTTGTCAAGCGCTGGAAAAAAAAACCCACCCACCCAAGAAACCCATAACATTGAGAAAATACAAAGTTCATTCAATACATTTTCAGTATGGCTTATAGCTCAAAAGTCCGCGCAAAACCTAAAATCTAACTTTTTGGAAGCAAACTTTCCCTCTTAAGGGGGGTCGAAGTTGGAGGAAGCTCGGTTTGAGTCAAAAATCCAGAAAACGAGAGGCCACAAAAATCCAGGGCCCCCCCGGGTGGAAAAAAACCATTTGCCCACGAAGGGGGTCAGGGTTTAGGGCCCCTCCGGGTGGAAAAAAACCATTTGCCCACGAAGGGGGTCAGGGTTTAGGGCCCCCCCGGGTGGAAAAAAACCATTTGCCCACGAAGGGGGTCAGGGTTTAGGGCCCCGCCTGGGTGGAAAAAAAACATTTGCCCACGAAGGGGGTCAGGGTTTAGGGCCCCCCCGGGTGGAAAAAAACCATTTGCCCACGAAGGGGGTCAGGGTTTAGGGCCCCCCCGAGTGGAAAAAAACCATTTGCCCACGAAGGGGGTCAGGGTTTAGGGCCCCCCCCCGGGTGGAAAAAAACCATTTGCCCACGAAGGGGGTCAGGGTTTAGGGCCCAAAGGCTCGGTTTTGATCAAAAATCCAGAAAACGAGAGCCCACCCAGAAGCGTCGATTTCAGTACTAAAAAATCGCATTTTGAACTGGGACCCGGGCCGATCCTGGGGTCCCCCTCATTTGGGGTGTTTTTGGAGGCACGGCCCAGGAAAAAAAACCATTTGCCCACGAAGGGGGTCAGGGTTTAGGGCCCAGAAAAAAAACCACATGCCCACGAAGGTCATTAGGGTTTAAATATACATAGTAAAAGAGGGTTTAGGGTTTAGGGTTTAGGGTTTAGGGTTTAGGGTTTAGGGTTTAGGGTTTAGGGTTTAGGGTTCAACCGGACCTGTGTGTGTGTGTGTGGTGGGGTGTGCACAGGCAACAAGGGTTCAGGGTTTAGGGTTCAGGACGGAGTTTAGGGTTTAGGGTTCCAGGGCTCCTAGCCGTGCACCACAGAAGCCTGTTCACACGAGATGTTCGCGACTGGTGCATTCAGGGTTCTGGGTTTCGGGTTTAGGGTGTAGGGTAGCAATTTCGTGGGCTTGAACCCTGCCAAGCGTGGAATGGGCTCCTTGGTTGGGCGCCAGCCTGTTGCGCGGGAGCGGGAGCTGTGTCAGGGGCTTACCTAAAGGCTCCGAGTAGTACCATACTCCTTTCTGGGTTAGGATGTACGGCTCCTACAACGTACCATAGCCCCAAGAACTTCCTTTTTGGGTTTGTTTTAGGGGGTTATAGTAGACGGTACTCCACTATTTGCAGAAGAACCCCAAGAAATGAAGCAATATTCTTCCTTGTAAGGGAAATAGGGGGATTGTCATCATTCTTAAGCAAATAGTAGAGTACCTTGTACTACTTGGAGGTTCATCGTACTTATTAAAACTGTGCTTATAGATGTACTTATAGCCATATTAGGGCACTTAAGGGGCTTGTAAGTGGGTTATAGTACAGATACAATTGGTTAGAAAGTACCATGAACCTCCAAGCACAACCCCTATAACTAACCCAACAAGCAGCTACATTGGAGCCTTTTGGTCGGGTTAGGGGCTTAAAATGGTTTAGGGTTTAGGGTTTAGGGCAACACCACTTTTGACGGAGTACGCAGTACAAAGTTGAAAGGAAGGCCCCCAGCCGGAACCCCGAAACAGGGAATGCCAGGAAACAAGTAGGACGCACCAGGGTTTCTATATTCCTGCTACCTAAACCCTACACCCTAAACCCAAAACCCAAAACCAGATATTCCTGGGGCTCCCTGTGTTGGAGTTCCCACAAGGTTTCCTTTGTCTAGGGTTTGGGGTTTCAGGGAAGAGCAGTGGTGAGGCGACCTGTTGCGAAAGGGTAAGGCAGTGGTAAACATGCGCTAAGCTCGAGCCAAATCTGCAACTTCTGTTGGAAGGGTTCTTTGCTCTTTTTAGGGAACTGGGCAAGGAGGATCCCTGCACAGTCCCTTAAGCGGATTCCCCAATTCCCTTGGGAAGAACTATATTGATTCAAGTATTCAAGCACAGGTGCTGACCTCAGGGCGATGGTCGTCCGACCGATTTGTTGCCATCGTGGCGCCTCGCTTGGTCGTATGGGCAGAGCTTGTCTGTTTTGCCTGGTAGCCCAGTGGTTACCCCTTCTACTTTTGTTTGGTTCAAGGTTCCCTTCTAAAGTAGTCAACCCAAAAAAAGGTGCCCTCATTACTACAATACCGGGACCAGGTTTGGCTTTACATGCTTGACAGAACGGCTTAGGAGCTCGGGGTTTTGCGGGGGACATGGCGCGCTGCAGCCCATCCCGGCAACGGCAACTGCTGGTTTGAGGTTGAGGTGGCGAACTGTTGAAGACATACCTTTCAGTAGCAGATACCTTCGCCTTACTTTGTGGCATTGTGGAATCTCCTCTTCGGTCGCACATCGGGGCATTCGGGTTGGTCGAGACATGTCCAGATGGCCCTTGGAATGTTCCGTCTTGTGTTCGACTTTCTTGTTTTGTTGTTCAATTTTGCTGTCCTGCTATTGATTGTCGGGGCTGTGGTTGCTGAACCTGAAGCCCTACAGCATCCCTCAAATGTCTTGACACACATCCCTTAGGTTTCCAGGGAATGGGTTTAGGATATAGGGTTCTTGTGCTGACCAGATCAAGCCAAATTCATACACCTTGCAAGATGACAAGGAGTACGGATTGGACAGATGAGGGAGTAAACAGCTGGGAACTCGCAGCTATAATCAGATGGATTAGGGGTTAGACAAACCCAGGGTTTCAATAGCTGGATTTTCGCAGCTGCAGGTGCGGTTCCTGCAACCCCAAACAACGCAAGACCGTCATGTGCCAATACACGGCACCGCTTAGCTTCACGGAAGCTAAGCAATGCGGGGCCGACCTAAGCAACGCAAGGACCCTGAGCAATGCACTTCATGGGTTAGAGAAGGATGAGACAGTTTTCGCAAGATTACGGAATCGAATGAGCCCCTCTCCTTTTTGCGTCTGCTCAGGTGTGCCTAAACCCCCTCCCTGAACCCAAAGTTCTAAATCCGAAACCCATGGCGCCAAGAAGCACTTCCCCGTTTAGGGTTTAGGGTTTAGGGTTTAGGGTTTAGGGTTTAGGGTCCCTCGCAGGTTGACCTTCGCCAGCTGCGTCCTTAGCACTCCATGGGGCTTACTAGAGTTTCAGCTTGTCCAAGTCTGGGTTCAGATGCAAAAAGGGTTTAGGGTTTAGGGTTTAGGGTTTAGGGTTTAGGGTTTAGGGTTTAGGGTTTAGGGTTTAGGGTTTCGCGTTTAGTGTTGCTTCATGCTTTTCGACGGTTGGTTGCGGCGGGAAGGCTGTTTTTTGGGAGTTTCTCCCTTTGAGGCGTTTTCTGAGAATACGGAGCCGTCAATTTATAGAAGGATCCCAAGAAGAGGATTCTGCAATCCAAGCAAAAGCAAAAGGTACCCAAAAAGATACCATCATTTGAAACACTGCCCATAGCTAAGGAAACACATATTGTGGTTCGAACAGATAAGGAGTTCGGGCTAAAGGGCTTTTCCTCTGCCCAAGACCTCCAAGCCACTGAGCGCACTAACCCTAAACTTAAACCCACCCGAAACTAAAATGCTGATCCCAACGCTCTTCGTTGAACCCCAGGAAGTTGGACAACCGCAAAGCCAACTACACCCAAGCGAAGAAAGACATCTACCTTGGGCTGAAGTGAACTACTCCGCTGCTAGATACATGAACCCATTTGGGCTCGGAGTCTTCCCGAGAGACAAACGTCAGACTTTCAGTTCTCCTGGGGTCCGGAGCGGGCCCTTATTCCCTTTTGGGGGTGTGGCGGTTCCCTTATGAGCCCCTTATAAAACCAAAAGGGCACCCTTTTCATTCCTATAGGTTACTCTTGGTGAGTCTAGTCTCTTGCGCTTGCCACCTTGTGCGACCCTAAACCCTAAACCCTAAACCCTAAACCCTAAACCCCAACTTCGTGAGAGTCTTAGAGCTGACTGCGAAGCAAAAGCTTATTTGGAAAGAGGGATTGTAATAGGGGGTACTATAATCCCTATTAAGGGCTGTTAGTATACGGGGGGACATCCCAACTCCCTCCAACAAACCCTAAACCCTAAACCCTAAACCCTAAACCCTAAACCCTAAACCCTAAACCCTAAACCCTAAACCAAGAAAAGGTCCGACGAGACTGTGAAGCTCCTTTACGTGGATGGCGGCTTTCGGCGCCTCAGCGTGGCCGAGCTGGAGATGCTGATGCTGGAGGATTCCCTCGAGGGGGCCTTAGGATTTGGGGTCTTAGGGGTTAGGGTTTAGGGTTTAGGGTTGAGGGTTTATGGTTCTGACTTTTAGGGTTTAGGGTTTAGGGTTTAGGGTTTAGGGTTTAGCTTAGGGCAGTTTAGGGTTTAGGGCTTACCTAGCAGGTCTAGGGGAACTGAACCGAACGTCTGGACGGAAAAGTCAGGATGGATGTCTCTACTCGCCCAACTGCCTCACGTCATCCACCGGGCATGGACACTTGTCAAAGTCCACTTGCCAGCTCCCCCCCCCCCCCCCCCCCCCCCAAAGAGTTCTTCTGTCCACATTTGTGTGTTAGAACCTGACAGAAGAGGAAAACATGTGGCTAGACGCTTGTTGAAGTTGGCTTGCTGAGAATTTGGGTCGTCCAGGCTTTGGACAAAGAACAAAGCTCGGTTATTTTCGGCTGAAAAGTACCAACGCTCACAATGCTCACGAGGTCCCGTGCATTTTCCGTGTGAATGCCCACGAAGTCATTCAATAAATACTTGGATAAACCTATACAAATAGCCGGGGTCGTTAGTTAATGATTTACTTTGAAGGTTCGCGAGACGTAGAGTATGAGAGGATGAGAAGTCCAGGTGCCTGACTGATGGGGGGGGTGACCCGGAATCGTGATATTCCTTTGTTTTCTTTCTTTGGCCTACCTACAGACCTATCTTACACAAAGGCGCGGGCAATAGAAGTAACTGCCGCTAGGCTGGTCGCGTTGAGGTACATAATATACCCCCAGGGACTCGAAAGGCCTTTTTGGGTTTAGGGTTTAGGGTTTAGGGTTTAGGGTTTAGGACCCTAAACCCTAAACCCTAAACCCTAAACCCCTCAACCCTTTGAGGCTTGTCTGGGACATGTTGAGAACAGCGAGGCAAGTGCAAGAGGTTTAGAGGCCTAGGTTTCGTGCCAAGGAGTAGGGCGAAGAAGTATGGTAACTATACCTATAACCTTATTCAGGGTGCTTGTAACACACTTATAGCTACCCATGAACCTCCAAGTAACCTTGTGAAGTACATTTCTCACTATCTTTCGCCATCTTCGAGAGCTCCTCGAACCTGTTTTGACAAGCAGGGTTTAGGGTTTAGGGTTTATGGCTTAGGGTTTAGGTTTGCAACGCCTTGGGGACGTGTTTTTTTTGTTTTTCACCCCTTTTTTGCCGGGGAGAGGCAGGCTCACGTACAAGGCTGAACTACTTTACTACTATTTGCTTAAGAACACCCAAAAGAGCAAAGAGGATTCTCCCTCATAAGGACAATCTAGGGTTATATCTATATATATATATATGTATATGTTTATATATTGTTGTTGTTGCTTTTTGACTTTTTGTGGGGTTTCTTAAGCAAGTACTAGCTTAGGGGTTTGTGCAAGGCGCCCGAGCTTGGGGTTGAACTTCGCCCCATTTGAAGATTGCCCTCTATTTGGGCTTTCTCGAATCGCAGACCGCAAAGGCTGTCCTTCAAAGTTAAGCCCCACAAGTGCTGAACACTGCAACCCCAAAAGCCCGCAAGCCCTAAAGCTTCAACCCTAAACCCTAAACTCGAAGATCCGAAAGCCCTCAACCTCTGAACACCAGGACGTAGACTCGGAGGGCTGGGAGAAGTGGCGCGTGGCCCGCCTTGGAAGGGCTCAGCCGCGTTAGTCGGATCCGCAGAGTTTGGGGTTAAGAGGGCTTAAGAGTTCTTCTTAAGTGGGCTTCGATTTGAGAGGGTTTAGGACGTAGGAGAGATTAGGGTTCAGGGCTTACGAGGAAGAGGGCTTCGGTTTAAGAGGGTTTAGAGTTTAGGGTTTAGGGGTGTAGCTGTTAAGGATTTAGGGTTTAAGAGGGCTGCAGAGGTTTCAAGAGCTCCACTGTATCCGGCTATACTGCCAATTCTACAGATGGTAGCCATACTCAGAAATATTTTGGACAGAATAGATTGAAAGATTCCGGATTCCGGACAGTAGTATTGATTGAGAACTGCGACTGGCAACTATGCTGGTGCATGAAAATAGGAAGAGACAATGAGTCGTTTGAAAACCAACATTGCAGCAAGCCTTGCAGGAGAAACACCACGAAATGCCTGAGGCACACATGCGATTCGTAGACTTCTTGTGTGGTAATCAGTTGTACGTCAAGTCGCATGTGCCCTAAACCCTAAACCCTAAACCCTAAACCCTAAACCGTCTACGTTTACGGTTATTCCGCTCCTATTCTTGCCAATTATAGAACAGGCCGAGCCGGGCTTCAGGCTTCAGTCCTCCGGTTCAGGAGTTTAGGGGAATTTGGGGTGGTTTTAGGTTTTAGGGTTTAGGGTTTGGGGTTTCGGGTTTAGGATTTAGGGGTTAGGGTCTGGGGTTTGGGGTTTAGGGTTTAGGGTTTGGTCTTTTCGGTTTATGAGCTGGGCTCTTGACCTTTCTGGACTTTGCATGCTCACCCGGAAGGCGCCAGAAGACGCGGAGTGGACCCGGACACCCCTAAGACTGCCATTTGCTTAAGTACACAAAAAAATGAAAAGCAACATTCCCCATATTACCCTTATAAGGAAGAATATTTTGATTTTTTTTTTGATTTTTTTTTTTTTTTTTTTTTTTTTTTGGGGGGGGGGGGGTTCTTAAGCAAATAGTAGAAGACCTGAAGCCACACGCTTCAAGGTGGGGCAGTACATCTACCTGGCAGGCGGCTTGGGTGCTGGCTTGGCGCGCAGGGCTTGAGGATTCGGTTTCGGTCCGGTGGCGCGGTTTGGCTTGAGTCGCGATTGTAAACTTACACTTATTAATGTAGAAAGTAATAGTAATGATGTTGGTTGGTGGTTATATATATATATATGTATATATGTATATATATATATATATATATTATTTTTTATTGTGGTAATATTGATGGTGTATACAAGACCTGCGCGCTCGATTTGTTTGGCTGTAGTGAGCCTCTGCTGCGCCGCTGAGTACACCAGAGTCGGTACTGCTGAAAAGGTGAAACCACCCAAACATGTGTTTGCGAGTTTCCAGGTGCTTTCGAACCCCCCCTCTCCCAAACTCTACACCCTAAAACCTAAACCTTGAACCCTAAACCTTAAACCCCCTAGAGGTTCCGGCAAGTGGTGGTCTGGAAGCTCCTCGGCCAATCAGGTCGCTCGTGGTGGTCCAAGGGGGGAAGGCGTTTAAACTCATATAGATGGCGTTGATCGTGAGTCCTCCTTGCAA
Organism: Symbiodinium natans; assembly: GCA_905221605.1. NCBI lineage: Eukaryota > Dinophyceae > Suessiales > Symbiodiniaceae > Symbiodinium > Symbiodinium natans. The sequence goes on from CAJNDS010002425.1 coordinate 309,940, forward strand.
ACCCTCAAGCCTCCCGAAACCCTAAACCCTAAGCCCTAAACCTAAACCCTGTTCTGCTGACCATGCGGAGCCGCTCTCCTTGCTAGGGGTTGATATCACGTCCACCTCAGGAAGCTATGGTGCGACCATCGTGGACATCAGAGATATGGATTCAACCGTGAAGGCGACCGCTTAATTCTGCACGCAAGGCTGAGACTGTTGAGTTTCAGAATTCCACGTGAGCTTCCTGCGGGCATGCTTTTTTTTTTCGTTCCCGCAGTTCTTCTAAACAATTAAAAACCTTACCTTCGCCCTTCAAAGCAGAATTTTGTTTTACACTTTTTGCTTGGGGGAAAGGGGGCGGGGACGGGGAGAATATCTGGGGCTTCTCATATTAACAGTTATGCAAGAATTGACCAGGAACAGAGTGGGCCCTCGTTCCCTTCTGTAGGGTATACCCCGTTTAAGGGCCCATACTCAGGGAACATGTAACTCCCCTTACGTAATCGATGAATCAGGGATCACGTTCTTACTGTTTTTGGGCTCCTGGGCTCCTGCACTTGGAGGTTCAGGGTACTTATAACCCCAAGTATAACTGCACTCATAAGCTTCCGAAGTCCTCCAAAGTAGGTTGTAAGTAGACTTATCATTGGGGTTATACATGCCCACGATCCTCCAAGTAGTGGGTTCGTGGGGAGCACGGGAGTTTCGAGTTTTTTTTTTGAGGGTTTGTTATTGGGTTTGCAGGCTTTGCGATGTTTACAGGGTTTATAGGGTTTTACAGGGCTTACATTTTTTAGAAGGGTTTAGGGTTTAGGGTTAGGGTTTAGGGTTTCGGGTTTAGGGTTTAGGGTCGCGCTTATAGGTGTATAGATTTTGGCTTGCAAATTGGAGGTTTGAACTCTCTGGTCCGAGGTACAACTCCTAGATAAACACCCTAAACCCTAAACCCTAAACCCTAAACCCTAAACCCAGAGGTGCAGTTCAGCACTGGGGGCTTCAAGCGTCTCCCCATGGAAGACTTCAAGAAGCTGGTCACGGAGCCGCCCTCCATGCCTCTTGGTAAGTTTAGGGTTTAGGGTTTAGGGTTTAGGGTTTAGGGGTTTAGGGGTTTAGGGGTTTAGGGGTTTAGGGGTTTAGGGGTTTAGGGGTTTAGGGGTTTAGGGGTTTAGGGGTTTAGGGGTTTAGGGGTTTAGGGGTTTAGGGGTTTAGGGGTTTAGGTGTTTAGGGGTTTAGGGGTTTAGGGGTTTAGGGGTTTAGGGGTTTAGGGGTTTAGGGGTTTAGGGGTTTAGGGGTTTAGGGGTTTAGGGTTTAGGGTTCTCTTGGCATAAGACACTACTTGGGCCCTAAGAAGGGTTTTGAAAGGGCTTCAAGTGGTTCAAGCCCTAAACTCTAAACCCTAAACCCTAAACCCTAAACCCTAAACCCTAAACCCTAAACCCTAAACCCTAAACCTTTGGGGTTTCACGCTGGCGCCCGATGTTCGCTCTTCGGATTATGGTGTTGCAGAAGCCCTAACACCCTGAACCTATATGCTTGAACAGGCATGTGAGGTGGCTTGGCATGGCTGGGGTGGAGCATAGGCTGAGCGAGCCATTGGCGCATTGCACTCCCAGCGAGAGGCTGCATAAATGCAATTAAACAGACATACATAAACGTCTACTTCGGTATATATAGGGACTCTACAAGGTATATATCTATATACATATTTGTACGGGCTATGTGTTTTTTTTTCATGTTTTTACTTGCCTTTATCGGGTATAGAGACCCTTGTTTACACACATCGTGGTTGCCACGTGTAGCAAGAAACCTTCCGGAATCTCAGCCTCAAGCCGGCAAGCTATGATTTCCCCAAAAGTGATGCTCGAGCAATATGGTTCAAGCATGTTCCCACGACTCAGACCGCCCTTTCAACCGGTGAGTTTCTTGCGCTTCATTCTGTACAGGAACATGCGAGCCACCCTAAACACTTAACCCTAAAACCCTAAGCCCGCAAGCCAAGGATGGAGGACAGCTCCCTGCACTTCCGGAAACATCAGTGGCCTGAGTAGCTGAATGAGTACACTTTACGCTCGTTGGGGTACTATAACCCCCTATAGAACTGAAAGTGTACACTTGTTGGGGCTTGTGAACTCAGCAACTAAGGTGGCGGGCTTTGTGACAAGGGCCTGTAGGGCTTTGGCTCAATTCGGTTCTGGCTCCGAAGGATTAGGGTAGTTCACTGGACCTTCGGCCAGCCTTACTCCCTTCTAAACCCTAAACCCGAAACCCGAAACCCGAATCCCGCAAACCTAAACCCGAAACCCTAAACCCTAAACCCCAAACCCTAAACCCTAAACCCTAAACCCTAAACCCTAAACCCTAAACCTAAACCCTTCTTATTCTTTGGTTGCTGGGTACCGAGTAGTCACTTCCGCAGGAGTGGCAGACGTCTAGCCCGGTGGATCATATCTCCGAGCCGGATCCTGCCCAGGGCTCGGGTCACTTGAGGGTTTTGGGTTTAGGGTTTTGGGTTTTGGGTTTAGGTTTTCTTGGTTTATGTTTTGCATTTAATCTGAATCAGGCGTTTCGGAAGGGGACTGAACCCCTAAACCCTAAACCTCTGAAACCCCAAAACCCCACAACCCTAAACCCTACATCCCTAAACCCTAATTTTGAATATGGTGGCTGCAGGGTTGAGCCCACGTCCCGAAGAGCCCCCAGCAGGCTCAGAAGCCGTCTCTGCCAGTTCGGGTCGAGGATTTAGGGTTTAGGGTAATTAAGTTTACGGTTAAGGGATTGGGGTTTCGGGCTTAGGGTTTGGGGTTTAGGGTTCAGGTTTGGGTTTAGGGTTGGGGTTTAGGGTTTAAGTTTAGGGTTTAGGGCATGGGGCCGTTCACCCGTCAGTCCTTTTGGCAAGCCCAGGCCATCATGCTGGCGATGAGGCACGCCAGCCTTCTGGGTGTTTTGTGGGGCGCATGGCAGTACCGAACTGAATATGGTTTAGGGGGTTTAGGGGTTTCGGGTTTAGGGTTTAGGGTTTAGGCACCAGGTAGCCAGGTACAGCAGTGGTATTCTTTAACGTTGTGGTGTCCAGTGTGAGTTCGGGACTCTTGCGTGATGACTTCATGAACTTCCATTGCTCGACGCCCCCTGCTGCAGTTTGCGCAAGCCAAGTGACATGCCACTCTTTCTATAATTTTCCCGGAGGCCCAGTAGTACCCTTGTTCCGTTTCTCAGGTTTAGGACCATTTCTGATTTTGAAATCCGGAACCCTAAACCCTTAAACCCTTAGCCCCTAAGCCCCTAAGCCCCTAAGCCCTAAACCCCTAAACCCTACCAAGCCATAAAGCGTGCCCTTTTGTTCTTAGGTTAGCTTCAGCCGACACTCAAGTGAACATTGCGGGGGGGGGGGGGGGGGGGAGGCAACATTCCCCAAAGTGCCACAACAGTTTATAATTCTTCTGATAGAAACGCCCCAAAAGGCTACCCCAAAACTTACCCCAAAAAAGGCCGATAGTAACCAAAAGGATGCCCCTGAACCCTAAACTAAACCCTGAACGTGCCGCAGAAACCACAAAAGGATACCCTTGTTGTCGGAAGCCACGCAAGAATTGGCACGCAGGCCCCCTGTCGCCAGGTTCAGGGTGGCCTGCTGGCCTCAAGCATCGCAACTCACTTTCGGTTGTGGGCTCAGGGCTTGTAGGGTGTATGGCTTTGTTAGTGGGAGTTAAAGAGTTTAGGGTTTAGGGTTTAGGGGGGTTTAGGGTTTAGGGTTTAGGGTTAGGGTTTAGGGTTTAGCGTGGCCGAAGCCCTCCAAGCCAAGAAGCGCAGGAGCCGCAAGGACGCGGAGGCAGAGCCAGAAGCTGTGCCGGAGCCCAAGACATTCGTGGCGGAGCCGCACGGACCCCACCCTAAATTGTGCGATATGCACATCTATATCTATATATATATATATCGATATAGATATAGATATACATACACTATATGTGCAAGACATGTATGTATATATTTAATGTTTTATTATGTGCTAGCACAAATATACACGCACACATAAATCAATTAATTTATAATTCAATAACTATATGTATATGTACATGTATAATCTTGTTGTCTATTAAAGGACAGCCCTAACCCTGAAGCCCGTCTGACCTTGTTTCTTCTGCACGGCACCGCAGCTGAGTTAACTGCGCCTCAGCTCCAGCGACTGGAAGCAAACAAGGCTCTCCAAGCCCCAAACTCAAAGTTTTGAACCCGAATCGGTTTAGGGTTTAGGGTTTAGGATTTAGGGCTTAGGGCTTAGGGTTTAGGGTTTAGGGTTTGTTAGGGTGTAGGGTTAATCAGGGTCCAGCAGAAGCTCAGAAGCTCTGAGCAGCCCTGCATCCTTGTAAGCCTACATCCTTGAATTTTGGCGGGATGCTTGGGCTCTCTGAGCTCAGCTTCATGCTGAGGTCCACCTACAGAGTAGCTTGGCTTCGTTTCGGTTTAGGGTTCGAGAAGGGTTCTTCGGGCATGCTAACGTTCAGGTTGGCAATGATTATGATCTAAATTCCGATGTACTCCCCCGTATGATGAGATGAAAAACCAAAGAACAGGCCCATTGGAATTCAATGGGCGCCTCACAATTAACCCTAAATCCTCAACCCTAAGCTGAATCAAGCTTCGGGCTTCAAGGCGTAGGTTGGGTTCTTGGAAGACGGGATCCCCCAAAACTTAACAGAGCAAACTATGGTCTTTGCGCCCACAAGCCCGACTTCAAGTTCTTAAGCAGCCTTTGGTTACAGACCAGAGAGCTGAACAACGACACCTTTAAATAATAAGAATTGAAGTTAAAATCCTTGAAAAGTGCTGAAACCTGCGTTTTAGAAACTACATCCATGTGAAGGCAGCTGCCACCGCAAGCCCTAAACCCTAAGCTCGATAAACCGGGGCCGCATGACCTGTTTTCGGGAGGTGTCAGGCTTCATGCGCATTCCAACACGGAAGCCGGTGGATCCCGAAGCAGCCAAAAACCCGAATTCCCTGGGCTCTAAAATCCCAAGCCTAAACCCTAAACCCTACCCTCAACCCTCAGATTAGAGACAGACCGAGTGAGTCCCTAAACCCTACACACGTAAGAAGCTTGAAGCTCTCCCTAAGGAACAGGCGAACCAGCTGAGAGCGGCCCTCAAGGAGGCAACGCCTGGGAGAGAAGCCCGCAACCCTACTCCCTGGTTTTAGGGTTTAGGTTTAGGGTTTAGGCTTTAGGGTTTAGGGTTGACTGGGATCAAAAAAGGTTTAGGGTTTAGGGCTTAGGGTCCACTTGCTAGTCTTTGAGCCCAGTTGCACAAAAAGGGTCCGCCTGCACAAAAATCCAAACCCCAAACCCGCTCCCGCGCACGTCGATACATCTTTTGTTCTCAGCAGCATGTGAAAGCTGGGCTGATTGTAATCTCTACTGGTATGTAAAGCATGTCGCGTGTCTCTATCATGTCACGGTGCGCCAGTGGCTTCAATGGTGCGATGTGACATGTTCTGCACCCTACTTGGTGAACTATGCCGACCCACACCATCCGCCACCTAAGAAACATGCCCTATATAATCCCTATATTGTAAACCATATATATATATATATACATACATACCTATCGTGCAGTCTAATCAGCTGGTTGCCCGGACTTTGTCGCGGTGTGGTCCGCGAAGTCAGGGCAGGCTCGTGTCGAGGCTTATCCGGCCCATAAACCTCATTGACCCCCTCCACCTAGTATTGAAACTCCCTTAACACCTTTGCAGAAATTATTCCCCGTATTTGCCTATCACCTACATATACGTATGTTTTTTTAGACCCTACAGTTTGAGCATGTACTTGGGGGGTTTCAACAGGGGAACATCAAACCCTAAACCAAAATTCTCCGTTGGTGCCCATGACTTGAGGCGGTCGAGAAGGCCGAGTATCTGAAAGCGCACTGCCACAGAGCTGAAATGGCAATTCAATGGGGGGCTCGGGTGGCGAACCTGCTAAACCCGAAACCCTAAGCCCGAAACCCTAAACCCGAAACCCTAAACATGTGAAAATGTGCAGGTGACGTGAAGGCTCGCCCTGGTACTGCGGTGCAGGGAATGGCTGGCCTCACGTATAGGGCCCCTGCTAGACGGCATCACCGCTTGTGCCCACAAGCTGTCCTTCTGGACTGATAACCAACCAGCCAACCAACCTAAACCCTAAAGGTGGGGGGTGGGGGGGTGAGGGGGGTTCATGAGTTTTCACGGTTTCAGATGTGGCTTCAGATGCGTGCCATAGGGGCTGGGTAGTTAACCTGTAACCTTTTTCCTCATACATCATCAAGTTACAAAGAAAAGGTTAATTAACCTTTGTTTTGGGCCAGGGTATTCAAGCCCCAAAGATGCAGGTTTTAGAGTTGAGAGCCTGGTTAGACAGTTCTCGGTATCGCGTTCCCCAACGCAGATCCTCAGAGCGACAGAAGAAATCGTGCAGCAGCTCCTCCAAATCCCATAAGCCCATCAAGTTATACAAGATCAACAACGCCCATGTGCACACCCTTCCTTCTACTGTAGATCCCTGGCCTCGCCAAAACAAGCTGAGCATCTGGCAATTTAGGGCCTCTGTAGTTGCCGCGTCATCTCAGATATTTGGAGGTTGTGAACCTGCCCCTTGCCCAAGGGCTACAGCAAGAGCTCCAGATGATGGGTGAAGATGCGCACACCCCGCCTGAGACGTCGCTGGAATCCTTCTTGGCTGCTTGATCTGTTGCATCGGCGAAGGGAGGCCCAGAGAAGGGACCGAACCCCTCTAAACCCTAAATGCACGTCACCCTACTAAGGGGTTCTATAATCCCTATTAAGGGGGTACGAATCACCCCTACTAAGGTTGAAGTAATCAAGGTAGATATGGGCCTTTTCGATGGTACATAGGCCACGCTGAGGAGAGAGGGCTTGAAAACTTTGTTGGGCTCTTCGGCCTGCTGATTTCCAGGGTTCTTGCTGATCCCCCAGCCCTAAACGCAAGCCTCAAGCCCTAAACCTTACGATGTTCCCGCTTATACTAGTAGGGATTAGACTAGGGGGTGCTATAATCCCTATTAAGGACTGTCAGTATAAGGGGGAGCATTCCCGCCGAATCCCTAAATCCTAAACCTTAAGCCCCAAGCAGTGTAAGATCACTTCAAGAGCATTCAAAGAGCCACTCCAGGAAGAACTCCAAGAGAAACCCAAACGCCCCCCCACTCCGAAACCACGATTGGACATGTGTTATAGGGTTCTTCAGGGAGGGCGGTTCATGTGAGGTTTCCCTAAGGTTAGAGCTTTACGGAGTAGTGGGGAGTATTAGGGGACCTTGAGTTACATGCCCCCCTTGAAACCCCCTCCCTTAAGAGCTCTATACCTAAATGTATTATATTCTTTTATTCTACTTATTGTTGAGAGATCTTGCAAGACTCAGGCCGCAGTGGATCTCATTCTTTGTTGTTCGAGTAGCATGTTATTCTTGAAATATGCCATTATCCGACTAAAATCTCTGCCACTCCAAGAGCCAAAAGCGACGACAGTCCTGCCTTTCGCAGGGAGATTGTGCACGTGGCCGAGTTTTTGAAGGAGCGGAACCACGAAGCGAAGCCGCCCATTTCACAAGAGCAGAGGCAGGAAAGTGAGCCCCCGAAAGTCTGAAAACAATGCTTCGGGACCGCGGCAACAGGAAACCATTCCGTTGCCAAAAGCATGCGCGCGGCGGGATTAGGCTTGCTCGGCTTCGGCTACGAAGCCCCAAACTGGGACTGACCAGGTGTCGTGTGCTTGCTCCTGAGTGTAGCCGAAGGTTTCTTCGAGAAGATGTGCAGGGCAATCAGTTCCAACAAAGCCGAAGACCTCCGTCTGACATGGTTGGTATCTAGCACACGCGGGGTGTGAACCTGCAAATGCTTGGGAAAGGGCGCGCACATCCTTGTGCTGTATATGTCGAAAGCACGCCTACTTTCGCAGCTCTGGGTGACAACTCTACTCGGACGGGCGGCCCCATAACGCCTGAAAAAGGCTCTTTCTAGGGTTGATTATGGGGATTAGAAAGCTTAAACCCTAAACCCTAAACCCTAAACCCACTCTGGTACAGCCTCTGACTTCAACTTCCATCTGTGCTCCGAGGCTTCTGAAGTGTGGCAGGTGGTTCGGGTGAGCTCAAACCATGCGCTCTGTGGTGGCTTAGCTGGCGCCAGTGCCTGAACCTTAGAGGGCTTGGCTTGGGTATGCGTTTAGGTTTAGGGTTTAGGGTTTAGGGTTGAGCCTTTAGGGTTTAGGGTTTACGGCGCAGAGGTTATGGTTCAGGGCTTGTTCCATCCTGGTAGGCTCAGTAGACCTTGTGCCGATTCCCATTCAGATTCTTCGCTCATGCACGTGTTTCGTTGTTGCAGCCTCTGCTGAGGCGATGGCGCTGCAGATCACCTCGCTCATGTGGCTGCGCACGATCATGCTCTTTACCCTGCATCTGGTGAAGTCCCCAACTCCGAACCCCGAAAGTTAAGTCAAGTCCTGGCAGCTTGTGGAAAATGCCTGCAGTAATCAGACAGCGCTGTCGGCGCATTGTCCACCAATGGCCCAAGCACAGGCAGATGCGCGCAGGACACACAAAGCGGAGCTACATACACTGCAGACGATGCTAGGGAAGCCGATGACGGGGGTGAATTTTGGGATGTTCACCCTTATACTAACAATCCTTAATACAGATGATCGCACCCCCCTATTTTAATCCTTATGAAGGACTGTTAGTATAAGGGGGAGCATCCCTAAGCTTAGTTCCTAGCGAATGCACACTTGGCTAGAAGGCCCCGCCTTCTGTTGATGGGATCTTCTTTAGCACGAGCAGTCCCGCATGTTCCTTTCAGGAGGCCTTTAATCCTCAAGTCTGGATAGAAGCTTAGCGACCCTAAGCCCTAAGCCCTAAGCCCTAAACCCTAAACCCTAAACTCTAAACCCTAAACCCTAAACCCTAAACCCTAAAACCCTAAGCCCTAAACCCTTAAATCCCCTAAACCCCAAACCCTAAACCCTACCCTTTTGAGGGTTGGGTTCCCTGATCCTAAACCCTCTCAACCCTGACCCCCCTGTGAAATCCACAAGCAGAGTGCCCTTATGGTTGGGTGGAGGGTTTAGGGTTTAGGGTTTAGGGTTTAGGGTTTAGGGTTTAGGGTTTAGGGTTTAGGGTTTAGGGTTTAGGGTTTAGGGTTTAGGGTTTAGGGTGTTGTTTTTCTGTAGGTTGCTCCGGTTACTCAAGCCGAGGAACTTCCAGTATCGGTACGGACTCGGTATGCGTGAAGTGACCTGCCTTCGTCATGTCTGGTCGTGCTGATTGACACAAAGGGTTTAGGGTTCAGGGGTTTGGGTTTGGGGTTCGGGTTTAGGGTTTAGGGTTTAGGGTTTAGGGTTTAGGGTTTAGGGTTTAGGGTTTAGGGTTTAAGGGTTTAGGGTTTAGGGTGGGCCTTCTGGGAAGTTCGGGGCTTCGGGTCGACCTGAGGGTCAGGGAGGACACTTCGTCCCAGCTTGGCTGCTAGGTACCCAGAGAGCCCCATACCCCTAATGCCCTAAACCCTAAACCCTAAACCCTGAACCCTAAACCCTGAACCCTAAACCCTGAACCGTAAATAATACCCCCTAAATTGAGGAATACACCTTAACTCATATTGAGGACCCCTCTGTACATTCAGGTATATTCCTTGGTTAAGGGGTCTTGGGCTCTTTTTGGTGGAGATAAGGCGGCAGAGTATTTCACACATCAGACGACAGAGATCAGCTTTGCAGCCAACGACATGCTCACAGCCATCTATGCCTTAGCTTGGGCGCTTGAGCCTGAGTTTGTCAGCAGTTGGGTCAAAGGCCTACCTAAAAGCTGCGAAGTATCTCACTGTGCTGACTAGAGGCTGAGAGCCCTCCTTGCGTCTTCTTTGTGGGGAGATCTTATGTTCCCCGTGACAAATCTTGAAGGCACGATATCTGCAACATCAGTCCCAAGTTCCCTGGTGAGAGTCGGTAGGCGTCACCCTAAGCCCAACAAACCGAATAAACCCAACAATTCCAATTAAACCCTACAAACCCCACAAACCCAACAAACCCAATAAGCCTAGCCCTGAGCCCTAAACCCTAAACCCAATAAACCAAAACATCCCCAAACATCTCTTTCTAAACCCTAGCCCTAAACCCTAAACCCAATAAACAACTGAAAGGCCACGCAGGCGCTCTACACCCAGGGTGGGATCCTGCGATTCTACCGCGGCATTAGCCCTGCTTTGGTCCAGGCCACGCTGGGGTTCAGGGTTTGGGGTTTATAGGTGGTTTAGGGTTTAGGGTTTAGGGTTTAGGGCTAGGCAGAGGGCCCCGGGGCCATAAGGAGCCCACATGCTTTGCATTCTTTTTCCGTATTGTAGTGCCCAAATCCTCGTAACTCTCGAATGACTTCGTATCTTCGTACTGACGCAGCGGCTGTCGAGGAGCACGCTGATAAGGCTTCACAGCCCATCCTGGTTCAGCCCGAAACCCTGAACCCGCTTGGAGGTTCATGGTACTTATGAACCAATTGATAACTGTACTTATAGCTGTACCTATAGCCATATTAGGGCACTTAAGGGGCTTATAAGTGGGTTATAGGTACAGTTACAATTGGGTAGTGAGTACCATGAACCTCCAAGTAAGGACCCTAAACCCTAAACCCTAAACCCCAAACCCTAAACCCCAAACCCTAAACCCTAAAACCCTAAACCCTAAACCCTAAACCCTAAACCCTAAACCTCCAAGCGAACCGGAGGGGCCACTCATGCGCTTCAGCGATTCGGCGTGCAACGCCGGGGTGTTGGCCTTCTTCGACGCGACGAAGCCCGACTGGCCTGTGCCGAAGATGCAAGGAACTGGGTTTTGGAGTACTGTACTTTAATACTTTTTTTGGTTCTGGGTTCCTATTATAGCTACTTATACCTAAAAAGTATATACTTTTTTCCAAGGTCTACTCCAAAGGTAGGGGAAGGATGCGAAGCAAGGTGTTGACTTCCCTTGGGAGTCAAGTGACTAAGATGAACCCAAACAGGGTTTGCGGTTAGGAGGAATGTTAATGGTATACGTAGCAAGGCGTCGACTTCCCTTGGGAATCAGGTGTCTAGATGAAGCCCTAAAAGGGTTTAAGGTTAAGAGAAATTATCATGGTTTAGGTATATGGCCCCAGTTTTAGGGTTCAGAACCCAAATATTGGGTCGTAGAGTCATATACCCTATATGATTATATTTCCTGTTAACTATAAACCCGTTTGTCCCCAGGGTATTGCCGTAGGATTTGAATTTGAGGCAAAAAAAGGCCTGAAGGCTTCGTACCGTAACCGCTTCAATAAGGAATGCACTGAATGCACCTTCATTCAAAATTTTGGACCTGCAGAACCCAAAGCCCACTTTTTATAGGTTCTGAGTATAAAATCCCAGAAGCCTACAGGCTCGAGGTTACTTAGACTAATATGGGGGGGCATTGAGCATCCGAGGAGCTAACAGGAGTCCTAAGATTTTCATAGCCGCACTCTTTCTGCTGTTTGCTTAAGAACCCCCCAAAAAGTAGAAGAGAACAATCCCCGTATTCCCCTCAAAGAGCATATGCAAGAATTTTGCCATTTGGGGCGGAGTTCTTAAGCAAATGGTAGTTTTTTAGGGTTTAGGGTTAAGGGTTGCGGGTGTGCGATCCGCTACTCGTGCAGAAGCCCTGCAGCCCCCCCTCCATGCGAAAGCACAGGTCTGGTTTCAGACAATCTTCGCGTCTGCATCAGCTGCCAGCATTCGCATTGCTTTGATGCCTGTGGATGCAGTGAAGACAGTTTTGCAGGCGCGAAAGTTTTGGAGAAGTTCAGGGGCGGAACCTTTTGCACCGTCAAGAGAATGACATGTGAGGTTAATTGCTTTCTTCCGGTTCACACCCGTTTTCCCCCCTGCGGGACGTCCGGGCTTCTAAACCCTAACCCAAAACCCTGAAAGTCCGCTACAGCCCGTGGCGCCTGGGAAGGTGGACGGAAAGCAGGGCTTAACGTCTCTCCTTCGCCGTTGGCAAGCAGGAGACAAGGTTGAGGGTTTAGGGACAAATTAGGTTTAGGGTAGATGAGTCAAGAGAATGCGAAGAAGTTTCCTAAACAACCTGTGCAAGCAAATGAGGCTCCGCATTGCATAACAGAAACCCCCACAAAGGCACCATATTTTTCAGAAGCTCCCACATCGTAACATTCCTAGGTCTCCTGGCACATCTTAGCTTTGTAGCCGGGGAGACCCGGGCCGATATAGACCCGCAGCCCTGTTCCCAGCTTAGATGGGATCTCCGAGTGCAGTGCTTTTTACGGGGTATAGAGGGACCCTTAACCTTCTTCCCCTGTATAACCCTTACAACGTCTTTATAGATGCAGGTAGCCTTATGAGATGGTTAGAGCCACAGGGCAGGGGTCCCCAATGATTTGTTTTTGCATGTTTTTGTGTTTTTACTTGCCTCCCGGTTTTGCGTCGGGCAGTCTCGGGTTGCAGATTTTTTGGTGTTTTTTTTTGCGTCTTGGGGGGTGCCTTCCTCGCCCCCTTAGCCTGAGACGCAAACAAAACGCAAAACAAACGCAAAGCAAACGCCAAAAGAAGCAAAACGAACGCAAACAAAACACAACAACAAACGCAAAACACACTGTGTTTGGCATGTTTTTGTGTTTCTGCTTACCCCCTCCCTCTCCCAAGACGCACAAAAAACGCAAAACAAGCGCAAAACAAACGCAATCAAAACGCAACAAGGGCACAAAACAAACGCAACCCAAAATGCGAGACGCAAAAATGCGCAAAACTGAGATGCACAAAAAACACAAACCAAACACAGAATAAACGCAACATAGTTAATTTGAGATTTCCAGTCTGCAGCGTCCTGATCATCTCATAAAGGCAGCCCCTACATAGTTTCTAAAGAACCCCCTAAGGTCCCTCACAAGGGTCCTCCTGTAGTCCCTTGAGCTTACAGGCATAGTCTAAGAGTCCCTCAACATACCCCAAACCCATACCCCTCAACCTATAAACGGAGAATAGAAGGAAGGATTTTTACCATACCCCTTACTTTCTTCTTAGGGCGATGCCCTGAAAAAGGTATGTTGCAGATTTCTTAGACGCAGAGGGCTTAGAGGTGTAGTGCCTCAGGTTGCGGCCTCCCACCGCATTGCCGGGAGCAGCCCCATGCTCAGAAAGCGTTTGGCAAACCCAGAAATCCTAAACCCTAAGGCCCCAAGGACTCGCATTTTAGGCCCCAAGGCCTCATTTTTTTGAAGTTTTTGGTTTTTTTTGAGCCGAAGGGTCAGATTTCAGGGCTGGGTTAGAGAGAGCCTTGTAGGGCGTGGGGCCTATGGGGCTTGCCTATCCTCTCTAGAATCTCCTGAACTACCAAACCCCAAACCCTGAACCCTAAACAGAGGCTGCTAGGCTAAACCTAAACCCCTCAACCCCCTAAACCCTAAACCCTAAACCCGAAAACCCTCAACCAGGAGGATCCTCGGTGCTCTTCCGTGGTGCCATGGCCTCCTCCGCTGCCACTTTCGTGAGCCACTACCCCTGGTTCATGGCACCTTGGGTTCCTAAACCCTAGCCCTAAACCCTAAACCCTACACCCTAAACCCTAAACCCTGAACCCTAAACCCTAAATCCTAAACCCTATTTCTAAACCCTAAATCCTAAACCCTCAGGGCTTGCGAAGTATTTGGGGCCCCTCGTCAGGATGGTCCTCTTGATAAGCCCAAGGTCCAGATTGGTGGGGAACCTGGCGGGACCCTAAACCCTAAACCCTAAACCCTAAACCCTAAACCCTAAACCCTAAACCCTAAACCCAACAGCATCATGTAGGTCTTCAACCAGCTCAACGAGTTTCTGCCGCACTACGACACGCGCTCGAAGCAGTTGCTGCGCAACGCAAGCATCGGCTTCTGTGCCTCAGCATCTCGTCTTGCAAGATGGCGACATGGCTTTGAAGGTGTACGTCTTCTTTTGGGGACTTAAAGTGAACCCTAAAAGGGTTTATGGTCCACTATATGCTTTAAGAGGGATTATGATCCCACTTGTGAGTTCATGTAGTTCCCAATAGGCCCAGATCCACAAGGAACTGAGTCTGCACGACACCCGTCGGCGGATATTGAAGATTCTGACACCACAGCGCTTGCCCAGCGCTTCAGGACTTGAATTGTTATTGTTCTGCTATGATGATCATCCATGTTGCCTGATGCTGGTAGGTGTCAGGACTTGAGTAGTACATATCATAATCGGCACTTTGTAGCAGTAGAACACCCGTGAAGACGAAGAGCTCGGATGATCATAGCAGCATCGACGAGGGCATGTCACAAAGAGTTGGCCCAAGCTTTTCCTTGGGGACCAAATGAACCTCAAAATTGGGGTCATTATACCCTAAACCACTAAGTTTCCTATTCAGGCACATGAACCCTAAAATTGCGGTCATATACCCTATACTGTTATAATTCTTATTAATTAAGGTATATGGACCATAAACCCTTTTGGGGTTCCTTTCGTCCCCAAGGTTGCGCGTGTGATTCGACGGGGTGCGGCCAAGGTGTGCTCAGACACCGTGTCCAACTCCCTCCGTGCACCTCGCTGCTTCAACGTGTGCAGGGTCTTGGGATGTTCCCCCCTTATATACTCACAGTCCTATAGTAGGGATTATCATAGGGGGTACTGGAATCCCTACAATAGGGTACCATAATCCCTAGAATAGGGGATTAAGGAGCTGTTAGCATATAAGGGGGAACATCCCAATGTGCAGGTTTGTCTTTCGTGTTGGAAGACAGGTCTCAGCTTCCCTCGTCAGATATTTACAGGCTACAAGTTTTTGCAGCCGTCAGGGTTCCGGAGTTTTTTCTTTCAAGGTTACGGGCGGAAGAGCCGGACTGCACTAAGTACGCCAAGGAAGTTGAAGTCAACGGGCTTGCTTGTTTGCTGTGTGTGTGTATGTCTTTTATATTTTATTATTATTGTTTTTTTTTTTTTTTTGGGGGGGGGGGGGGGGGCGCAGGACGCTTTTGCAAGCAGGGCATCGAAGACGAGAACGATAGCCATGCAACTCTAAACCCTAAACCCTGGCAGCTGCCCGGAATGGCTGTGGGGGTTGCACGTTGCTGACCTGACGGGGTCGGTGCCGCGCCTGTGGAGGCCCCCGAACCCTACAACTCGGTTGTCACCTTACAAAGCCAATACTTGAACTTTAAACTTTTTGAGCTTCCTTATTTAGTAGGAAGAATAAAGTTCAACCTTTTTTCCCTTGGTTATGGAGAAGTAAGTGTCTAATGGGCCAAAGAAACGGAAGCACTGTTCAGCCCGTGAGGACCTGTTCAGGGTAGCAGATTTTTACAACCATGTGTATTTATCTACTTGTGTTTTGTTGAAGCACTGATAGCTCTCGCCGGCTGTAAAACTGCTGTCTTGGGTTTCGTTTCTGACCGTTTTCCGGTTGCCCTATAAATTCGAGCTTAACCCCACTCCAGTGCTGAAAAAGGAAAGAAATGGCACAGCTTTCGGAGCTGAACGGGTCAGACCGAATCCAGACCTCAACCTCCACACAGAAGCATCGTCAAAGCTTGAGGTCCTCAAGACGCATCGTCAGACCCGTGAGCATGGCAGCTACTTCGGGCTTGCACAGTGCCTTTGGCACACCTCAGACTATGATTCTATACAGACATAGATGTAGGTTGTTGTGTTTATAATGTTGTTGACACATGTAGTACTTCATTATTTCTGGGGTTGGAGGGAAGCTCAGGGCTTAGGGTTTAGGGTGGGAGATTAGGCCCCAGTCCTGGCTTAAGATAAGGGGTTCAAGACATGGCTATACACCATTATTCGCTTCTACCCTAGTTGCGGAGCTACCCACACTCGCAAGCATGCTGATTGCCTAAACCCGCAGTGCTAGTCATGTGTTCCTTCTCTAAAGGCCAGTAAAAACTTCCTGGATGATTGGTTCACAGGCGTTCCTGGTGCAACAGATGGTTACCAGATGGTTGTTCTCACAGGGTGGACTGGCTCTCCCGAAAGTAGCCCGGATAAAACGTTTATGACTGCCCATGAAAGGGTTGGGGTCCCGAGGGTGGGTTCTTGGTGGCTTGGAAACAGAGGTTGGGTCTCAAGGTTTGATGGGTGCGTTGACAGTGATATTCTGGCTATCACCTGATAGCTCCTGGTGAACGAAGATGATGATGACAGTGAGCTTGCGAACACACACCCCCTATTAAATGAACTTAAATGGGTCGAAGCTTGTGAGTCTGGCTCCTGTGCACAGCTCAACCCTAAAACCCTAAACCCTAAACCCGTACGTCTTGAAAAGCCTGAAGCCCTGAACACTACGTTAGTCGTTGCGAGGTTTGGGTGTAGTGCATGTCGCCCCTTTGATGAAGTAGTCCTCGCAGTGTGCGTGAGTGCTGGGCGGGTGGCCGAAAAACCCAAAGCAAGCCCTGTAAACCTAGCCCTGTAATCCTCTGCAACCCTGACCCAGGGTTTAGGGTTTAGGGTTCATGCTGCATGCGTACTGGCTAGACGGCTAGACCTCAGACCAGTGGCAACAAGGGTGCGTGGCTCATTCAGCCAGTTGAGAGTTGAGTTATACACGCGAACAACACAGAGTAACATGGAGCATTTTGGCTTAAGTTCACTTTATCATGCTCCCAGGGACCTTCAAGCAAACCCGCAGACCAAGGTCCGTGATCCGCAAGGACTCGGCAAGCCCGGGAAACCTAAGCGCTGAAGAGTTTCGGATTTAGGTTTTAAAGGGTTTACAGGGCTCCCTGATCCCTAAACCCTAAACCCTCAACCCTCAATCCCTCTGAAGTTTCTGCCTTCGGGAGTCGAGGGCAACTGGGCTTCGGGAGCTTGACTTACCCGAATGCCGTCACTTAGGCAGTGCCCAAATTTGGTGCGGTGGAAACCCCCGACTCACTCCCAAACATGCTGAACCCCCGAAAAAGACGAACACCCAATTATCTCTACAGCGCCCTGTATCCCTGCGGGTCCATGTACCTTACCATTATATACTTGGGCCCCAAAGTCCTGATATGGGAGGTACTTTAAGGCCCAGGTATACCCCATTTAGGTACATGGACCCCTGGGGTACCCTAAACCCTAAACCCTAAACCCTAAACCCTAAACCCTAAACCCTAAACCCTAAACCCTAAACCCTAAACCCTAAACCGGCGTACCCCCTTGCCTTCAACTGCTTCGGAAGCAGGATGGCTTGAGCGGCCTGTTGAGTCGCGGCTTAGCAACCCGCGCCCCGTCCTTCTGCTAGTGGTTTTGGGTTGGGGTGTTCCCCCCTATACTAACGGTCCTTAGCAGGGATGATAGTACCCGCCCTCCAAAAAAATAAATAAATAAATATATATATATATATATATGTAGTAGCAATAATGGTAATAGTAACAACAATACGAATAAGAAGAAGAATAACAACATATTTACAGATACATTTTTGTATACATAGTAAAAATAATCACTGTTAAGGACTGTTAGCAGAAGGGGGGAACATCCCCAGTGTTTGCCTTTAGGGGGCTTCAGTCTTCATCCAGTGGGTCGGTGGGTCCTTGGGCCGTTACGCTTCTTGTAAAGAGATATTCAGGTGCATTCGGGTAGGGGGTTTAGGGTTCAGGGTTTATGCTCCTTAAGCACATGATACTGAGGGGTATTGGGATGGTTAGGGTGCTTTCGGGCTAGAGCTCCGGTTTTGGTGTTGCAGTTGCATGGTTTGCTGGGTTTTCGGTGGCGCTGCCGTCGAATGGGGTTTGATACAAGCCTTCACTCACCCAAGCCACTACGTTCTCAGGCTCCTCGAAACCCTCAACCCTAACATAGGATTTGCGAAATTAGGGTACGGTATTGGGGTCCTTACTATAAGGGGATCCTATTATTTGGGGGTCTACCCGCTTATACCAGCAGTCCTTAATAGGGATTGAGTGCCCCCTATGATGATCCCTAATCGGGACTGTTGTGACAAGGGGGGACATCCCCTAAACCCTAAACCCTAATCCCAATCAGCTTCAAAAACACCACGGCGACAAAGAATCAAGAATGTCTCAGGAGCTAGCGGTCCCTGAGTATCGTACCCCCCCCCCCCCGCACATGTTGTCAGCCCAGAAAAGGGGGACATCCCCTAAATCTTAAACCCTAAGCCCTAATCCCAATTAGGGGTCCCTTAGTATCCTAAGCCCCCCGCCACCACCCCCCTAAACCCTAAACCCTAAACCCTAAACCCTAAACCCTAAACCCTAAACCCTAAACCCTAAACCCTAAACCCTAAACCCTAAACCCTAAACCCTAAACCCTAAACCCTAAAATCTAAACCTCAACCCTAAACCCTAAACCCTAAACCCAAACCCTAACCCCCCCCCCCCCCCCCCGGCCCCCCACATGTTTGCCAGGTATTGCTGCAAACGGCATCTCCGGCATGGTCTTCTCTGTGCAGCTCGGCAGCTTATGAGACCGAGGGTTTGAGGGCGTGGGGGTTTAAGGGATTAGGGTTTAAAGCTGCAAGAGACCTGGATGCAAAAAGGGTTTAAAGGTTTAAGGGTTTAGGGTTTGAGGGGTTTGGGGGTTTAAGGGTTTAGGGTTTAAGGGTTTAAGGGTTTAGGGTTTGAGGGGTTTGGGGGTTTAAGGGTTTAAGGGCTTAAGGGCTTCAGGGCTTAAGGGTTGAAGGGTTTAAGGGTTTAAGGATTTAAGGGTTAAGGGTATAGGGTATAGGGAGTTGCGCTTGTTGGTTTAAGGCTGATCGTGAGCTTCAGTGTGTTGCTGATGTGCGGGGACGTGACATTGTGAGCACGTGGACTTTTTGAGAATGCCATACTCGTTTAACCTAGCTAGATGAGGTGTACTTGAGTGCTAAATTTTCTACTGCATGTATGTGTGTATGTATGTGTGTATATATATATACATATACAATTCCCTGTGCATACGGGCCCTGGACACCTCAACCCTAGCCCACGAAGGCTCTACCGCGTCTTCGAAGAGCCCCTGCTGAGCCGACAGCCAACTTAGACCGGGATCTGCGGAGGCCCAAGGTGGTGGGAGAGACTCGCACCATTGCAATTTTTACTACTTGCTTAATTAAGAACAAATAAAACATGTTCTGCCTTATAAGGGCAATATAAAAATATTATTTTCTATCTTTTTGGGGCTTCTTAAGCTATTAGTAGTTCTGGGCATAGACTCAAGGGTGTATGGTATGGAGGTTTTCCTGGATAGGTCAGTAAAGGCTCATCCTTTTGGTCACCCTTCAAGATGTCGTATAAACTTGCGAGCTGCTTGAAAATTTGGAACGGGATTGTGATCCCCGAGGCTCCAAGACCCCTTTGCTTTAGGACCGTTCCTTAAGTCATCTTAGGGTTTGAGTTAAGGGGTACGGTATATGCATCAAGGGCTCCAGGGTGTGTTTTTTGGGTGAGGTCGGCGATGGAGGGTTTAGGGTTTAGGGTTTAGGGTTTAGGGTTTAGGTTTTAGGGTTTAGGGTTTAGGGTGTTAGGCTTGAAACGCTCATAAGCTACCGCTTGGTCCCTAAAACACGAACCCGAAGGCTCAAAATAGCCCAAAAACCGTTTATGAGAAGGCCTTTGAGCCCCAAACACCCTTAAGTATGGGTCCTTAGAGCCTTAGGGAAGGATGACATCAGTTTCATAGCCTTATTTAGGGTTTAGGGTTTAGGGTTTAGGGTTTAGGGTTTAGGGTTTAGGGTTTAGGGTTTAGGGTTTAGGGTGAAAGATGATTTGTGCCGGAGTCTCTCCTGTTTTTCCTGCCACCGAGCGGCCGCGATCCCACTGCTCAGTGGGTTTCCTACCAACAGCTCCCGGCGTCAAGTTCGGGTTGCAAGGGTTTAGGGTTTAGGGTTTAGGGTTTAGGGTTTAGGGTTTAGGGTTTAGGGTTTAGGGTTTAGGGTTTAGGGTTTAGGGTTTAGGGGTAGGATACTTCAAGTTCGGGTTGTAATGTTACATTCAGGGTTTAGGGCCACGAGCACTGGGGTCTGAGAGTGTTGTTAAGACTTTCCGGCCAAGACATCATAGCCCGGATGCAAAGAAAGCACTTGGGGTTTAGGATTTAGGGCTTCGGGATTAGGATAGTTGGGGCTTAAGGCTCTCATGCGGCTCGTTTCGGGATTCGGCATCGTTGCACTTGGGTAGGGTCCTAGGGTTGACGTGGTCCCTAAACCCTAAACCCTAAACCCTAAACCCTAAACCCTAAACCCTAAACCCTAAACCCTAAACCCTAAATGCACTCAAATATCGTATCGTCCTTTTCGGGCCCGAAATTCACCGTCCTGAATCACGAGGTGCATGACGCCCTGGCTCCGCCGCGCAAGAGGGTTTTAGGGTTTAGGAACCCTAAACCCTAAACATCCCTAAACCCTAAACCCTAAAGCCTAAAGCCTAAACCCTACACCATCCAGACCCCAAACCCGTTTTAGGGCATTTTAGGGTTCATGGTGTTCGGAGCGCGTTAGAATTAGGAGTTCCAGTTTCACTCCTGCGCCCGGTTTCAAAAAAGGCGATCCTTGGGGGATTGCATGGACCCTTCAAAGGGTTCATCAGGGTTTAGGGTTTGTAGAGCTCAT
The DNA here is from genome assembly GCA_905221605.1 of Symbiodinium natans. NCBI lineage: Eukaryota > Dinophyceae > Suessiales > Symbiodiniaceae > Symbiodinium > Symbiodinium natans. The sequence continues at coordinate 330,499 of CAJNDS010002425.1, forward strand.
GATGGTACCTTAGGAGGGATATACCTTAATGGGAGTTAGGGTTTAGGGTTTAGGGTTTATTAATGGGGTTTAGGGTTGATCCCATTTTCAGAGTTTACTTTGTTCGCAAGGATAGGTGAGCGGCGCTGTTCTGACGGGAACGTGATCCCTAGGGCACCCGAGTGTAGTTAAATCCCTCAGCCATCGGTTTGTTATCAGCGCGCGCGATTTCACTTGTAGTAGGGATACGGCTGAAGTGCTTGCACACACTCTGTGCGCCTTGAATACAACCAGCCGTTGCCCCCGTAGGTTCCAGCATGTCAGCCAGCAGCTCATGGCACAGCCGGTTTCAAGCAAGCCCAAAACCCGGAGACCCCATCCTGGTGGACGAAATGAACCCTAAAAGGGTTTATGGTTCATATACCTTAATAGGAACCATAGTAGTAGAGGGTATATGACCCAATTTTTAGGGGTTCATTTGGTCCCCAAGGATGTGCTACGCCTGTGCATCTTGCACCCAAAGCTTCCTTACCACACTGGCTTCGGTACGTCGTGGTATTTACGGAAGAGTTTGGCCTGAACAGATGTTCGCCACGGGTCGCTACATTGCACCGACCGAACTGCCACAGAAGGATATACCCCATCAGCATCGTGAAGCCTAGACTCTGAAATCCCCGAAGCTCTAGAGAGCAAAACCCATGCGAGGGCGTCAAGGAATGCTGCCCCTTGCGCGCAGCTGCCATGGCCTTTGTCCAAGCGCGCCGAACGCTTCAGGCTAGCCACAGCCTGCATTTGGGTTCAAAGGTTGCAGGGTTTTGGGCATAAGGCTCTTGAATGTAAGGGAAGTCGGAGTATATAGGAAGTACTTCAGAGTCAGTTCAGGTTAGGAAGTTCGGTACGCTTGGTTTGGGAGCATCCCGGCTGCTTCATGTCAGCCGCCAAGTGAGACACGCACGCCTCAGGAGGATCGCCTTGTTCAGGCACATGCCCGACAAGCTGGGAAAGTTTTGGGGTTTCGGCCTTAGGCTTTAGGCTTTAGGCTTTAGGCTTTAGGGTTTAGGGTTTAGGGTTTAGGGTTTAGGGTTTAGGGTTTAGGGTTTAGGGTTTAGGGTTTAGGGTTTAGGGTTTAGGGTTTAGGGAACACGAAATCCACTTCGGGACCGAATGGGTTTGGGGGTCTCTGGTTTGGGGGAGTGGGGGTGAGGGGAGCGCCTCGCAAATGCAGGGCTCAACAATGTGCTGCAAGGGCTCTCTAAAACCCAAAACCCCAAACCCTAAACCCACAGACCCAGCAAACCCTATAAAGCCTACAAACCCCCCAAACCCTATAATCACTATGCACCCTCGGCTGAACCCTATAAAGCCTACAATGGCCAGGGCCTGGGTCGGATCGCAGCTCTGCGGGCACGTGGGCCTGGAAGGCTGTTTAGGGTTTCGGGTTTACTTAGGGTTTTGAGTTTAGGGTTTAGGGTTTATGTGGTGTATAGGGCTTAAGGTTTGGAACTTAGGGTTTATAGGGACTCTTTATAGGGTTTGTAGGGATTATGTAGTGTTTATAGGGCTGAGAGGGTTTTTTGGGGTTTATAGGTTTTGCAGGATTTAAAGGGTTTATGGGGTTTCTAGGGCTTATGGTACAGGGATTGTACCGAGATAAGTTTGTTTTGCCACCCTAAACCCTAAACCCTAAACCCTAAACCCTAAACCCTAAACCCTAAACCCTAAGGCCATTGTAGACACGCGAAGGTGGACGGAGTGCGGGTTCGGGATTGGGGGTTTAGGGTTTCGGGTTTCGGGTTTCGGGTTTAAGTGTCAACCGGGTGTCCGTGTGCTCTAACCTGAAGGCGATTGCAACAAGTCCTGATGGAAAACAAAGTGTGAACCGGGTATTTAGGTACATGGCTCTTTTTCGTTTATTCGGATATGCCGGCTGCGAATTGTTGGGAATTTCTTGGCGCTCAGAATTTAAGGACCCAATAATAACTACGTCCCTGGAAGTTTATACTTGAAGGTTCATGGGTAGTTATAAGTAGGTTATGAATACCTTCGTCCAGGTGAAAATATATGTTACCTTACTTGTGGCCCTACTTATGACAACCCTTGAACCTTCAAGAAGGGTTACAGTGACTGTTTTCGGCTTGTTCAAAAGGTTTGGGCAAGCTCACTCTCTCCCGAGGTCTCTTTATGGCAACGACCTTCCTTTTGCGGAGGTTAGTGGTTTAGGGTTTAGGGTTTAGGGTTTAGGGTTTAGGGTTTAGGGTTTAGGGTTAGGGGAAGTGTTACACCCATGTCACCACCCCTAGCTTTGAGGCTGCCCTGGCGGAGGCTGGCTTCAGGAACAGTGGAGCAGCTGAGGCCCGACGCAGTGTACTGAGTCGAGGATTCAGGGTTTGGGGGGGTTTTAGGTGCCCTAAACCCTAAACCCTAAGCCCTAAACCCTAAACCCTAAGCCCTCATTTAGGGGCCCCCCAAACCCTCACACCCCTTGAAGCCATTCTGCCATTGCAAGCCCGGGAGACGGATTCACCACAGGCTCCGAACATGGCCCTCCAGCCTAGGGCCTAGGGTTTAGGGTTTAGGGTTTAGGGTTTAGGGTTTAGGGTTTAGGGTTTAGTCCTCCCCTCTTAACGAAAAAAATGTTCCTAGGTTAGTAGAACGACGCCCGAATTGCAAAACTTAGCTGCGCAGTGGGAGGTGAGATGCAATTCCGGTGGTTGGAGTTGCGTGCCTCATTGTGGAGGGGTTCAGGGTTTGAGGGTTCATATAGGGTTTAGGGTTTAGGGTTTAGGGTTTAAGGTATTTCGTTCAGCCTGTTGCAGAAGGGTTTAGCCCCCCATGACCATAAAGAGTCACTCACCCGTCACACCCAAACCCCCAAACCCTGGAAACCCTAAACCTTAAACAATGTGGGTCTGCTTCGCGGGTCGCAAAAACCCTTTAGACATATTGAGGCTTGGAGGGTCCCTTCCCGCTGGTGCATGGAGTCAGGCCCTAGAGCTCCATCGCACAAAGGCAAAGCCTCGTTCTTCACCCAGCCGTGTCTCAATGCGCAACTTGGACCCAATCATGCCCCTGAACCCCTAAACCCCCCTAAACCCTCAACCCCAAACCCTAAACCCTAAACCCTAACCCTAAACCCTAAACCCTAATAAACCCCTAAGCCCTAAACCTTGCTGAGCTGAAGCCCGCTTTGCATGCGAAGTACGAAGCACCTTAGCGTGTCTTGTCGGCCAGCTGGAGCGTGCCGTATCACCGGGTTTAGGGTTTAGGGTTGAGGGTTTAGTGTTTAGGGTTTAGGGTTTATTCCTTTGGTGGGGGTTAGCGCTATGGCTCGTATATGAAAGTACCATCTACGAAGGAGATCAGGTAGCAACTCACCCCCGCCCTACGCGCAAACTTATGCGGCCGAAGGGCTGCGTTTTTAGGTTACCGTGGGTTCTCTTGCCCCCGGAAGCACAACAAGGGCAACTTCTCACCTACTTCGGACCTTTTAGGGGTGAGATGAAGCTTCTACTGCATCAAGTCCATGCATGGGGGGCGCAGCTCCCACAATCATGCACCGTTGGCATGTTCCCCCTCATGCTAGCAGTCAGTCCTCAATAATAGAGATTATCATAGAGGGGGAACATCCCAGAAACTCGACTGAATATCAAGGCTCCATGCTATGAATTCAGAGCCCCCCAAAGGGTCCCTGGTATAGAGACTCGACTTTGGACCCTGTTGGGATCCTAGGCCTTACTTAGGGTTTAGGGTGTAGGGTTTAGGTTTTAGGAAAAAAGGGCTCAGTCGCAAAACTTGTTGCGAGTCCTTTGCCCAGGTGTTCATTGAGAATGTGGCATATGTGGTGAGGAAGGTGTCTGCAAATCCACAGGCGCCTTCTGATGGAGCGGCCCACGGGTTCTCGCGAAAGTTTGGGGGCTGCGAAGCTATATGCAAGAAACTTTGGGGCTGCTAAGCTCGGGTTAACAACTTACCCCTAAGTTTTAGGGTTTAGGGTCTCGGAGTCTAGGGTTTAAGGGTTCTAGGGTTTTTAGTGGTTCAGGGTTTAGGGTGTCCTCGGCCCCCCATGCCCTGATAAGTGAAAATCTGAGTTCTCCATTGAAAGCGAGCCTCCACACGAACGACAACGTCTGGATTACTTGGAGGTTCGTGCGTACTTATACTCCCAATTATCAGCCTACTTGTAAACTACCTGGAGGAAAATTCCCTGCACCTCCAAGTAGAGGAAGGAAACAAGGGGAGCCACGGCCAGGGCCGACGCCCTAAACCCTGTGTGATTCCAGTCAAAAAATCCCTTAAAGCCTAAACCCTATACCCTAAACCCTATCCCTCGGTCGCCCTAAGCCCCATTAGCTCTATCTATGGGCTATGCCTGAATACCGCAACGGCAAAGTCAGCAGTAGAAAGGCTGGGCTCTAGGGCTTAGGGTTTGGGATTGTTCTGGTTTCTTTCATGAACGAGCAGAACTTGACCTTGCAACAGTTCCAACAAGACCCACAAACCCGACGACACCTCATCCCAAAGACAGTGTTTCCGAATGGGGAGTTGGGGGAGAGGCTTTGTGGGTCTTGCACATGTTGTGCATGGGTTGAGCGGGCTTGTAAAGCTGTTTAGCCTCGCAGCCCCCGGGGGTTTAAGAGGAAAAAACAGACCTTTAAGCCTGCAGGCCCTGAGAGCTTAGGAGTTCGGGCTTGGTTTGGGGTTTAGGGTTTTGGGTTTAGGGTTTAGGGTTTAGGGTTTAGGGTTTAGGGTTTAGGGTTTAGGGTTTAGGGTTTAGGGTTTAGGATCCTGGACCCCCTAAACCCCTCTCTAAACCCCTCAAATCTGGTCTTGGCAAGCCGATCGCTTGCCGCCAAGTTGCAGGCCGAGATTCTGGACAGCAGCGTGCACGATTGGGAGCTCGAGAAGCAGTTGGTGCTCAAGGACCCCCTTCAACCTGGGGTGCCCAGTAGTACCCTTATTCCCTTTTTGGGGGGTTTAGGTTCCCTTATAAACCCCTTTAAGCAAAAAAGGGCACCCTTTTAATCCCAGGTTACTGGACCCCCTTCAACCAATCACCACCCCAAGGGTGTTCAAGGAAGACGAGGTTCTTACACAAGCACGGTTGCGGGATTGAGGGTCGTAAAGACCCTAACTGAGGGCTTTTGCAAGAGCCAACAGCGCCAGCGCACAACACCTGACATGCTTGCAATGACGACCCACGGAGGAGCCATCCTGGCAAAAGCCTGGCAGACCCCAAGCCCCTGGTAAGCCCTCAGCCCTCTTAAAACCCCATGAATACCGTATAGACCCTATAAACCCCTTATAAACCCCCTACCCGCTACCGCTATTCTCGTACCCCCCAACCCCCCCCCCCCCCCCCCCCCTAAAAAAAACCCTCTAGGCCCTGATTGAAGCTCTGAGAGGGTGTCGGGTTCAGGCTACGGACTGGTCCATCTCACAGGAGTGCGTGCCGTGGCTGGGCTGCGCAGACTTGGGGGGCTCCATGCTTCGGGGGGTTTAGGGTTTAGGGTTTAGGGTTTAGGCTTGGGGCTCGGAGTTCCAGGGTTAGGATTTAGGGTGTGGGGTACAGGCTGTGATGCCACGACAGGCCTGACATTGACTGAGCGCCTGTGAGAGCGACCCCTAAACCCTAAACCCTAAACCCTAAACCCTAAACCCTAAACCCTAAACCCTAAACCCTAAACCCTAAACCCTAAACCCTAAACCCTAAACCCTAAACCCTAGACCCTAGACCCTAAACCCTAAACCCTAAACCCTAACCTTTAGGGTTTCGGCTTTAGGGTGCCGGCAGCCTCCAAGTCTGTTGCTCAGAAGGGTTTAGGGTCAAGGGTTTAAAAGTTGAGGGGTACCCAAAGAGCCCAACACCCCTTAAATAAGGCATATACTTTAATTTATACAAGAATCCTTAATATGATTTAAGGTAAATTCCTCCTTAATTAAGGGGTATTGGGCTCTTTGGGTAGTCAAGCAGTTGCAGGTCAGAGCTTTACTCCTAGACCCCTGAGACACTCGAAGTCCTAAGCAAGTTCGCGAGAGCTTTTGTCCGGGACAAGCCATGCGGAGCATCGCCTTGTAAGGGGGTTTAGGGTTTAGGGTTTAGGGTTTGGGGTTTAGGGTTTAGGGTTTAGGGTTTAGGGTTTAGGGTTTAGGGTTTAGGGTTTAGGGTTTAGGGTGCTCCGTGCAGGGAACACTTTAATCGCTCTAAGATCCAACCCCAATCATCCTAAAGGCCTTTCAGCCCTAAGCCCTGGTGCCGTTGCAGACACAGGGATAGTGGCGGATGGACAAGCAGTTGCAAGCAAGTGTACACGGCCAGAAAGATGTTTCCATAACACTTACAGATCCATGTATATTATATATATATATATATACGTATACACATATATATGTATACATATAGAGCATACGCCATATGAACGATGCGACCATCTGCAGGCAAGTCCGGGTGTTGGACCAGCTCCCGGGCGCAAACTTGTGCCCCGAACGCACGGACCGGCTTTGTTGGATTCTGAAAGTCTCTTTAGTAGCTGAGTAGGCCTACCCTAATTGGAAGGCGAGCCTGTTTTGGTGCAGGGTACTCAGCAACTATGAGGTTTGGGGTCTTTAGCCGTTATAAGGGCCTGCCTCCGGGGTTTCCGGAGTTGGAGAGCCACAGTTTGGGGAACTGCTTGGCTTACGCCTGCCCCCCCCCCCCCCCCAAGTATGATGGACCTTACGACTCACTGTCACAGAATTTGCTGGAGGGCCTGAGTTCTTTTTTAGGTGTTGCCGGGGTGAGCACCTAAAGGCTCAACCCCAAACCCTAAACCCCAAACCCCAAACCCTAAACCCTAAACCACGAGTAGTCGTGGCTAGAGGTGTGAGATGGCTCTCAGTATATAGGGTTTTATAATGGCACACCTTGCTTGTGAGCCCCACATGGGTACTGCTCAAGATTAGGTCCTTTTTTTGGCAAGTATGGAACCCTAAGAGACCCCAAACTCAGCGAACTACCCATAGAACACCTCGCTTTTGAGCCCTAAACCCCTATATGTAAGCAGACCGGCTGAATCCTAAACCCCCAAAACCCCCTAAACACCTAAACCCCTACAACCCTAAACCCCATGCACTCTTCTAAGTAGGTCCTCATTGGAGCCCACAAAAACGGAAGCCCTCGGCCGTAGAAGTCCGTAAGCCACCTCTCTCAGCCATGACAACCTTTAAAGCTTTAGGGTTTTGGGTTTTAGGGTTTAGGGTTTAGGGTTTAGGGTTTGGGGTTTAGGGTTTAGGGTTTAGGGTTTAGGGTTTAGGGTTTGGGGTTTGGGGTTTGGGGTTTGGGGTGTGGGGCTTAGGGTATAGCACGTCCCTGGGCCTGGCTCCCGGCTGATTGGATAGAGCTCCGGGTGCAAGAAAGGGTATAGGGTTTAGGGTTTGCTTTTAGGGTTTAGGGGTCAGTTCAGGGTTTAGGGTTTAGGGTTTAGGGTTTAGGGTTTGCTTTTAGGGTTTAGGGGTCAGTTCAGGGTTTAGGGTTTAGGGTTGGCCCTCCAGGTTTTGGGGCTCAGGGCCAGGGTTCAGGGTCAAAAGCGGAGGTGTAGTTAGGCTGAGGCAAAAAGGGCCTTGAAGCCCTGGGTTTAAGAGGATCCATGTAGGAATATGTTTCAGAGGCTTTTAGGGTTTAGGGTTTAGGGTTGAGGGTTTAAGGGCGTCCTAGCCAAACACGCCCAGGGCCAGCACTGCCGTGCCCTTCTCCCTCCTGCACATGCTGCACGTGCTGTTTCAGGCCCCATGTCTCCATGGTGAGCTTACCTAAAACCCTAAACTCCTATTCTCCTAAACCCCTAAACCCTAAACCCGAAACCCTAAACCCTAAACCCTAAACCCTAAACCCTAAACCCTAAACCCTAAAGCCTAAACCCTAAACCCTAAACCCTAAACCCTAAACCCTAAACCCTAAACCCTAAACCCTAAACCCTAAACCCTAAACCCGAACCCTAAACCCATAGGACTGTCGTGGGCGTTCTCTTTTTGCGGCTTTGGACTCTTGCTTTGGCAGTTGGGGCCCCACGTAGGCGAAGACCCCATGCCCAGGTTATGATGCTGCATCTTTGTCATGTTAGATTCCCGGGTTTAGGGTTTAGGGTTTAGGGTTTAGGGTTTAGGGTTTAGGGTTTAGGGTTTAGGGTTTAGGGTTTAGGGTTTAGGGTTTAGGGTTTAGGGGAGTTAAAAATGATCATCCCCGGATTCTAAGGGCAGTTACTGGGATGTTCTCCCTTGCACTAGCAGTCCTTTCTAGGGATTATCGTGCCCCCCTCGTAATTCAAATTCCTAAACCCTAGGGATTATCGTAACCCCCTCGTCATTCAAATCCCTAAGCCCTAAACCCTCAACCCTAAACCCTGTTAGTTTAGGGTGGAGCATCCCAGGGCACCCTTACCTTCTTTAAAGGGTTCTGATGTACGGGCCCTTGGGATTTATAGGGTGTATAAGGGGTATGTAAGGGGTCCCCAAAAGGGCCCATATAACTACCTAAAGACTGAAAATGGTTCGAATCCCCCGTCCGGGGCTCTTAGGGCCTCGAGCACGTCATGCGCGGGTTGTTGTACATCATGGCCCCTGCTCGAGTTCCTTTTATATATTTACAGCGTACGCAAACCAAAGGGTAAGAGAACTGCATCCATACGTTTCGCCTCACTTTTTGCCCATCTTTTTTTTCCGTCGTTTTTTTTCCGTCAGGAGGTGGACGAAAGCCGCAATGGTCAGATCTCCTTCTCCGAGTTTCTGGCTTTCTGCAAGACCACCAAGCTTTTCGACACGGCCGATAAGGCGAGCGAGGCCTCTCGGTAGCAAGCCATCCTTGAAGTGCGCAACAAAGTCATTTTTTTGTATGATGATACTCATATAGATATGTAAAGATATGGTCGTAGGATTTTTGTCAAGTTGTTCTCTTGTTAGTATGTTGCATTGCTGTTTGATTTCTCTTATGTTAATAGAGCAATTAGTCTGAATGTAGTATTGTAACATCCTGAACTCGAACCCTAAATCTCGCATATGCCTTGAGCCCAGGTCTTCTTTAGCAAGCGCTCCGTTCCCACAGCGAGCGAGCTCCTGTTCAGCGAGAACGATTTTTTCGCGTTGAGCAACTCAGAGACTGGGATGGAAGGTAATTAGGTGTTTTTCAATGATGTACCTCTGTCTGCCTTCTTGCAAAAAATCTATATTTTTGTTGTAAAAAACCTTCTTGCAAAGAAATCAATATCTTTGTTGTAAAAAGAAATCAAATACCGTTCTAACGATTTCAGAAAAGGTGAAGGCAGTGCACCCTATGACAGCTAGGTTTGTGCAGGGTACAGCCGAGCGCCCGCTTGTGCATGACAAACCCAAAGCCCGTAACCCGAAACCCTATCATCACATTAGTCTAGTACTAGACAGTATCTTCGGATGAGAGTTTTATGACATTCCAGTATTGCTACAATAGAGCATGTAGAATTTCATATCCTTGCAACTCAGGAGAGTCACATCATGAAGTTCAGCGAGTTTCAGCAGTTGATGCTGGACGCCGGCGTCGTAGTACCAGCCTCAGTCGGCTTTGCCAAGTCCCGCCTTCCCACACCAATAAGAGTGTTCTGAAGCCCGACCGGGTTGCCCTATAGAACCCCCGTGTTCCCTTTCAAGGTCTAGGTACCCTGAGCTGGGTTTTGGGGTACTTTACTTCAATACTTTGTTTTTTGGTCTCTGGGTTCCTGTTATGGCTACTTGTACCTAAGAAGAATATACCTTTTTTCCAGGGTCTACTCCAAAGTAGGGCCCTTCTCGGCCCCATTAAGGGAACAAAAAGGGCATCCTCATCATACTTGGGTTTTCCGGGGCACCTCACCTGAGATGGTTTAGGGTCTAGAGGGTTTAGGGTTTAGGGTTTAGGGTTCAGGGTTCAGGGTTCAGGGTTCAGGGTTCAGGGTTTAGGGTTTAGGGTTTAGGGTTTAGGGTTTAGGGTTTAGGGTTTAGGGTTTAGGGTTTAGGGTTTAGGGTTTAGGGTTTAGGGTTTAGGGTTTAGGGCCCCTAGGGCGTCATCTTTCACAGGCTTTGGGCTGGGGGTTTGGATACTAGCAGGTGGCGAGTTCTGTGGATAACAAGGGGTACAACGACTTTCGTTCTTACATCCTTATATCCGTGTATAAGTTGCATTCTTATTATTGCTATCTTGCTATCTGATTGCATGATGACATATGTATATGTACATGTGTTTGGCTGGAGAACAATCATCCGTGGTAGCCCGGGAATCGTCGCAATGTACCCAAAGAGCCCAATACCTCTTAAACAAGGAATATACCTTAATTTATAAAAGGCTCCTTATGATGTAAGGTATATTCCTTAATTAAGGGGTATTGGGCTCTTTGGGTAGTGAGAGCTCCAAAGTAAGTGTGCCGCGACCTGGCCTGTAAGACCCATCGTATTCTGGTCTGCTCGGTAGGCCCTTGGGACATGTTGGGTTTAGGGTTTAGGGTTTAGGGTTTAGGGTTTAGGGTTTAGGGTTTAGGGTTTAGGGTTTAGGGTTTAGGGTTTAGGGTTTAGGGTTTAGGGTTTAGGGTTTAGGGTTTAGGGTTTAGGATTTAGGGTTTAGGGTTTAGGGTTTAGGGTTTAGGGCTTCTTGGGTTTCAAGAGGGTAGTATATTTAGGAAATCGTTTCATGGGGTTTTAAGGGCCATCCTAGACAAGACCCATAGTATCATCGTTTTGGAATAGTATTCGAACAGTTGTATTATAGTATTGTCATAGTATGTCAACAGTACCTATTATCGCATTCTTCGTATTCTAGTATGATCATGCTCTAGTAATAATTCAAATGTTCTAGCAATCTGTTGTAGCATCAAGGCGTTGTTGCATTCTAGCTTTACACCATGGGCAACGTAGGGCTTGGCTTCTAGCGCCGAAGACAGAGCCTCCTTTGCGCATAGGACGTGATCCCTCGCACACCGGGTCAAGACCCGCACGGTGCGCCCTTGGTCTCCTTCTTCGTGGATGAGAGGGCGCCCTGGGGTTTAGGGTTTAGGGCTTAGGGCTTAGGGCTTAGGGCTTAGGGCTTAGGGCTACGGGTATAGGTTGAGTGTTTAGGGTTTAGGGAGGCTTGGGGTGCCGCCGCTGCCATGCCTGATAGGACATCTACTACAATGCAAGAAGCAGGGGCTTACGGTGTAAGTTCTGTTCTGGCCACAGGCCCCTTGCAGCATGCCAAGATTTTTGTTTTTTTCTTTCACCCCGCCTCCCCCCCACCCCCCTGAGATCGTGGATCTCATCCTCCACCACTGGTTTGCAACCTACGACTCCGATTCAGACGGCGTCCTGCAACTGGAGGACTCCACGCGCTCCAAGCCCTTCCCGAGCCTGTACCTTGGGGACTAAATGAACCCGAAAAGGGTTTATGGCCCATATACCTTAATGCTGACTAGAGTAGCATCGGGTTCTTGCTAGAGTAGCATCGGGTTCTTGTTTGGGTTAAGGGTTTAGGGTTTAGGGTTACATTCACATGGTCCCCAAGGTACAAGACAGGTCTAGTCTTAAGAGTCTAAACATCGCGTGCACCAAAGACTGAAGGCTCCCCCTCACTGTAGTCCTTAAATTTCAACGGTATGGTTTAGGGTTTGGGGTTTAGGGTTTAGGCCCTATAATCCCCATAATCAACCCTATAAAGGGCCTTTCTTAAGAGGTTATAGGGTTCGATAGACCGTCCTGGTATGCACACATCTTTTCTTAAAATCATACCTGCACAGTTCAGATCGTAGAGGGGATTACCGGTGGATGACCATCACGCCGAGACCTCAGTGGACGACATTTACCTCCGGACAACAACCAAGCATGTGGAAAATGTTCTAATTGATGTTCCCTTTTGGGGTACCCTAGCTATGAGGCTCCGAGTAGTACAAAATCCCTAACCCTAAACCCTAAACCCTAAACCCTAAACCCTAAACCCTAAACCCTAAACCCTAAACCCTAAACCCTAAACCCTAAACCCTAAACCCTAAACCCTAAACCCTAAACCCAACCATGAGCATGTGGGAGGGCATTGAGGAAGCACAGCGGTAGCCTTTCGCTCTTTGTAGTTTCCGACTTCCGCCACACAAGGCCTGCAAGCAACTTAGGAAACATGGGAACCCTCACTGTATGGCATGGTTGCTGGGCTGCCTATTCTGCTTCTTATGAAAGGCTCAGTGAAGGCTGCTGCTTTGCGTCTGCAACCCTTTCAATCCGAAGCCCTAAAGCCGGAAAGCCCTGAACTTTGCACTGCCCAGGCAAGTCTCAAAGAGTAACACCAACCACGACATTGTTCTGCTGCACAAACCCCTGCCGGCCAAGCCCGAAAATTATCTCAGAAAGTGGGTTTAGCTTTGTTTAGGGTTTAGGGTCAGCCCCATTCAGGACTATGCTCGCCTTGTCGCTGACTACCAGCTGCCCCTCACGGCCTCTGATGAAGCCTCATGGAAGCAGAGCCACCATGCGTAGTTAGATCAGCAGAAGTCCCGTTTAGGGTTTAGGGTTTAGGGTTTAGGGCTTAGGGCTTAGGGTTTAGGGTTTAGGGTTTAGGGTTCAGGGTTTAGGGTGCAGAACAGTGGCCGTCATCGCAGCGTCACCGATCTTGTGCATGAACCCTCTGAAGCACTGGGTGCTAAACACAGTTGCAGAGCACTGGCTGTGGTCAGGTGGAAACGTGTCCATTTGTTTTTGTCAACATGTCTATATGTCTACATCTAATTTTTGATGTGGATGTTAATGCTTACATGCATGTGAGCCCTTCCCATTGGAGTGCTTTTGAAGGTAAGACGTTCGAGCGCAGCACAAGGTTGTTTTTTGACGGCACTCCGAAGTCCTGAGGCCTCGTCCACGCCCCTACAGCGCTCACACGTGTCCCAGAACAGTCGCACGCAAGGTCTACACCCATGCCACCCACAAGCATTCTGGGGGACTTGCACCTCAGTGGCAAGTGTGCGCCATACACAAGTCGAATAAGGCTGGTGACTTGCAGCGTGTCACCCTGAATTTGCAGCCCCTCAACCCGAAGCCCTAAGCCCTCAACCCTGAACCGCATTCATTCCCGCTGACTCCTTGGGGCCACCAGTAGCCTTGAGGACATTCTCGACTTCCGGTCTTTGCTGGAGAAGTCGAGTGCCCTAGCTACAGGTGGGCGGCTGTTTGTTCTGTTTGTTCTCCGCCACGGCGAACACTTTTGAAACAGGCACTCCCATCGAAAAGGATGACGAGATGGGCAGGTTGTGGCGAACAGTTGAGCCTTCCCAAGAGCTGCCCGGCGGTATTATTATGCAGCTTGTAGAATCTTTCAACCTCTTGGCACTGGGTGCCCGAGGAGTTATTGTTCCAAGGTTTGCACCGCCAAGTCGGGTCTTCGTTGCCGATGGAGCTTGGATTGCATCATGATTTGTTTCTCCAATTGCAAAGACTCAGAGCTGGGGGGGGGGGGGGGGGGGGGCGGGCAAACAATTGCACCAAATGCAGCACATCTGAAGGCCGAACGGGATCTTCGCCGCCCCTTCTCCAGGGTCACTTGCGCTTCGTGTGCCTTTCCGACACGCACGGCCAGCATCGTGAGCTGTCTTCGCGGCCCCTCGTCGGAGATGGCTGATGCTGCAGTTTGCGTTGCTCAGAGTCAGCTTCGACGTCGGTGCCCCAAGGCTACCTCCCGGTGATGTCCTTCTGCATGCAGGCAAGGGATGCAGCACGTTTGCGGTCGCGATGCCGTAATTCGCTTTTGTTCAGGTGATTTCTCGAACGAAGGAGGCTTGGAAGAGGCAGAGCGCTGAATTAGGGTTGAAGGGTGGCAGGTTCACAGCAGCCGCGCAGCATGAACATTTCCATGGCGTGCAGAAGCTGCCTGCCTGAAGGTCTTGGATTTTGCCGCGTGGATACGATCCCTGCCTTACACTCACAAGCTCTTGACCCTTGCCTGATGTTCTGTTCGGTTTCGAGAGAGCTGCACTTGGTGGTTCATGGCACTTAGTAACTAATTATAACTGTTCTTTTAACTGTACAACCTCCAAGCAAGAGTCTGGCCGATCCGAAGCTCTTAAATCCAAAAGCCTAACCTTCCAGGATTGCCGGCAACCACGACCTACCGCTTGACAAGTCCTATCACGGGAGCAAGGCTCTTTCAATTCTTGCAGCTGAACTTGGAGGTTCAGGGTACTTATATATATATATATGGACCATTATGGATCCTCATGATGTCTGTACTTCTAAGCCCTTACAGTAAGTCCTCTAAGTAGGTTGTAAGCAGACTTCTGATTGGGCTTATAAGTACCTATGAACCTCCAAGTAGTGGCGCTGCTGCAAGCATGTTCGAGCCACACAGCTGCCATGTTTCGAGTTTGCATGACCACCATGTGTCAGGTCCAGAAGAAGGTTCGGGCCAGCGACGTGCGCTCGGCCTTTATGGCCGCCCTGGAAGAGGGCGATGCTGCTTGTTTCCTTTTGGGCAAAGTGTTGCTCCAAATTGCCGTTGGAAATCAAACGCAAGCAAGCCTCCAGCTTCCTCTTAAGAAGTCAGGATGGAGTCACGTACTTGGAAGATGAGGAGATTGAGATAGGCCGCGCGTTTTGAAGGGACAGGGTTTGGTCGAGCTTGAACCTGAATTAGTCAAAGACATCATCTCTTGCCACTTCCCCCTTCCCACATGGCAACCTCCAATACAGCCTTCTCCCTCTCTCTCTCTATATATATATATATGTATATGTATGTATTCTACATGTGTGTGAGAGAATATGCTTGTACACATTGTAAGTATTTCGAATAGGTCCTTGCTAGGGGAGCTGACTTGAAACCTTAAACTCCAAAACCCCGGTGGGTTTAGGGTTTAGGGTTTAGGGTTTAGGGTATCAGGGTTTAGGGTTTAGGGATTAGGGAAAGTTTAGGGTTTAAGTGAATCCTGTCGAGGTGGCATCCGAGTGTACGGCACGCCCTGGCAGCCAGAATTTATGGATTGGGCCTTCAACTTGCCACGGCACGAGATCGGCAAAAAGTGGAAGGCACGGACTACAACTGAACCGTAAACCCTAAACCGCCGCGTTTTCGGGGATATTTGGCTTGGGAACTTGGAACGTCGAATCCAGGGGTGCAGAATGCATCAAGCGAGCCATGGACCAAAACATGTTCATCGGGGTCTTTCTGTGGTGGGATCCGCTAAAGTGGTTGGGTGCAGGGTCTAGACTTCAGGCTTAGCGTCAGCGTGCCAACGATGGAACCAGGAAATCGGTGTCGATAGGTGCTGCATGGCTTCGAGCACATACGGTTTCAGCCTTGGCTTGGAGTAGCACAGATCCCTAACCCTAAGCCCTAAACCCGAGACTCTAAACCCTAAACCCAGAAGGACTTTGAATTTGAGCGGATACCCTGTGTCTTGCTGCTCCGAAGCGAACCAAAAACCCTGCAAAAAAGCCAAAGCCGTTCACCCTGTACGGGGCTTACGGGGTTCAGCAGGTTTAGGGGGTTTAGGGTCTCTACTGGTGTAAGTACGCCCAGAACCCGCAGCTCCAAAGACTGTCGAGATCAGGCGGTGCCAACTGGGATAGACGTCTTGCTGGCACCTTGCTTGTGCGGAGCAGGATTGGAACCAATGGTGTGGGTTTTAGGCCTCAGGGCTCCAAAGTAGGGGTTTTAGGTGAAGGCTTCTGGTTTGAGATTTAGGAGCTGAAGGTTTTAGGGTTGGGGGTTGAGGGTTGAGGGACTACATCCGGAGGTCCCCACAACAGCACGTTAGCTTGCAGGCTTGAGTTTAAGGGCCAACCTACTTGCGCAGTTCCCCAAAAAGGGGTACCCCTTTAATAACGAAATTAAAGCACAATCCTTGTTTTTCACACCCCCCAGACTGGGTACCCTAATTTCCCTAAACCTTAAGCCTTAAACCCTACGAGCCAAGGTTCACGGTCCACCACTGGGTCGTGGTGATGCTCTTCTGCCTTCGCTCAAGCGTCGGGGCTGTGCCGTCACTCGGGTGCACGATGCAGACTTTGGTGAGGTTGGGGGCCTAAGCCCCAAACCCTCAACCCTAAACCAAACGATGGGGGAGGGATAGGAAGCCCTCACCCCGAAACCCGAAACACTAAACCTGTCAGGACCTCCTGACCGAAGTGCAGGATCGCATTCGGCCTCAGTTCTGCGTCTTTGGCCACATCCACGAGGGTGCGGGTGTCACCTTTGATGCCTGGTGGCGCAGTGATGCCCTTTTGCCCTTTTCCGTTTGGTTCTAGTTTCTCTGAATAAAGGAGCCAGCCCCAAGAAAGGGTACTCTTTGGGATGTGAACTCCCCCTGAAACTAACAGTCCTTAGTAGGAGTCCTTAGTAGGGATGATGATCGGGGGTACTAGAATCCCCAGTAAGGAGCTGCTAGTATAAACCCTAAACCCTAAACCCCAAACCCTGAACCCTAAACCCTGAACCCTAAAGCGGGAACATCGAAGGTACCCTTATTATGAAATGGCTACTGGGGCGCCGACTTGGAGGTTTCATGGTACTTACTATCCAGTTGCAACTCTACTTCGAACTGCACTGACATCCCCAAGTTCGGGCACTTGAGGAGCTTATAAGTGGGTTATAAGTACAGTTATACTTGGTCAATATGCACTTACATCCCCTAAATTCGGGCACTTGAGGAGCTTATAAGTGGGTTATAAGTACAGTTATACTTGGTCAATATGTACCCTAAACCCGAAACCCTAAACCCCAAACCCCGAACCCTAAAACCTAAACCCTAAACCCTTTAATGCCATGAACCTCCAAGCAAGGATGGAACCACACACTTCGTGAATGCCTCCTCGATGAACGAGCACTACCAGTGCATCCACGCCCCGCTGGTCTTCGCCGCTCGGCCATGCGGATTTAGCGGTTTAGGGTTTAGGGTTTATAAGGTTTAGGGTTTAGGGTTTAAGGTTTCTTGTGCAGCACATCCACTGCCGTGTCCATGTTGAATCGCATCTGCCCGCAAGCGCAGCCGTCAGTGGGGAGGCATCGTCGTACGCTAGCTGCTAGCGACTAATAGATGCACGGAACGAAGATTGATGCCAGGACATCCGCACGACTTCAAGTGACGGGCTGAGATAGTTGTGCATGCAGCAATTGGGGTTTACGATATTGGGGGGTGCAGTAGCTTAATGGGGTCCTTCTCATAAGGGGATCCTACTGTATGTGGGGTCTTATTTCAGGGGTCCCCAATTTTCGAAACCCCCAATTCATGCGAAGCTACAGGTGCCCTTGATAGATTCGACGCCATGGAAAAAGTGATGGAGACCTCCTGATGGAGAGTGAGCGCCTGGTGGTATTTTAACCGCATTCACCCCTAAGCCCTAAACCCTAAACCCTAAACCCCAAACCCCTAAACCCTGAACCCTAAGCCCGAAACCCTATACTCAGCGATTGCCCAAAAACCCGGCCTTGATGGCAAGCAGGTTGGCCGGTCTTGACAGATTTCTGCCGCGATGTCTTGGCTCTGAGGCAATGCACCATATGTCCGAGAAGCCCTAAACAGAAATGAACCCTAGGCCTTATAAACCCGGAACCCGAAAATCTCGGGCGTCACATTGGTTGGAGAGCTTGGCCACTGCTCCCTGCCAAACCTTTGACATTCAACACAAGCAAGTTGCAGCGGAGCAGCGCGCAGAAGATAAGCAGGTCATGCCAGACGATCCCCCATTCGAGCAGCAGCTGCAAGCTTCCAGTACAGCACTCCCACGCGTGGAAGTTCTGTTGACATAGAACCCTACACCCTGAAACCCCAAGCCCTAAACCTTATTCTACCCAAACCCCTGAACCCTAAACCCCAAAGCCCTAAACTCAAGCCCTAAACCCTAAACATGCTCCCAGCCTCATTTGATAGGAAACTCCCCCCCCCAAATTTTGGGACCCCCCCGGCAACTTGCGGAAAAACTCCCAGAAGTGGCATGGGCACAGCACCCTGTTCCTTGAGCCATGATCCGTCGCCACGGACCCAGCCTTGCTTCGGAAGTCGTGAGGCTTTTAGGGTTTAGGGCTTAGGGCTTAGGGTTTAGGGTTTAGGGTTTAGGGTTTAGGGTTTAGGGTTTAGGGTTTAGGGTTTAGGGTTTCGGGTTTCGGTCTGGGGTTTAGGGTTTTATGGTTCCCCGGCCTGCACCTGAGGAATAATGGCCACAAAGGGACATCCTTACCAAAAAAAGACACCTACCTTATAGTTCCTTTAGGGTTTAGGGTTTAGGGTTTAGGGTTTAGGGTTTAGGGTTTAGGGTTTAGGGTTTAGGATCTAGGGTTCAGGGCTACCTTATACCTTTGGGGTTTAGGGTCTAGGGGCTAGGAGTTCAGCACAACTAGCATGTGGGCCACCTCCGCCTTGTGTTCTCCTGTTCGTCCTGGTGAACTTAGGGGCTAGGGTGCTTTTAGGGTTTAGGGTTTAGGGTTTGGGGTTTAGGGTTTAGGGTTTAGGGTCTCCGGTTTGGGGTTTAGGGTTGAGTGTTTAGGGCTGACGCAAAAACACATGTGTACTTCCTCGTAACTCTTTGGTACACTCTTGTATATGACTGCTGGCTAAGGGGGTTTGCCAGGTTTGGGGTCTACAGAGTTTACAGAGTTCAAGGTTTAGTTTAGGGTCATCTTCACCCACAGAACCTTAAACCCTAGAAGCCGTTTAGCCCTGAACCCTTCAACCCTAAACGCCCTTCAACCCTTGAACCAAAAAGCATCCTGAAACTTCAGCCTGAAACCCTTAAAACGAAAACCTCAAAAAAAAACCCTCAAACCCTAAACAGACCCCCAAGCCCCCAAAAGACCCGAAAACACCCTCACACCCTAAACAGCACTTCAACCCCCGAAAACAACACTTAAAAGAAACACCCTAAAACCCAAAACCCTAAACCCTAACCCTAAAACCCTGAACCCTGAACCCTAAACCCTAACCCTAAACCCTAAAAACAACACCGCAACCCTCATCCCAGGCAGTGTGGCGACGGCTTGTCCATGTGCAAGCGCGAAGGCGCAGTCCATGGCCGGCCCTGGCTGGAGGAGCCTCTTTAGGGTTAGCAAGGGTTTAAGGTTTAGGGTTTAATTAGGGTTTAGGGTTTAGGGTTTAGGGTTTAGCGTTTAGGGTTTAGGGTTTAGGGTCTACGTTAGAACCCCCAAACCTTCCAATCCTGCTCTCTTTTTGGCAGGTTCTTATGATAAATGCACCTTATCGGTTTCTTAGGAAATCTGCAAACAAGTAGGTTCTGGGTTGGGTTTGAGGGGTTTAAGGGTTTAAGGCTTGGGGGGGTTGGGGGAGAGGGTTGAAAGGTTTAGGTGAGTTGGGGATTTGAGGGGTTTAGGAATATGGGGGTTCAGGGTTTCGGGTTCGGATGCATGCCAGGTGGTTGCCAAGCACCCCGGGCCCTGCAGGTACCCCTTTGTGGTGGAGGGGGGGGGGGGGGGGGGAAGGGGGGAAGGGGGGAAGGGGGGAATATGTAGGCTCCAGGTTTGCCCTAAACCCTAAACCCTAAACCCCTCAACCGCAGTCTTGGGGCCCCTAGGAAGATGTGGAACTCTTGGGTTTGGGTTTCGCCCTTGTTGTGTGGCGATGTGTTGCAGTGGAACTTAGGGCCTCTGCGGGTTTAGGTTTATAGGGTTTAGGTTTATAGGGTTTAGGTCTATAGGGTTTAGGTTTATAGGGTTTTGGTTTATAGGGTTTAGGGATTAGGGCTTAGGATCTTCAGAAGATGTTCTTGTTGCTATGAGAGCTCCATGTGGCATAGGATTTTTGGCAAGTGCTTGTTGGGGCGGATGCTGTGCTCATGTGCGGCGTCACCGCCGCTGGGGACTCTGGCAGTCGTAGAATCTCGGTTGTGCGCGCTTCCATGGTGTTGTCATACGTGGCAGGCCGGTACCCCACAACATGTGCCTATGCTTCGGTCGGAGCATATGGACCTGCATCGCGAAACTCGGTGTATATAGATAATTACATGTTTAAATGTATAAACAAATAGTAAATAAATAGATAAGTATATATATATATAGATGTATATCTACACATGCTAAGTTAAGTCCTTGACGTCTGGGAGCACCGACTCAGCTCGCTATGCCCCACCTGAGCTAGCCCCGAACTCCCGAACCCCTCACTCTTCTTTGAGATCCTCGGACAACGCCGTCCAAAGCCAAAAGCCAGGAATACTAATTGACAGTGGTTCCAGCACCTATCCCTAAACCTTTCCTGGCTTCAGGACGCCACAAATCCACAGAATGAGTACACGCCTCAATCGCAGGCAGGCCTTTGAATTGCAGTTCGGTGTGTCAACCCTGAGCGTTCAGGCTTTTGGCTTTAGAGTTGTCGGGCTTGGAGTTTATAGGGCGGTAAAGGGTCTGTAGGGCCTTACTAGAATAAGGCTTAGGACGGTTTAGGATTTATCACTTTCCAGCTCTGCCGAGAATCGAAGCATTGACGGTCGCAAAATGTACGTTTGCTTTCCTGCTTGTGTGTATAGATGGATGTATGTATGCGGGTGCATGCGACGTGAGATTGCAGGCGTTCATTCCTTTTCTGCTAAAAACAGCGTGCGCAATAAGGCAGCACATACCTCTTTTTGCACCATCTGATGAGATGTTCTTCTGTAAGTACGTAGAAGTCCCATGACTAGGGCTTAGGGTTTAGGGTTCAGGGTTCAGGGTTTAGGGTTTAGAAAGGGTTTATAAGGGTTTATAATAAGGGTTTAGGTTTTAGAGTTCAGGGTTTAGGGTGTAGGGTTTAGGGGAAAATTTGGGGCTTTGCAGGCTTGCGAAGCCGAAATGCGGCCTTCGAAGAGCCGGATACGACAGGCCGCCAGTTGGGGACCATAGGCTGTGCCGGATTTGCGACAAGACCCAACATTTTTAGAGGGTAAGATTGTTAGCTTGTTGCGTTTGTTCTTTTCTCGTTGGTCTTTTTTTTTTTTTGGGGGGGGGGGGGGGGGCGGGCCGGGGCGGAATTGAGTCTCGCTCAAAGACCAGATGGGCTTTCACACCTCCGGCAAAATAGTCCTGAAGTCCTTTGTCAACTTGTAAAGTCTAAACCCTAAACCATAAGTCTAAAGTCCGGCGCGAATCTGAACAAATCTGAATCCCTGATCCCGAGCAACAAGTCTACCCTGGAATGTAGAATTAGAAGAAGTGCCGTCAATTCCTTTGGGACGTTCTTGGGCGATCGCCCCCCCCCCCCCACCTAAACCCTAAACCCTAAACCCTAAACCCTAAACCCTAAAGTTCTTCAGCTTCAACCCTAAACCTTACACGCTCCCAACACTCAAGCAGTAAGTTCTGCTTGTGCAAGGGGGATGCTTTCGAGAGCTACCTTGCCCGCGAGCTCCCGGAGCTCTTGCAACTGCAGGCCGCACATATAGGGTTTAGGGTTTAGGGGTTTAGGGGTTTATGGGTTTAGGGGTTTAGGGTTTAGGGTTTAGGGTTTGGGAGCATGCCGCGCCCTGAACCCTAAAATCCAAGGGTCTAGGATGCGTTTCTGGCTCAGAGCCTGTTTAGGGTGTAAACGTAATATGCAGGGGTCAGCACCAGCATGACATGCAAAGTAGATTCCCTCCAGAACTTAGAAATCCCTGAGCCGAGCCTTAAGCCCACAGGCTTTTCATTAGGGTTTAGGGTTTAGGGTTTACTGTTTAGGGTTCAGGGTTTAGGGGCACCCGTAAACAGACCCAAAATTCAATCTCACAGCGTGGGTGCCCCCACCAAGTGGAGGCGCCTAGTCTCTGCCCCTCCACCTCAATGTGAAGCTTATTCCAAATTACGACGCCTGAGGCCTTGATCTGGAAACTTGCACCCTAAACACCAAACCCCAAACCATCTAACACCCAACCCTAAACCCCAAACCCTGAAACCAACCTGCGCTCTCCCTCTATCTCTGTCTCCTCTCTCCCTCTCCCTCTCACTCTCTCTCTTTCTCTCTGAGTCTGCGATGTGCCACGTGATTATCGGACTTCACGGCTTCGTTTGTGTTCGTTTAGGGTTTAGGGTTTAGGGCCGTTTAGGGTTCAGGGTTTAGGGTTTAAGGTTTAGGGTTTCTTCGGGGTTTAGGGCAACAAAAGGGGGCTTGGGGCCTTGCCCAGAACCGGCGGACGGTCCTGAATGGTGACATGATTGAGTACACCTTCAGGCCGGGGTTTAGGGTTTAGGGTTTAGGGTTTAGGGTTTAAGGCTTCGGGTTTCGGGTTTCGGGTTCAGGTCCGCAAGAGGGCTTTTTCTTTTTTGGCAATTTGCACACACCCGAACGCATACCCGGAACCCTGAACCCGAATAAGCGTTGCAAATGTGTAGCTGAATAGCCTTTACGGTCTCGGGCAAGGTTCCGGAGTTGAGCGTGGAATCCCCAGTATGTAGGCCACAGCTTTGTATCTCTCCTGCTTGCAACAGTAGGAATCGTGGGGGAGGGGGGGGGGGTTACCTTCTGTGCCCTTGCAACAAGGTTTTGAATCCTAAGCCCCAATCCCGGACGACCTCTTGCAGACATTACAGACGGAAGCCCCAAGTCCCAGATCCTAAACTAAACACCATAAGCAAAGGTCTACACGGCGGAAAGAGTAGGGTTTAGGGTATACTCTGCGCAGTATATAAAGACCTGCAAACAAGAGCCCAGGTTCGGGGATACTTGAAACCCTAGAGGGGGGACGGAAGGACTGGCGCAGTGTACCAGGGGCAGTGGCGCGACAATGCTTCTTGGCAGCAAGCATCTTTGTGGTACTTTGCTGTAACTTTAGATCCTTACCTTTTTTTGGGGTTTATTGGGCTTCTTATTAAGGCAGCTAAAAGTTTAATTTATAGCTACCCTCCTGAGTGCAGCCAAGGGCATGGAAGGGCTTGGGATGGAGGTTGTTGCAGTTGGATGTCATGCCTTAGGGTTGAGGTGTGCTCCATGAAGAAGGGCTCAGGCTTCTGGATGTCTTCCTCCCGGTGTGCAACTCAACTTTTGGGGCTTTCTGCTGGGAAACGGTTTAGGGTTTAGGGTTTAGGGGTTTAGGGGTTTAGGGGTTTAGGGGTTTAGGGTTTAGGGTTTAGGGTTTAGGGTTTAGGGTTCAGGGGGTTTCGGGATGGCGCGCCGTAGCTGATAATCTTGCCATTCGCCCTCGACCCAGGCCTCTACCGCTGCATGAATCCTTACGTCGCTTCAGCTCTAAGACCCTTGCAGATGTGGATATCAGCCGAGCCACCACAGCTCTAAAACCCTTTCAGCTTTAAGCCCTACACTCGAAACCTACTGGTTTTCAGTCGGAGTCGGGAACGAGGGAATTTGGCACCCTTTATCCTCCCACATGGTCAATTCTTTAAGATATGGTCCCTTCTTGGGGTTACTAGACCAGCATTCCTGGAACACACCATATCGACCCTCCAAGGGATCACCGAAGTCCCTCGTTCGCTATTGAGTTAAACCCTAAACCCTAAACCCTAAACCCTAAACCCTAAACCCTAAACCCTAAACCCTAAACCTGTAGGTAGACCCAGAACTCCTTGGCAGGCCCCAAGAAACCCGTTGCGATAGGGTTTGGGGTTTAGGGTTTCGGGTTTAGGGTTTAGGGGTTTGGGGTTTAGGGTTTAGGGCTTAGGGTTTAGGGCTTAGGGCGTTCGAAGGAGTTTGCTGAAGCCGAGGCCAGACATGGAGTGGGCGCTCAGGCCATTTCACGGAAGGGTAGGGTGAATGAGTCGGGTTCAAGCTTACAGCTTTAGGGTGTCGGGCCGTTTAGGGTTTAGGGTTTCGGGTTTAGGGTTTAGAGTGTAGGGTTGAGGGTTTAGGGTTTAGCCATGCGCCCCAGGCAGCTCTTCGCCCCAAGAACAGACTGGACAGGACCTTCCCGGAGAGCCCAACACCCCGGCACTTAAGGAATGTACCTTAACTTATCTAGGAATCCCTAGGGTATGTTCCTTATCTCAGGGGTAGTGGGCTCTTTGGGTTGGGTTGTCTACCTTTTTTTCATTGGGGCTCGAGAGGCTGAGGGACTTGATTCAGGGGCATGTGTCAGCGGGTTGAAAGGTTGTAGGGCCAACCTGGGATAGCCATAGCCTAGGGAGGCTTGCACGTTGAAGACGATGATTCCGTGCACACCTTTGCACGGAACTATGTGGGGATGTGCAGATCACACGCGGACATGGCCTAAACCCTAAAGACCCTAGACCCTAAACCCGTGCAAGTTACCTCCGACATGGTAAGGGGGGGTGGGGTGGGGGCAGAACCTGCGAACTTGCGGTTGCAGGTGGGTGTATGGCTTCATAGACATGATGAGGAGTAGGTGAAACTGTAGACATTTTCTTGCTGGTTCTTAGTAGGGAATGAAGAAATTGAGTGCCTTATATCCCCTATATAAATATAAATACATATATATATATATATGTCTATCTATGTATATATCTATCTATATATATATATATATACTATATATCTGTATTTATTTATTTTGGATACATGTATACACCCGGGTACCTAAGTCCCTCATTCCCTACTAAGAGCCAGTAAGTATTTCTTGTTGCCAGCTCTGGCCGGATGGCGCCAAGCGCAGATCTCGGAGGGTCTAGCAGGGTCAAGCTTTCGTTTCGGGGTTAGGGGTGAGGGTTTACGGTGTAGGGTTTAGGGTTTAGGGTTTTGGGTTTACGGTTTTGAGGAGGGAGGCGAGGTTGGGCAGGGAAGTTGCAGGGGTTTGCATTCTTGACAGTACTTCTGTGATTCCTGCGGCCTTATGGATACCAGCTCGTAGAAGACAGTGCAGCTTCCATGACAGCTGGGCCCCCCTGTTCTTCTAACTTCCCTGATTGGGAAACGTATACCTTGGCCACAGTACTCTACTTTCGGTTGATGAAGGTGTATGAACCATAAGCCCCTTTAGGGCTCATTTACACAAAGCAGCCTTCACATGCGAAAGTGCAACCTCCAAGGGGCAAAGCAAGGAACTGCTCCCGAAGACCTGCGTCCCCTCTAGCGCAGCCGAGCCCTCTGTGGGTTTAGGGTTTAGGGTTTAGGGTTTAGGGTTTAGGGTTTAGGGTTTAGGGTTTAGGGTTTAGGGTTTAGGGTCCTCCTTGAACCCTACTACCCCTAAATCCGAGACCCTCAACCCCAAAAACCCAGACCTTAAGCCCTACCTCAACACGAAGCCCACTCTTTCGTGAGAGCAGTATTGTTACCTATTCTTCTTCTTCTGATTATTATTCTTCTTCTTACTATCATTATTATTATGATCAGTGTTATTATTATTACTGTTCTTCGTCGTCGTCGTAGTAGTAGTAGCAGTAGCAGCAGTAGTAGTAGTAGTAGTCGTCGTCGTCCCCTGTTCATGAGGTTCGTAGGCTGCTGGAAGGACAACCTGGCCGAAGGCTCGAGCTCACGGGGGGGCCAAAAAGGGATTCTAGGGCTTGCAAAGTGTATGGGCGCCCTAAACCCTCAACCCTACACCCTGCAACCCTACAACCCTACAAAACCCTACAAAACCCTACAACCCTACAAACCCTAAACCCTATAAAACCCTACAAAACCCTACAACCCTACAAACCCTAAACCCTATAAAACCCTAAACCCTATAAAACCCTATAAAACCCTACAACCCTACAAACCCTACAACCCTAGAAGGCTTAAAAAGGGGCTCATGGGGGCTGAGAGGGCTCCATAGGGCTTGTGGTTTCATGCTTTCGGACTTCTACATTTGAGAGGTCAAGGTTTGGGGGGATGTTTGCGTAGAGTGGGGGGGGGGGGGGGGGGTTGTTGGGGTAAGAGGCTTGCCCTAGGACCCGCAGGCTCATGGATAAAAAATCTAAGGTCATTCGTAAGCCTGTGCTGTAAATCCCTGAGCCCCAAGCCTTGTTCGAGGCGCGTCAGCTACAGTACCCATGAACCTCCGAGCATCGGATTTCGGAAGTAGACTTGGCTCTCGCGGCATAGTTTTGCGTGTTTGCCCTGCAGGCTGCCAGCAAGCTCTAAGATTCAAACCCTAAACCCTAAAGGGTTTAGGGTGTAGGGTTTAAACCCTGATCAGTTGAGGCTGAAGCTTCAGGACGAGAAGTGCCTAGGACGAGTAAATATGGTTTAGTCTCGGTGCGCTTCCCTGAATGACTGAATGATGTTCAGCCCTCTGACTTTCATCCTAGATCCGAACAGTTTTTTTGGGTTTAGGATTTAGGATTTAGGGTTTAGGGTTGTTTAAAGGGCACTTGTGCCACTACTTTGTTGGGCCTCTTTATGTGGGCGCCCACGAACTCGAAGTTCGAGTTCAGGCCACGGACGCTTTCAGCATGCCGACGGAGACGTCTTCGTCGGCCAGTGGCGGAGGACTTCTTGGGGCTGGGATGTTTGTTCTTAATACTATTATTAGAAGTATTGTTGTCATTGTAGTAATTATTATGTGCTCAGCTCTTTTACATATGTATGTAAAAAAGCCAAAGCTGTCACGCTCTAAGCGGCCCGTTTAGCATCAGAGCCAAGGCAGCGCTTAATACTTCCAAAGCACCCCTTGGTTACTTGACTAATTTAGGGTCGGTCCTTCTTGGTGGGGGGATGGCGGGAGCCAGAGGCCCGAAACCCTAGACCCTGCACCCTACACCCTGCACCCTACACCCTAAACCCTAAACCCTAAACCCTAAACGTGAACCCAGCAGCCGAGAGGAACGCAGCCGAGGGGCTCGGGCGGCATCTTGACGAAGTCTTACGATGTGGGATTGAAGGGTTACTTCTTTTGCTTTCTAGGGGGTTTAGGGTTTAGGGTTTAGGGTTTAGGGTTTAGGGTTTAGGGTTTAGGGTTTAGGGTTTAGGGTTTAGGGTTCAGGGTTTAGGGTTTAGGGTTTAGGGTGTAAGGTTGCAGGGTTGCAGTGCGGTTTAGCAGGGTTTCTTGATCTGCTACGTAAGTTGTTCGTCCCTCGTCGACTTTCAGAATGCTACTTGGAGGTTCGTGGGTACTTATACCCCGGATTATCAGTCTACTTCTACTAGGACCCAGAGTAGGGCCTTATTCAATAATTAGAAGGGTTTAGGTTCCCTTATAATCCCCTTTTAACCAAAAAGGGTGCCCTTGTCATTCCTAGATTGCTCTTGGGTCTAGTACAACCTACTTAGGGGACTTAGGGCGGCGTAAGAGTGGAGTGAGAGTTAGGGTGACAAGTAAACCCTAAACCCTAAACCCTAAACCCTAAACCCTAAACCCTAAACCCTAAACCCTAAACCCTAAACCCTAAACCCTAAACCCTAAACCCTAAACCCTAAACCCTAAACCCTAAACCCTAAACCCTAAACCCTAAACCCTAACCTAAACCCTAAACCCTAAACCCTAAACCCTAAACCCTAAACCCTAAACCCTAAACCCTAAACCCTAAACCCTAAACCCTAAACCCTACCCTAAACCTTCAAGTAAGTAGATCTATTGTTTGGCTATGCCTGGGCTCCTAAAGAGCGAGCTGAACCCGAAGCCTTCAGAAGCAGTCCAGCAAGCACGAGTCAGTCTAGGCATTTGAGCAGGGTTCAGGTGTTTTGCTCTAGGCTTTAGGGTTTAGGGCAACTCGTCGTGTAACTTCACACAGACTTCGTTGATTTCTTTGGTTTCGGGGGATGTCGGCTGGGAAAGGACCCCCTAAGCCCTAGACCCTTAACCCTCACTGTCACTATCCCTCAGTTCTAAGCCCTAAACCTAAGAAAGCCCTAAGTCTGAAGCTCTACATTGCTGGCCTTGCAAAACCCCCGAAGCCTAAGCCATTGAGAGCATTCATGGGCCCCTTTTCCGGTACCCTAAACCCTAAACCCGAAACCCTAAACCCTAAACTCTAGACCCTACATATGTACCCCTCCGTATGAGAACAGCAAACCCAAACCTAGGAGAAGCGCCCACCTGTCATCTATGCAAGTTTCTCGAGTCATCGTGGCCCATAGGCCTGAGTTCTCCAACAAGGGTTGAGGGTTCAGGGTGTTTAGGGTTGAGTATTTGGAGTTGAGGGTTTGGGGTTTGTTACCTCGCTGCCGAGATACACTCATGCCAAGCTGGGCATCACCATCACCGGCGAGTGGGCAGAAGACGTGCAGCATGGTTTCGGGGCACCTCACTTGCAAGATCTTTGATTTCCATTTGCATAAGGACCCCCAAGAAAAGAATACAATTCGTCCTTATGAGGAACATTGTATTTTTTTTTTTGGGGGGGGGGGGGAGTTGCTTAAGCAAATCGTAGTTGAGTGGGACGGCTCGACTGCCTCTCTGGAGATGGATTCGCTTCACCCCAGCTTGAAATTGAAGTTAATCGAACAAGAGCTCGCTGTGCTGATGGCCCTGTTGCCTTTTCTACACTAGACAGATGGGGGGGGGCCGTGAGGCTCGTCTGGTTGAGGGTTTAAGAGAAACTCCTGCACACGCAGGTGGAGGTCTGGGAGGGCGGCGCCCGTTTCGAAGGCCACGGGCTTTGGGCCTCGGAAATTTTTGGGTTTAGGGCTTAGGGTTTTGGGTTTTGGGTTTACCTTTCTTCGTCGCGCTACCCAATTTCAGTAGTTTCTCTCTCTCGTAAAGTGTGTTTGCATCGATCGCAGTTGCCCTATGCTTTCCTATAGCCCAAAATGGTCAATCTCCTCTTTCTAGGACCGCACGACCGCACTGATCCAGAGTCCCGCGCACGAATCCGCACAAACCCTCTCAGCATGAACCAGAACCTGGATAGGCTGTCAGGGTTGAAGGGGTGTAGGGGTTTAGTGTAGGGGAGGCCTCGGAATCAAAAAGTTGTTTTGATTTTGCTTGCTTCTTCTTGGGCGGGGCAGGCGCCTTTAACCGAAACTATTTGCGGGGTTAGGTGTTTCGATCTTTGGGGGATTGCCTTTGGTCCTTGAGGGAAGGGGAGGTTCATGTGGGGGTAGGTACCTAAGGAGGTTTTGGGAAACTTAGGGCGTCTTAGGGAGGAGTGGGGAGTATTATGGAACCTTGGGTTACATACGCCCCTTGAACCCTAAACCCTCAACCCTACGAACCCCATAAACCCTAAAACCCGATATACCCTATAAAGCCTATACACCCTATAAACCCTATAAACCCTAAAAACCCTAGAAACCCTAAAAACCCTAAATCCCTAAAAACCCTAAACCCTGTAAACCCTGCAAACCCTTAAAAAAACCTAAAGACCCTAAAAACCCTAAGCCCTAAACTTAAGAACCCTAGAACTGCTCCTCTGGACTTCAGGGTTCGCGACTTGGGGCTCATTTTGCATAGATCAGGTGCATATTACTACAGGGTTTTGGGGTTTAGGGCTTAGGGCTTAGGGTTTAAGGGTTTAGGGTTTAGGGGTTAAGGGTTGGGGGTTAGGGGTTTAGAATTTAGGGTTTATGGTTTAGGGTTCAGGGTTGAGGGTTTAGGGTTCTGGATCTAACAGTAGTGACATGGTCCCTGAATATGTTCCCTTACCTTCTTTACAGGATTCTGAAGTGTGGGCCCTTGGGTTGGTAAGGGGGGGTACGTAGGGCCCCATACTAAGGGACCTTGCAACTACCCTAGGACTGGAACTCAGCCACACCCTAAATCCTGAATGGCTTGAAGCTCTAAAACCTCAACCCTAAGAACTCCAAACCCCAAACTAATGAATGCTCTGTACCTTGACCTCTAGAAACCCTCACTCTCAACCCTGAACCCTTAAACCCTAAACCCTAAACCTCTAAACCCGAAAGCCCGCCTAGCAAAGCCCTCACCTCCCAGTGTGCTTTTAGGGTTTAGGGTTTAGGGTTTAGGGTTCAGGGTTTAGGGTTTAGGGTTTAGGGTTTAGGGTTTAGGGTTTAGGGTTTTAGGTTTAGGGTTTAGGGTTTTTGGGCTTACTCAACCCTGAACCCTAGGGCTTTGGGTCCCTGCATGTTTGGTTTGCAGGCCAGTTTCGCTTCGGTCAGAAGCAGGGATTTGGGACCGCCGCGGGCTTGCTTAGGGTATATGAATGGGTACCCGAACAGGGTTTAAGGTTTAGGGTTTAGGGTTTAGGGTTTAAGGTTTAGGGTTTTTCGGTGCAGGGTGTAGGGTGTAGGGTTTAGGGAAATCGCGGATTTGGTGCTTGTGGCTGAGGTTGTGTTTGGGTTTTTGGCAGCCGAGGTGTAGGCTTTAGGGCTTCGGGTTTAGGGTGTAGGGTTTAGGGTTTAGGGTTTAGGGTTTAGCGTAAACGAAGGACGTAGAAGAAGGATTAGGCGTTGGCGGTTTAGGCCACGTTGCTGGTGCAACCTCCAAACCCTACCTCAGAGCCCATTTAGCCCCTTAGGGCAATGGCTCCTATGATGTGAGGTCATCAACAACCCTACAACCCTGAACCAGAACTCTGACTTGCCCTTCATCCTATTTCCTCAGCCTTGATCCCTGAACCTTCGAGCCCAGACCGCTCTGAATCGAAAGTCCAAACCTTGAGAAGCCTGCTCTGCGAACCCTGGGTGCTTTTGCGGTTGGAGTTGTCTGGTTTGGGGTTTAAGGGTTTTAGGGCGTGCGGGCCGTAAGCCCAAGACACTTAGCTGACTTTCTGGCCGGGCACGGCACGTTGTGGACCAGAGGCTAGAACCTAGCCCCCAAGTTCTCTAAACTCTAAACCCGAAACTTAAATCCCAAAACGCAGCCGTTGTCCAGAGCTCCATATGGCCCTTCCCAAAATAGGGTTACCCCTAATATTCCCCCAACTGCTTGAATCCTTATTCTAGGAACGGGTACCCCTATGTTCGGAAACCCCCCATATAAGCGGAGGTGGTCAGCCGGTGGTCGGCCTCAAGGTTCAGGGTTTAGGGTTTCGGGTTTAGGGTCAACAATGGGGCACTCTGGGGCTAGGGTGAGTTTAGAGCTTAGGGTTTAAGGCTTGCCCCGCAAGAAGACAGCAGAAAACCCCCTCTCCCCCTTAGACTCCTGCACTCCAAGAGCGCCAGGTCCTCCTCCGGAACAATAAAAATAGTATAAGTTTATTCCACGGGATTAATTCCTCCGCTGGCCAGGCTAGGACAAAACCATGATGCAGTACCCCGCTGTCCTCCGTCACCCTTGTCTTGTCAAGAGCGACGAAACTTTATTCCCGGTCATGTAGGACTACATGAACCTTAAACCCTAAACCCTAAACCCTAACCCCTAAACCCTAAACCCTAAACCCTGAACCCTGAACCCTAAACCCTAAACCCTAAACCCTGCAAAAATCCACACTCAACGTCCTGTCGCCCTGCAGGATCTACCGGTGGCCAGATGGATCCGTGTATTCCGGTCAGTGGCGTACGGGCCCCGTTGTGCGATGGTCTAAGGGAACACCTGAACCCTAAACCCTAAACCCTAAACCCTAAACCCTAAACCCTAAACCCTAAACCCTAAACCCTAAACCCTAAACCCTAAACTGCCTTGGCTTTGGGATTGAGGGAGTCCAGGGTTTCTAGGGTTTGGGAGGTCCCGACTTGGTCCCCTGAACCGTGGGTCTTGGGTCTTACAGGCAATAACCCTAAACCCTAAACCCTAAACCCTAAACCCTAAACCCCAAACCCTAAACCCCAAACCCCAAACCCTAAACCCTAAACCCTAAACCCTAAACCTTAAGCGAAAAACGCCTAAAC
This sequence comes from Symbiodinium natans, assembly GCA_905221605.1. Lineage (NCBI taxonomy): Eukaryota > Dinophyceae > Suessiales > Symbiodiniaceae > Symbiodinium > Symbiodinium natans. The sequence continues at coordinate 361,974 of CAJNDS010002425.1, forward strand.
CCTAGGGCTGTGGCACAGCGCTGGATCGCTGGACCCTTTTGACTTTAACCGAAACGCCGTGGCTCTACTTGAAGGTTCGTAGGTAGTTATTGGTCTAGGGTTGAGGGTTTAGGGTTTTAGGGTTTAGGGTGTAGGGTGTAGGGTGTAGGGTTTAGGGTTTGTTTTGGTAGTTTCAGTAGTAGGTTGTAAGTACCTTCTTTACGGTTATAGTAACCCATAGCAAATTGGAGCCTGCAAGTATGTCCTACAACCATCCCCGAAAGGCCATGAACCCTGCAAGGTGCAGGTGTTGAGGGTCAGACAAGCAAGTGCTGGGAGGTTCATGGTACTTCTTAACCAATTATAACTGTACTTCTAACTGTACCTATAGCCATGCTGGGGCACTTAAGGGGCATGTAAGTGGGTGATAAGTACAGCAATAATTGGTTAAGAAGTTCCCTAAACCCTAAACCCTAAACCCTAAACCCTAAACCCTAAACCCTAAACCCTAAACCCTTCTAATTGGTTAATAAGTACCATGAACCTCCAAGTAGAGCCTGAGATGTTGCAAGCGCCCAGAGTCCACTCTTTGGGACAGGGCCCGGGACCACTGAACCCCCAACCCCGAACCTCGAAATACCCCTCAAACGGTTTAGTGTTTTTGGGTTTAGGGTTTAGGGTTTAGGGTTTAGGGCTAGGCTTTAGGGTTTGGGGAGCAAACAAGGGGCAAAGCGGCATGGTGCCTTCTGAGGAAATGACAGCATCGGAGGCTATGGCCACTACCAGGGGCAGGCACGTCTGTCAGGTTCACGCTTCAACGGTATTCAACGGTGTTCAACGTCGTTTCACGTCACCTTGGGGAAACCCTGACCCGACGACTCTTCGTTTTGAGATGGGGTAAGGGCCTAGCGAGAAGAGACGTTCCAACACCATGTGGGTTCTTCAAGCTCCCAGCCAAACGACCTGCTTAGGTGTAGCTTGTTCTTAACGCACCCTCCACCCCAAACCCTGAACCCTCAACCCTCAAGCCTATCAAGGACTGTTATACCCTAAACCCTGAACCCTAAACCCTAAACCTTGAAACCCTGAACCCTGAACCCTGAACCCTAAACCCTAAACCTAAACCCTGAACCGAAGTCATGATGACAGGATGGCCGCGAGTTCAAAGGCAAGTGGGACGGGGCCATCATCCATGGGCGTGGGCCCAACAAGCTGCGCTGCTCTTGAGAGTGCATGTGGTTTAGGGTTTAGGGTTGAGGGTTTAGGATTTAGGGTTTAGGCCTTAGGGTTTAGGGCTTATTTTGCATGACCTACTACATGTAAGGCCCCGTATTGCAACATGACAGGAATGCTAGTTTCGAGACTTGCCCAGGTTCAGCTTGCAAGCAGTCCTTAACGACCTAGTGATTCCCTGAACCCTAGACCTCCTAAACCGCCTAAACTCAACCCCCCAAGCTACCTAAAACCCCCAAACCCCCCGCTAACCCCCCCCCCCCCTAAACTCCCCTTAACCCCTAAACCCCCCTAAACTCCCCCTAACCCCCCCCCCCCCTCCCTAAACCCTAAACCCTAAACCCCAAACCCCAAACCCTAAACCCTAAACCCTAAACCCTAAGTCCGAAAAGCGTGCTTTGTTTTGAGGTCTGGTGTCTACACGTGGCCGGACGGCCGCATGTTTCGCTCGAAGCCGAGGTTTACAAGTGGGTGGTTGTCAAAATTATCTTTGTGGTACTTTGCTGTAACTTTAGGTCCTTACCTTTTTTGGGTTTATTGGGTTTCTTAATGCTGTAACTTTAGATCCTTACCTTTTTTGGGTTTATTGGGTTTCTTAACAAGGCAGCTAAAAGTTTAATTTTTAGCTACCCTCCTGAGTGCAGCCAAGAATTATGATCCCTGTTTGGGGTACCCTAAATATGAGGTGCCGTATTATGTTAGGGACCCCAAAAGGGACCATAATTTTCAGAACCACCCAAGTTTTGGTTCACCTTAATCTGATGGTGTGATAGGGTTCGTTGAGGGTTTGGGGTTTAGGGTCTAGGGTTTGGGGTTTATATGGTTAGGGGTTTATGGGGTTTGGGGTTTTTAGGGTTAGGGGTTTATAAATAGGGTTTGGGATTTATAGGGTTTGGGGTTTATAGGGTTGGGGTTTATAGGGCTGTGGGGTCTTCCAGAAGATTAGAACTTGCCCCCTTTGAGTTTTGAGGTTTCGGGACCTCCACACCCTCAAGTATACGACAGCCTTGTTGAAAAAGCCTAGGGCCTGGACCCGAAACCCTAACCCTCTTTTGCCAACCTTTGTATAGATGTTGATAGATCTGAGGCTGCGCATCCCAGGGTTCTGCAAGGGCTCAAGCTTCAAAGACGTGAGTCCTACATGGGCCTAAACCCTCTCAAGCAAACTTTAAGGGTCAAAGGTGGGGGCGGGGGGGGTTTGGGGTTTAGGACCAAAGTTGTTGGAAGGGCTTTGGAGAACATGGGCTTTTAAGAGTCTTTACTGGTGGCTTCAGGGTCCTTTAAGGTCTTTGGTTTAGGGTTTGGGGTTTAGGGTTTGGGGTTTAGGGTTTAGGGTTTAGGTTTAGGCTGTCAGCGGCAGCTCGGAATGAGGGGGGGCGTTGACGAAACACGCACACAGCATCACCTCACAGGCACACTGGTTTTGGCAGCTTCCGACGGAAATTCGTAGGGATCCCAAAGGGTCCATGTACCTATCTGGTATATACTTGGGCCTTACAGGGGTTCCCATACAGTAGATTTAGGACCCAAGTGTATACTATATGGGTACATGGACCCTGAGGGGATGTCACCAAGGCGGCCAATACGCGCACGATCACAAGCAACTTTGCATGCACGGAGTGCGAGGGACCTGTACTTACTGTTGGTTAGTAGGGAATGGGGGGGAATGAGGTACAGCTATAATTATCTCTTAAAGGATATAAAATGTATATCATATAATAATATATATACATATATAAAGGGCCCTAATTCCCTCATTCCCTGCCAACCAGCAGTAAGTGTAAGGACTTGTAGTCCAGGCCTTGGGGCTTGGAATCTTGGGTTTAAGGGTCTAGCGCGGCCGCAAAGTGTTGCCGCCTGTGGGGGTGGGGGGAGGGGGTTGAGTTGGGGAGGTTCGATGTTTGAGCTTGGGGTGTAGGGTTTACTACCCCTAAACCCTAGATCCTAAACCCTAAACCCTAAACCCTAAATGCCATCAATTCTTTGCAGCCAAAGCTCCGAGACCGGTAAGGCTGCAGGCCTTGTCGCCCTTTTCCTACTCCCCGGCAGCCCCGGGTTTAGGGTTCAGGGTTTAGGGTTCAGGGTTTAGGGTTTAGGGTTTAAGGTTTAGGGTGAGCCATACAGGTTTCAGGGTTGTGGGCCTGCCGGGTTCTTGTTGAGAAGCCTACATTCTTTGACCACAATAAGGTCTGCACCTACGGTGGCAACTTCTTAGTTTGAAGTTCCTAACCTAAACCCTAAGCAATGGCTTGTCCTCTGCCTTCGACCCTTAACATTACCCTAGACACTCAATCCTAGATTCCTAGACCCTAAACCCTTAGCCCTAAACCCTAAACCCTAAACCCTAAACCCTAAACCCTAAACCCTAAACCCTAAACCCTAAACCCTTAGCCTTCAACGCCAGGCACGGGTTCGGCGTCTACACCTGGAGCGACAAGAGGAGCTTCGTCGGCTATTGGCAGGCCCGGGAGCGGTTTTCTTTGCCGCCTTGGGCTTAGGGTTTAGGGTTTAGGGTTGAGGGTTTAGGGTTTAAGGTTTAGGGTTCGGAGCAATGACATCAGGGCGTGGGGGAAGTGGGGAGGGGGTGGGGGGGGTTCTCGAAATACGCATGCCACATAGGCTTGATGGGAGGTTTTTACAACGCGGGATATAGCATTCAGGTCACCTATTTCGGGGAACACCCATTATCGTAAGGGTTAACAGTATTGCAAAGAAGTTGTGAAACTGGCGTGCAGGGCAAGTGCAGATGACGGCAATGTCCATCTCGTTCCTTCCGTGGACGCCGTAAGTCCCCTAAACCCGAAGTCCTAAATCCCAAGCCCTCAGCTTCCTAGGTAGGATAAGGGGGGACCCTTAAAAGGGAACCCTTCTTAACCCTCTTCCGGCTCTCTTAGACTCTTAGACAGGGACCTTAATCAGAGGGTCTATATCTCCAAGGGTCCCCCGAATCCTATCCCCTAAAGCTGTCTCCATCGAGCCTGGAGCCTGGCTTGCAGGACGGCAAGCAGCACGGGGCGGGTGTTGGGGGCCTGGTGCTGCGCATGGTGGCATGGGGTTTAGGGCTCAGGGGTTAGGGTAGGGTTTAGGCTTTAGGGGTTAGGGCTTAGCTAAAGGCTCCCGTGTAGTACCTTTTTGGGGTGGTAGTACTAGAACTCTCTGATAATTCACCCGAAAAAGGAACTACATTAGAGCCTTCAGGCAGGGTCTGTTTCGGTCTTTCATCTTTGTTAAATCCTTGTAAGCTCTTTAGGGCACAAGCGTCAGAGACGCGGTAAGGCACTGTATAGCTTGGGGGTTTTAAGGTCTGTCAAAGGGTTGTTTAGGTTATTTAGGGTTTAAGGGTAGTAGGGTGTTATAGGGCTTGAGGCTTTATTGTGTTAGGAATCCGGGTCTTACGGCTTTGTATTGCTTTGATATGGTCTTCTAGCGGATTTAGGGTTTTAGGGTTGAAGGTGCATGCAAGTGGGCCGCTCTAACGTAATCCCCTCCCCCTGATTTTATCCCCCCCCCCCGCCCCCCCTACCTCCACATATGAAAAACCCCACCCCTTTACTCTAACATGACTATAGTGTAAGTATTTGATATTAGGGGTAGGGGGGGTTTAATATGATTAGGGTGCAAAAAGTGGCATTGAAAGCTCTAAAGTCCGAGAGGCCTATGGCCCAAACCCGGTTTAGGGTTTAGGGTTTATGGGGTTTGGGGTTTGGGGTTTGGGGTTTAGGGTTTAGGGTTTAGGGTTTAGTCCTCGGATTGTTTAGGGCGCTGAGGTCATTCGAAGCGCTGAGGGAACTGAGCTCAAAGCTGGCTACTGGGAGAAGGGGCAGCTTGTCGGCTAAGGAGGGTTTAGGGTTTAGGGTTTAGGGCTTAGGGTTTAGGGTTTAGGGTTTAGGGTCCCTTTTCAGCCCCTTTAAGCAACAAAGGGCACCCTGTTGCTGGACAACCTGAACCTTTCAGGACAACCTGAACCTTTCAGGTTCAGAGCCCCTGAGGCCCAAAACTCCTGAAGGGGCCCAACCTACTGCTCGCAAACCCCGGAAGGATCCTAGATGTAAGCAGGGTTTAGGGTTTAGGGTTTAGGGTTTAGGGTTTAGGGTTTAGGGTTTAGGGTGTGGTTTGGGGCTTGGGGCTTGGGATTTTGGGGGCCTGGAAGCCACATGGTTTGGGGTTGAAGGCATCACCATCGCCGGCCGACAGCTGCCAGTGGGGTTCCTGGCACAGGATAGGCAGTTGGCAAAGTCCAAGCTGCTGTGGTTGGCAAAGTCCAAGGCTGCTTTGTATTGCTAGACTTAGTAGTAGAGTAGGTAACCTTTAACCTTTTTGGGGTAGTATATTCCCCGTAATAATCCCAAAGGTTAACCTTTAAAACCCCTAGGTACTGGACAACTAAGTAGAGACTCGGAGTCGCAAGTCAGCATCCCCAAACCCTCAACCCCCAAACCACAGCCCCACGTGGCGTGCGACGTGTGCTGCAGACACAGCACACCCGAACTCGCACCCCCCCCCCCCCCCGAAGCTCTGCGTAAGCACCAAAACGGATTGATGCGGAATGCGGAGGATCTTTGGCAGCAATGTGGTCGTGCTTTCAGGTTTGTCCAAAACTAGCTAGCGGCCCTAATCTCTGAGCTACAGAATATTTTGTATTTGCGCTTCTCAGCCCGGGCATATGATCTTTCAGAGGCTTCTAAAGAAGGGTGTTCCAGAAACAACAGTTAGTTCAAGCCGCCCTAAACCCTATATTCCACAAGTCAGAAAGTCCAAGCTCGCGGTTCCTGGGTCAACTATTTCCTCTTCAGAAGGGGCTTCTCTTACCAGAGCCCAAAGTATTCCTAAAATCCTGCAGGCCCTGCAAACCCCATAAACCCTGAAGCCCTAGCGAAACTCCAGCATCCTAAGCCCAACACTCAAGCTCGTGACGAGTCGCGCATACGTGCGACGAGCGGCCACCAGGTTCACATACTCATACACGCAGCGTGCATCCTGACCCTAAACCCTGAACCCTAAACCCTAAACCCTAAACCCTAAACCCTAAACCCTAAACCCTAAACCCCTGCCCCCCAAAAGCAGCGGTGGAGGTTTGGCTGAGGGTTCAGGCTTATGGTTCGCAGTGTCGAACAGTGCACACCTGAACAACCCTATCAACACTAACAGCCCTACCCCTACGAACGCTATACAACCGAAACCCTATCAACCCTAAACACTGAACCCAACCCTGAACATTGCCCAAGCATCGACCCCCTTTGGGGCCCCCTTATACCCTAAAACCCGAAAACATCTGCCATGACCCCTTGCGTACTCTTCAAGGTTTGGGGTTAACGGGTTTGGGGCTATTGAGGGTGTGTACGGCTTCGATGTAAAATGGTTTGCAGTTTATGGAGTTTTGGGTTTATAGGGTGTGTCGTTCATAGGGTAGCTTTTGGAGCTCATTGGGTTGAACGCACGTTTATTGTTCATGCAGGGTTCGTAGGGTGAGTTGGGCTTATGAGTCTCACAGGGTTTATAGGATTCGTGAGTTTTGCATTGATACAGTTTGGGGCTAAAGAGCCCTAAACCCTCCGCAAGCCCTCAATCCTAAACCCCGAAGAAGCCCATAAGCCCTGGAAAAGGAAGAGAAGAAACAGAACCGCCGGGGTTTGCAAAGGGTGTTGGGGTTTAGGGTTTCGTGTTTAGGGTTTGAGGTTTGGGGTTTTGGGGTTTGGGCTTTTTTTTCGAGGGTTCAACCGGGTAAGCCCTAAGCCCCAATTAAGCCCTTTATCGATCCGCCGTCACTTGCTGTTCAAGGCAAGGGGAACTCAACCCAGCAACATGAGCCATGTGAGGTGAACTCCATGACATGTAAGCCAAATCCCCTTGAAGCCCCTGCCTTCAAATGAGAAGCTGAAGCCCTGAAGGGGGGTAGGGTTTAGGGTTTAGGGTTTAGGGTTTAGGGTTTAGGGTTTAGGGTTTAGGGTTTAGGGTTTAGGGTTTAGGGTTTAGGGTTTAGGGTTTAGGGTTTAGGGTGTAGCGTTTAGGGGTTTAGGGTTTAAGGTCTAAGGTTTCAGGGCTGAACAGCAAAAAAAGAGGCCCCGCTATAATCCCTGAACACAAAAACCCAAAAACCCAGCCTCTTCCTCCATCTCATCACACGGCTCCTGATACAACGGTCCCTCAGCAAAACCTAAGCTCTTAACCCTACACCCCCAAGGCCCTAACCTGAAGCCCCTACAGCCCCCTACAGCCCCCTAAAGCCCTTAAGGCCCTAAACCTCTAAACCCCAACTCCTAAACCCCAAGCCCTCAATCTGAGGGTAGCTTCATGGGCCCTTGATGTACATAAGGGGTATACCCTTTTAAGGGCCCATATTAAGGGACCATGCAACTACCCTAAACCCTAAACCCTAAACCCTAAACCCTAAACCCTAAACCCCAAGCCCTAAACCCTAAACCCTAAACCCTAAACCCCAAGCCCTAAACCCAAATGCTTCGACCATTGGCCGGCTTGGCCTGGAGCCTCGGCTCGTCGTGGAGCCTCGCCCGGGCAGAGTGCCCCAGCCACGCCGCTCGACAGCTCAAGGGGTTTAGGGGGTTGGAGGTTTAGGGTTTAGGGTTTAGGGTTTAGGGTTTAGGGTTCAGGATTCAGGGTTCAGGGTTTAGGGTTTAGGGTTTAGGGTTTAGGGTTTAGGAGGGGGTTTAGGGGTTGAGGGATTTGGGGTTGGAGGTTGCAGGTTCAGGGGTTTATAGGACAGTTTAGGGGTTTAAGTGACCTTTTGTGGTTTTGGGGGGTCTTGGGGTTTCGGGCCCATAGGGTTTAGGGCAAGACTGCGCGGTTTAGGGGTTGAGGGTTTGGGGGTTTCAGGTCGGGGTGTTTAGGGTTGCAGGCTCAGGGTTTTTGGGCGTGCGTGGGTTTAGGCTCGAGGGGTTTTGGATTGAGAGTTGAGGTGTTCTGGGGTGGAGGGTTCCCTTACCCTGAACCCTAAACCCTAATTAAACCCTAAACCCTAAACCCTAAACCCTAAACCCTAAACCCTAAACCCTAAACCCTAAACCCTAAACCCTAAACCCTAAACCCTAAACTAATTACAGGGTCTAAAGATCTGCGGTCTCGGGTGAAGGGTTTCAGACTTGGGAGGTCAGGGTTCTGAGATTTTTCGGGGGTGTAGGGCTTAGAGGCTTAGGCCTGAGCTCCGAGATGTCAGCATCGCAAAGAGCCGCAAAGTTTCCCTACGTATGTGGTGCGTCTGGGGGGGGGGGGGGGGGGGGGGGGGTTAAGGGTTTTAGGTTGGGATGTCCCCCCCCTTTATACTAACTGTCCTTACCCAAACCCGTCCCAATACTCAGGAGAAGCTGAAAACGCGTGGTTTAGGGTTTTGGGTTTAGGGTCTAGGATTCTGGGTTTGGAGGTTTAGGGTTTAGAGGTTTGGGGTTTCAGGGTGGAGGATCAGAATTTCAGAGCGTTGAAGCGTCAAAGTTCGCTTTGTGGGTGGACGTCTAGGGCTTTAGATGGGCTCAGGGAAGTTTAGGGTGTTGGGGGTTCTGGGGTTGTCTCATCACTTCTAAAGAAACCAACTCCTTCTGTCCATTGAACCGTAAGCCGCCCAAGGTCGGAGACCCGCATCTTTCATCCTTCGCGCTCTGCTGCCAAGCGCAAAAGCCTGCGTCCACGGAGAAGTCCCACGCATGAACCTTGTCCGGACTCTCCTTGGGTTTAGGGTTTAAGGTTTAGGGTTTAGGGTTTAGGGTTTATTGTTTAGGGTTCAGGGTTCAGGGTTTAGGGCTTTAAGCATCTCATTCAGGAATGTGTTGGGTTGTTTCGGAGTATTTCAGAGAGATTTAGAGGCGCCACCCTATGCTACGGATCTCAGCCTAGTAGTAGAGTAGGTAACCTTTAACCTTTTTGGGGTATTATATTCGCCTTATAATCCAAAAGGTTAACCTTTAAAACCCCTAGACCCTAAACCTTAAACCCTAAACCCTAAACCCTAAACCCTATGCTACGGATGTCGGTGTGGGTCGGAGGAAGCCTGTCCACAGGGTTTGTCTGGACTGCACGGGCCTTGGATGTTAATCGATCTGGAAATATGGAAGGGTTTAGGGTTTAGGGTTAGGGTTTAGGGTTTAGGGTTTAGGGTTTAGGGTTTAGGGTTTAGGGTTTAGGGTTTAGGGTTTAGGATTTACAAGGTTCAATAGGGCCCGAAAGGATTGAGTTTTGGGGAGGATTTCGGAGTGTGCGAGTTGCGTTCTTTTGGGCATTCGTTTGTCTGATAGGCTTCACACCTCAACCGCTTCTGATGCGAAAAGGGTACCCCCTTTTTTATCCTTGGGTTGCTGCGGGACAGAAGGCTCCAAAGCCCTAAACCCTAAACCCTAAACCCTGAACCCTGAACCCTGAACCCTGAACCCTAAACCGACGGTACCTCTAAGATAACTCTAAGGCCGGTTCTCGAACATGTTGCCTAATTTTCAGGGTGCCCCAACAGAGGACCACTTTTGTGACGAACATCTTAAAAGGATCTCTGATATAGGGGTCGCAACATATAATTACTCGCAGTATTTTCTTGGGGTCCCTTTATAAAATTATACCACAATAACCCCCCTCCCCCCAAACAAAAAAAAAGTTCTAATGATTAAGGCCCCTATAGTACACAACGCGCGCTTTTGAACGGCAAGATTACGGCTGCTTGAACTGCCAAGGCCGCGAACTCAGAGATCCCATCGCCTTTTTGAACATCCGCACGCCCTAACATACCCCGAACTCTACACCCCTAAACCCAAAAACCCTAACCCTACTAAACCTAAGTCTACCCCCTTAACCCCAAACCCTAAACCCCAAAACCCTAACCCTAATTATTATTAAATCTCCACCCGAAACCCAAAACCCCACCGAACCCCCACCCCCCCCCCCCCCCCCCCCCCCCCCGGCCCAGGCGACGGCGCGTGGGACTGCGAAGGGCTCTTGCAGTGCCAGCTGCAGGCGCCTTGCCTACGCATGGGGGGCGCGATGCCGTGTTATGCTTTGGACATCCTGCTATCTCAGCAATTCGAGGGGGTGTACTTTGAACCTGTACATGCCAGCCACTCTTGCTAACCATGCATGTTGCACACCCGACGCATAAACTTAAGCTCACTGCTCAAGCTCACTGCTCACTGTAAGAACAGGTAGTGCACATAGCTTAACGGTCGCTTCTTGCGGTGATCTTCCAATCCATCATTCCTAATTAATCAGTAGGGTTGAAAGGGCACCCAATCGAGTATGTTGCTTGGGGAATCTGTTTTTTCATCTATCCCTTTTTTATGGAAGACGCCTCTGTGAGACACCAATATGTTTTTAGCAGCCGTAGGGTTTAGGGTTTAGGATTTTTAAAGGGCTTAGGCTTTTTAGGGGTTAGGGTTGAGGGTGTAGGGTGCCTACTGGCTCACATGGTCTGGTCTGGTGTTTTCGGGGCTTTGGGGACGAAGGGGATTTCTGCGCAAAAGCTGGCATTTGGCAACTGTCGAGATGCCAGACCTAAACCCTAGAATTTTAAGCCCTACCCTAAACCCTACACCCTAAACCCTAAACCTACACCCTACACCCTAAACCCTAAAACCCTCAAACCCTAAAACCCTAAACCCTAAACCCTAGACCCTAGACCCTAGACCCTAGACCCTAGACCCTAGACCCTAAACCCTAAACCCTAAACCCTAAACCCTAAACCTTAAACTCAAACCTTGAGCCCTAAACAAAGTTCGGAGGAGGTGGCCCAAGCGCCAGATGTGCTGACGGAGCGCCAAGCCCCAGGCGACCCTGAAGTCCTCTCACTGCCCCATGTAGGGTTTAGGGTTTAGGGTTTAGGGTTTAGGGTTTAGGGTTTAGGGTTTAGGGTTTAGGGTTTAGGGTTTAGGGTTAGGGTTTAGGGTTTAGGGTTTAGGGTTTAGGGTTTAGGGTTTAGGGTTTAGGGTTTAGGGTTTAGTGTTTAGGGTTTAGGGTTTAGGGTTTCGGTTTAAGGGTTTAGGGTTTAGGGTTTTGGGTTTCGGGCTACAAGGGTATGCAGGGTACAGTACACAAAGGTCACGGGGCTTGTAATGTGGGCTTATGGAGTTGTATACGAATAAGGGCTTCAAGTTGTTTTTGGTTTCCCTTGTCTACGGAATCAACTGGGGGCTGATGCGGTGCAAGGCTTAGGGTTTATAGGGCTTTGGGGTTTAGGGTGTGGGGTTTAGGGTTTAGGGTTTAGGGTTTAGGGTTTAGGGTTTAGGGTTTAGGGTTTAGGGTTTAGGGTTTAGGGTTTAGGGTTTAGGTCTGCGGGGTTTATAGGGGGCTGGGCTTCATAAAGCTTTGTAAACGCCTGGGCGGGGGGGGTTGATCGAAATCAGGTGCCTCTTCGGCTCCCTAAGTAGAACAGAGACCGGAAAAGGCTCATACCTGGAGACATGAGTGAAGATGCGCTGGATTGTGTTAAATGCTCTTACTCGGGTTTCTGGGCGGAACCCAAGCAAACCCTCAACCACAACCAGACCTTGCAGAACTCGACAATCAAGAAGTGAAACTTTGCGCAGAAGGCAAGAAAAGAGGGGAAACCCGTCTACACAGGGTTTAGGTATTTAGGTGCAACAAGGATTGTCAGGTCACCCCCAAACCCAAACCACAAAAGCGAGGACCCTGTAATCGCCACCTGATAGCTTGATTATCATCGCATCCATATGTTGGTGCTTGGGGTAACCAAGTACGGAGAAACCATCCCAACAGAGCCCAAAACAGCCCTACCAACCCTACCCTAGACACCCCGAAAAGCCGGTGACGGATGTTTCGGGAGAGCTCAACCTCAGGAGAGCCATTCTACGGAGGGCGAAAAGCCTTCAAAGGCGAATTGCTTAGGGAACTTACCCTAAATCCGAAACCCTACACCCCACACCCTAAACCCTCGGAAAGGCTAGGGGACTCGTGAACACGAGCGAGAAAGCCGCCAGGGGTGGCGGAGATGCGAGTCTACTTTGACCACCTCATGGGCATCTACCTGACGGGAGATCCCCAGGATGCACCAGGAGGTTGGGGTTTAGGGTTTTGGGTTTTAGGGTTTAGGGTTTACAACTTTGCGTAAGAACCCCACATAAAATAATCATATATTCTTCCTTATAAGCGTAATAAAGGGATTGTTATTTCTATTTTTTGGGGTTCTGGAGCAAATAGTAGTTTAGCGGTTGATTTAGGGGTTTAGTATTTAGGGTGGTAGGATTTACGGATGAAGAGGTTTAGGGTTGTAGGATCTAGAGATTTGGGGTTTTAGTGTTTCTACGATTCTGGCTCAGGGTTTGCAGCAGGATTGAAGGACGCCGTGGTTCCTTTAAGGGATGAGATTCCCAGATGCCCTACCAAGATGGAGAAGGCGCTGGTTGCGGGGTCATAATAGGCTGAGGGGCCAGCCCTGGTGCCAAGATGTGAAGCAGAGAAGAGAAGTTGCGGGTTTAGGGTTTATGCGGTATAGGTTTATCATGGGCGCCGAATATGGTCCCTTGCCCTCTTCACAGGGTTCTGATGTATGGGCCTTTGAGTATTAGCGGGTACATGGGGGCTATAAGGGGTGCCATTTCTAAGGGCCCATACTTGGGGATCGTGCAACATCCCTGGGCTTGGGATTCAACATGGTGTCCCGGGTAGTGTGATGATCAGATGAGTCGGGGGCTTCGGCAGGTCTTGAAGGCTTCGGGTTTGGGATTCAGGGTTTTGGGTAGTTAGGGTTTCGACATCTTTCTTGCATCTGAGGAGATCCCAGATCCTGTCTTTCTGGACATCGAGCACGCCCCAACGCTAATTTAGGGTTCAGGATTTAGGGTTTACCCTAAAGCCTAAGGACTCTTTTTGTTGAGGCTTTTGGGCCCAAATGCCTTCTTTTTGAAGGTTTTTCGGGCTATTTTAAGAGCCTAAGGGAAAGGGTAAGAAGACATCCTCCCAAACCCTCAGACCCCGACAAAACCCCCACTGTACAAGAACCCTAAACCCTAACCCTAAACCCTCAACCCTAAACCCTAAACCCTAACCCTAAACCCTATGACCCCTTTGTAGAAGCCCAGAATAGTATATGAGGAACAGCTCGGCTTCCTGGTTCTTTGCAGGGGCGCAGGGAATTGAGTACCTTCTATTCCCCGCTATTGCGTTCTAAGGGACTTCACACCTGCTATCCCAAGGCCCTAAACTCCAAACCCTCCTTTCAAAAGCCCTCCGTGCCCCGAACTCCCCCTTTCCGAGGTCAGGGACCCCAATATAGACCCCCAAAATAGTGAGACTCCCTTGCAATCAGGACCCCAATAAGGTACCCCTAAACCCTAAACCCTAAACCCCAAACCCTAAACCAAAAAAGTCTAAACCCTAAACCCTAAACCCTAAACCCTAAACCCTAAACCCTAAACCCTAAACCCCAACAAGGTACCCCTAATCAACCAGGTCATCCCCAGCATCTTCTTGGCCATGGCTGCATCCATGCCGACAGCTTCTCCGGATCTGCAGGTTCTGGACGTGGGAGCCTTCGCAGGCGAGTCCAGAGAAGAGCTTGGGGAAGTTTAGGGTTGAGGGTTTAGGGCTTAGGGTTTAGGGCTTAGGGTTTAGGGTTTAGAGTTGAGGGTTTAGGGCTTAGGGTTCAGGGCTTAGGGTTTAGGGTTTAGGGCTTAGGGTTTTGTGGGTGCAGTTTGTTTAGGGCTTCGGGTTCAGGGTGAGGTTCTTGTAGTGTTCAGTTTTGTGTTGTTGGGTTACCGCCAGGCAGTGCAAGAAGGAATTAGGTGTCCTATAGAACCCCTCAAGAGATTGCCTGAAAACCCATGGTTCCTGAATTCCCTAAAGACCAGTTGGATAAGTAGAAGTAGGTAGCTGTATGAATTACATGTATTGTCCCCCTTGGATCCCTGCGCGAATATGTGGGGGTTTCGGCTGGAGAGTTTTTAGGCGTTCGTATGAGGCGTCTTCAGTTCGAACCATACGGGTCTAGGGTTTAGGGGTTAAGGTTTAGGGTCTAGGGTCCCCCGAATAGACTACCACCTGTGCTTAACTGGGTCTCGACTTTCCTTGGGCGTCTAAAGCGAAAGTCTGAAGATACGAGAAACTGCGACGAATGCACGGCCCACTTCGAACATAAATCCTTCTGAATATGTGTTGTGGCCGTCGCTGTTTGTTGAGGTAAATTCGTCTGTCAGCTCTTGCGGAAGGCCACCCTGAACCAACCCCTTTGGTTTTGGTTCTTGCAGGGCTCAGGGTTGTGCGTAGGCCTTCCAGGGATAGGGTGGTGGGACTTGGGGTGAATGGGGTATAGAAGACGTCCCCATGTACGAGCCCATACTAAGGGACCATGCAACTACCCCTAAACCCTGAACCCTAAACCCCAAACCCCAAACCCTAAACCCTAAACCCTAAACCCTAAACCCTTAGATGGATCAAGAACCAGGAGCCGTGAGCTGCGCCAGTGTCGCACTCTGGGATGCGATTGTGGGCACAGCATCCAAGTGGCCCGGAGGTGGGATTAAGGTTGGGATGTTCCCCCTTATACTAACAGTCCTTGGGATTATAACAAGGGGTGCTATAATCCCGAAGGACTGTTAGGATAAGGGAGAACATCCCAAGATTAAGGTTTAGTTAGGGCCTAGGGTTGAGGCAGTCTTCTTGGGAGTTTTGTTGGAGTGCGGTTTTGACACTCCAGAGGCCATAATACATGTCTAACCTAAACCCTACACACTCCCTACACCCTAAAGCCCATTTTAAACCCCTGAACCCTTACCCCGAGCTCTTTGACCGACACCCGGTTCAGCCTCTGGCCATATATCATGGGTTCCCCTACTACCCCCTCTCTACTACCCGTCTAGGTTCCCCCCTTAAATAGCCTTAATTCGGCTTAAGTATCTTTTAAACTTAATTATGGAACCTAGGAAAGGGTAGTATAGCGGGGTAGTATAGCGGGTAGTATAGAGGGGGAGTAGGGAAACCCATGAGCGCAGGTCCTGGCACCGTGCCCTCCGCGAACATCCGCGTCCTTGCTGTGGAGCCCTCGCAGCAGCGGTGCAACCTGCGACCGGGATCGCCTTTTTAGGTGGCGGGGTTGAGGGTTTAGGGTTTAGGGTTTAGGGTTTATGTATGTAGGGTTTAGGGTTTATGTATGTAGGGTTTAGGGTTTAGGGTTCATGGGTAGTTCACCGGGTTGTGGGTACCTTACATATCAACGTGCAAGGTTAAAGCGCGAGCAAGACTAAATATAAGAAGAAGCGTGATCACAGCAATATTACCACCACCACCACCACCACCACCACCACCACCACCACCACCACCACCACCACCACCACCACCACCACCACCACCAGAACCTGATCATTACACCCCATTGCTCCCCAAATCTTATCCTAAAGCCCATTCTTGTCCTAAAGCCAAGCCTAAACCCACAAGAGTGGCAGCAGCTGCATGCAGCTTTCTGGGTTCTTAACCCTAAACCCCTAAACCCCTAAAACCCTAAACCCTAAACCCTAAACCGTGTTGACCGAAACAGCATCCTAAACGTTGTTTTTGACCTCGGTTGGCTTGAGAACGTCCCAGAAACACTAAACCCTAAACCCGAAACCCGAAACCCTAAACACACCCTGCATCTGGTTGCAACTTGGGCGTTCTCGAAAGGCTTGCGGGTTGTAAAATGGGGGCGGGGGGAGGTCGGGGGTTCTGGTTGTAAAATGGGGGCCCCAAACCCTAAACCCTAAACCTTAAACCCTAAACCCTAAACCTTCTGGTTGTTAAAATGAGGTACACGCTCAAACCCCCCGACCCATTAGAAGGTCCAAATTGGGGGTTTCCGCCCAGGCTGAACGCTGGGGGCAGCCTGGAGGTCGCACAGCTTAGGGTGTTTTCAGGGTTTTGGGGCTTTCGGCTTAGGTTTTGGGGGTTTAGGGTTTAGGGTTTAGGGTTTGGGGTTTGGGGTTTAGGGTTTAGGAATTTTGCCATAACAACCTTATGTGTGGGAAACAGTGCGCCCACAGCGTAGGTTTAAAGTTTGGGTTCCGGGCTTGGGGCCCATGTCTTTGCACCTTCTTTGCCCGGATTCTTCAGCGGTGGGGTCTAGGGCTGAGGTTTCAGGGCCGACCTCCCTAAATCAGCAAAACTTAAGCAATCCGAACACCGCAAGGTTCTGAGAGAACGCTACGGCCTAAACTGCAGGCCCCACACCCTACTAAGCTCTACACCCTTACGCCTACGCACCCTAAACGCTAAACCCTAAACCCTAAACCCCAAACCCCAAACCCCATATTCTCCATGTCCTAAAGCCCTCTCCAAAGTCAGAGCCTGCGGACTCGAACTGCCTCAGAGGCACCGAAGGAGATGCCAGACCTCTGCAAGCATGAGCACCCTGGCTCTTTCGGGTTTAGGGTTTAGGGTTTAGGGTTTAGGGTTTAGGGTTTAGGGTTTAGGGTTTAGGATTTAGGGTTTGGAGATTCCATCATGCTGCCAAGTCCTAGCCCCCAAAGCGCGAATTTTGGTTGGGGTTTTCTAGGAGCCAGAGTAGGCCCTTGGGTTTAGGGTTTAGGGTTTAGGGTTTAGGGTTTAGGGTTTAGGGTTTAGGGTTTAGGCATGCGGTCTTGCGGACTGTCTCGAAGAAGCTCCTTGGAGACAAACTACGTAGGACAGGGTTTAGGGTTTAGGGTTTAGGGTTTAGGGTTAATTAGGGTTTAGGGTTCAGGGTTTAGGGTTTAGGGTTATAAACACGTCTCAGTCTTTTGGTAGTGTGGCTTTCGGGCTTAGAACGACTTGTCCTTAAGACGCTTCCACAGGTCATTCGGCTTTAGGGTCTACGGCTCAGGTTTCGCAACTCTCTGGCGCACGCTGACGCACGTCTCAGTAGCCAACCGTCGTTTGTGTCCCTGCTTCGTGCACAGGTTTCCGAATTCGTTGTGAAATCGAACCTGAGAAGTGAAGTACTCGTAGGGTGAATTCAGAGTTGATTGTGCTGCGAAGTCGTACGGCCCTTAACAGCCCCTTCGAAATTCGCTCCCTTCCCTGAACCCTGTAACCCTAGCCATAAACCCGAAAACCGAAGCCCTAAACCCTAGCCCTAAACCCTAAACCCCTTGATCAGACCCTGGAGTGCTGGGCGCATCAGCGCCGTCTGCGTGGCTGCTTCGTCGGCCAATGGAGAGGCCCAGCTTTAGGGGCAGGGTCACGGTTTCGGGTTTAGGGTTCAGGGGCTGTAGGGGCTGTAGGGGTTGTAGGGGTTGTAGGGGCTGTAGGGGCTTTAGGGGCTTTAGGGGCTTTGGGGCTTTAGGGGCTTTGAGTTTTTTCCAGCTTTAGGGGTATTAGGCTTTTTGGGGATCTAAGACTTTGTGGAGGATGAGGGGATCACGGGCTTTAGGGACCAGGGGCTTAGGGTTCTAGGGCAAACTCGGAATTCCCGAAACCCTACATCCTAAAACCCTAATGCCCTAAGCCCAAAGTCTTCGAGCCCGTAGCCCCAAATTGAAAAACCCTAACCCCTTCAGCTCTAAAGCCCTCAAATCCTACCAAGATGTTCAGGGCTAAGGGCGTAGGGCATAGGGCTTAGGGCTTAGGGCGGGTGTAGGTTTGTAGTTCAGGCTTCAGGGTTCAGCGCTTAAGGTTTAGGACCCTAAACCCTAAACCCTAAACTCTATAGAATTCTAAAGCACAGTCCAGGCGACTCTCCAGTGCCCTCAAGAGATGAGATCCTTGGCTTCAAGGTTTGGGGTTTAGAGGATTAAGAGGGTTTAGAGGGTTAAGAGAGTCCAGAGGTTTAAGAGAGTTTAGAGGGTTAAGAGAGTTTAGAGGGTTAAGAGAGTTTAGAGGGTTTCGGGTTTGGGGGGGGGGGGGGGGGGTGTGGAAGGTTTCGGGGGCAGAGGGTTTAGAGGTTTGAGGGTCGCAGGGGGCCTGTAGGGCTTAGGATTCTGCAGGGCTAAGGTGCAGGGAGTAAGATGGGACGACTCACATGGCTCAAGGTTTAGGGGTTAGGGTTTAGGGTTTAGGGTTTAGGGTAGGGTTCAACAATACGGATTCCCCGAACATTGCACGGAGATTGTGCATGCAGGCCTGTGCCCTCGTTTAAGGTGGAGTTTAGCTGTCTTCATTCGGAAGAAATGCCCCAAAAACCCTAAACGCTAAACCCTAAGCCCTAATTAAACCCTAAACCCTAAACTCTAAGCCCTAAACCCTACACGCTTTTTGGGGCTTTGGGAGTGTTATAAGGTATGTACTGCCATTGAAAGGCTGTTGAGGAGCAGCTGCTCTTCAAGGGAGTTTGGGGCTTGGGCCTAGGATTGAGGCGTTTGGGGTTTTTATAGCTTCAGGTTTCAGGGTTAGGGTTTAGGGTTTAGGGTTTAGGGTTTAGGGTTTAGGGGGTTTTAGGGTTGTGCTACCGGCTGACCGATCCAGGCGTCCTTGCCGAGCAAGTGCCCGACCAGGCGGGGTCGTTCCACCCTCTGGGTACCTTGCCTTAGGCACAAAAAGCCCGTTTAGGGTTTAGGGTTTAGGATTTGGGGTTTTAGGGTTTAGGGTTTAGGGTTTAGGGCTAGGACCCGGAGTAGGCCTTTACATAGCCCAAAAAACCTAAGAACCTGGGTACCCTATATTGGTCCTTAGGCTCTTGCCTTGGGACTGAATGAACCCTAGAAGGGTTTTCGGTCCATATACCTTAACTGGAGATTTAGAGTAGCAGGGGTGTGTGTTTAGGGTTTAGGGCTACAAACTTTCAATCCTAACCCTAAAACCCTAAATCTAAACCCTAAACCCTAAACCGTAATTAAACCCCACATATCTCCCTCAAGCCTGCAGTAGATCTTACCTATACTACTCCGGCGCTACCCGCCAGGGCTGGGCACATTGGCAGCGCCGCCACGACCGCCTCTGGACCATCAAATGTGGTTGCAGACAGGATTTAGGGTTTTTAGGGTTTAGGTTTAGGGTTTAGGGTTTAGGGTTTAGGTTTAGGGTTTAGGGTTTAGGGTTAGGGTTTAGGGTTTAGGGTCGGGTTTAGGGTTGGGGAGAACCTTTAAGCGGCTCTAGGGGCGTGTTTGCAGAACCCGCAACACCCGACCCGTATCACGTCCGTTCGGGCTAAGTCTGAATCAGCGAGTTTGGACAAGGCAACTCCAACCCTAAACCTAAACCCTAAACCCTAAACCCTTTACCTGGGATTGGGAGGGGGGGGCGGGGGTTCCTATGTGCTGGCTAGACCCCACAGCTCGGAGCCCTGAAACCCAAAACAAAGCCTGAAGCCTCAAACATGTGTTCAAATCCTACAGCCGTAAAAAACACCCGAAGCCTGACACCACCCAAACTTAAATTCAAACCCCGACCTCTGAACCCTAAAACTCCTTGGCCTCCGCCCTAAACCCTAAACCTAAACCCTACATTCTACCAAACGATTCGCTGCATGGCCTGGAATTCCCGAAGTAGAGGATGATTCTCAATGTTCGGTCTACATATATAGGGCCCTTCGCGTTAGGGTCCCCTTAGGGTTTAGGGTTTAGGGTTTAAAAGGGGGCCCTTAATATTTAGGGTACTTTTTTTCAGAACGGACCATGTACATGATCCCGGTTCTCGGCGAACCATGGTATGGTCCCCCCCCCTTCCAACCCCGCAAACCCTAAACCCTAGACCCTAAACCCTAAACCCTAAACCCGAACCTTAAGCCTGATCCCTAAACTCTAAAACCCTCAAAACTAACCCACAACCACACCACGGGGGGGGGGGGGGGGGGGGGGGACCCTAAACCCTAAAACCGTAAACCCTAAACCCTCAACCCTCAACCCTAAACCCTAACCCTAAACTCTAAACCTTAAACCCTAAAACCATAAACCCCTTAAGGGCCCAATAGTACCCCAAGGGCCCAAGACCCCACTATTCAAGGCCTTTCATCTGTTTTGGGGCCCAAAGGCAAAGCCTGCTTATTTGGGGTCTTGGGCCCTTGGGGGCAGTATAGGGTGCTCTTTGGGGGTTCTACTTTGTGGGAGTTTCCCAGGGGTTTGGGAAGGCGTTCGATGCTCAAAGCCCCTAAGCCCCTGAGGTCTCAACTCCCAACCGTTCAGGTCTCAAGTCCCCAACAGCCCCGAAGGTTGGTCCCCACATCCCTAAACCCTATGCGGAGCTGCAATTGGTATTGTAGAAAGGAGTTGGTATTGGAAGTTGAAGGGTCAATGAACCCGGTAATCTTTGGCTCAAGCCATGACCAAAGCGGTCAAAGGTTTCGTAAAAAGTGTGCCCTTGGTTTGGGGTCTTGTTGTTCGGTTGTTGGTTGTTCCAGGGGTATTAAGGGCTTCTGTTGGGGTTGACTGTTTTGTTCCCTGTCCTCCTTCGGTTGCCCCCCGTAGGTTATGAGCCCAACTTAGGCTTCCTGCGGAATTGGTAAAGATTTTTCGTTTGTTTAACGCCATGGACATGATGCGGCGTCGCTCTGAGCCTGGACTGTCGCCAACGGCCAATGAAGCCGAAGGAAATCGTGGTGATGGGGGTGAAGATCGACAACAAATGGTACAAGCACTGACAGATGGTAGGGAGGTTGCAATGATACAACCACGCCTCAGGTGGAAAACGAAGTGGTTCCGGTTCAAGCAGCAAATCCTTTCTGGAGCGAGCGGGCTCAAGAAGAAATGAGACTTAGGCAATCAAGGCCGGCAAGTCTTCCCGCGAGCGGAGGGGATAGAAGTGGTGAAGGTACGAGGAGGCCGCCTTCGCTGCAAGATCTTTTGGGTCAGGAACCTGCACCTGTTGAGAGACCATCGTCAGGCTTAATGGGCCAGATGGAACGAGGTACTATTGGTGGAGTGCAAGCCGACGAAGAACTCATTCCTGATGTTAGTGGTGAAGAGCAAACTGAAGATATGGCGGTGGTAAGCGTGCGCTGAAAGAGTTGCTTGTGCAAACAAAGGAGCTGGGGAACAGGTTGCATCGGGTGGAGGAGAAAAGCTATACCTCTGCTGCATCTGGGTCAGCTTCAAGGGCACGGAGCTCTGGAGTGGTGGACGCAAACACGGCATATCCTCTAGGAATGACTCCAGAGAAGCAGTACCTGCCAGGACAAGTTTTCTACACGGATGGTATGGGTGGTTTTTGGACTGTGTTGCCGGATGGGTCATGGCTGCCTATTGAGGGCTACGACCTGCCAAAGGGTTGTGATCTTCAATCCTTGCCTGGGTCCAGGAAGGGGGATGTTCAAGTGGAGGATGAAAAAGAAGTGCCAATGATGCATGTAGCTGAAGGGAAGAAACCCTCCAGATTGCCTCCATTGAATTACCCCACGGGAGGTCCTGCAAGTGGTGGATATGCAAGTGGACCACCTGGTTTAACACATGTTCCGATTACTTCCGTGCCATCAGGTGTTGATGGTTCTGTCGCACCTGCGGGGAACCAGCCCGGTTTTGTTTCAGCTCGGGAAACTGCAACGCAAGAGAACTCAGCAGGATCGGGTGGATATACAATGGTGGATGATGTTCCGTATCGGTGGAAAATGGTCGCTGGGAAGTTGGAATTAGAAAAGGTTCCGCTCACGGCTGTTACGCCCGGTATAGGACATGGACTACCTCAAGGGCCTGGTGGTAGGGTCAGTTTACCTCCTGGAGCAGCGGTGCCACGCGGTATGCCAATCACTGGTGATAGTTCTGGAACCGAACGTCCGGAGGCTGTCGGGAAGCATGTGATGAGCCTTCCAACTTTGGCAGACTACACACCAAGCAATCCGACGGCACTGGGTGATTGGATCGCAATGATCGAACCAATGTTGTCTTCGCTGACAGATACAGGAAGAGTGTGGTGGCAATGCGTCTACTCAAAGGCATATCAAGCGTATGCCAAATGGTTGAGTGTTTCTCCACTGGAAAGGTTGGGCATCAAGACTGAGCTGGAAGGGCTCAAAGTGGTTCAAACTGCGCATGTTTTGTTGGAGCAGAGAGCAGTGTCTTTGCTGCTACAGGCGATCCCGGAGAGATTGAAGACCGAGATCGTTTCCACTCGAATGTTGGGGTCGGTGATGATATTTTACAAATTGCTGACGGTCTACCAACCAGGTGGAGCAAATGAGCGCAGCACAATGTTGAACTTCTTGGTGCAACCATCTTCAGCAACCTCGATCTCAGAGGCTATTAAGGGAGTGCGACAATGGGCGCAATGGCGTTCCCGATTAAGGGAGCTGCGAGCATCCGAGCCGGACGCTACCTTGCTTATCAAGGGATTGGATGCTTTATCATCCGCGTTGCTGGCAAAACACCCTACGGTGCATTTCAGAGTGGCATCCTTTCGGGAGAAATTGGGGGTGGACTACTCGCCGACCTCTGAAACTGCGACACAACTAGCTGAAATGTTACAGGCAGAGTTTGAACTGCTATTGCACTAGTGCTGGTGAACAAGAGGTGAAGCAGGACTCGGACGCCAAGAAAAGGGCCAGGTTAAACAAGGCCCAAAAGGGAACTGGTGACGAGACAGAGGAGGGTGACAAAGGCAAAGGGAAAGGAAAAAGGTACAGCGGAGATGGTGAACGTCCTTTCTGTTGGATATATGGGAAGACCGATGCAGGTTGCAAGTTCGGATCCCGCTGCAAATTTCGCCATGACAAAGACTCCCTTGAGCGAGGAAGATGTTTTGAGTGTGGGGCCGTTGGCCATCTGCAGCCGCAATGTCCATATAAGGATGGTGCAAGTTCCAATGTGGACTCAAACCCTGAGAGAAGCAGATCTAAAGGGAATTCTCCCAAAGGGGGAAAGGGCGGCAAAGGTGCGAAATGGGGAAATGCCAAAAAGGCAGAGGTAGCTGAAGGGGGAGATGAGACGGCTAATGCGGGATTGGATAAAGGTTCTGCAAGTCCCTCATCACCATCAACACCCAATCAAGTCCTTGCTGAAGCGTTGGAAGTGCTGAAATCTATGAAGCTGTCATCAGCGCAGTCAGCATCGAGCGGGGATCCCAGTGTTCGAATGTTATGTGGATCTGGATTGTTTCAGCAGGAAGGGAGAGTGGCGTTGGTGGATACAGCTGCTACGCATCTTGTGCGGACGCTTTTTCCATGGGAATGTTTACCCGACACTACTGTTATGGTGCAAAGCGCGCTTGGTGGTGTGACAATGAGGATTACAGAGAAAGGGACGTTGATTAGGGAAGACAATGGGCCCCTGATTATCCCTCTCTGGTTGATTTTGGAGTTTGGGGCGAACCTCACTGTGATCAATGGGATGTGTCACGTGGGTGCAAAATCTTCGCTGGACCAGCTCTTGTGGTTTGAACATGGCTGTTTGGTTATGGATTACAAAACAGCTGAAAAAATGGTTTTGCATGCTGAAAGGCAGCGTGCGTCTTGGTCCCATTCTCAATGGAGGAATGGAAGGGCGGACTGTGGAGTCGGTTCGTCGGATGCCACGTTGTTGCCGAAGCAGGGAGAAGGCCGAGGAGTATGCGTTCTACATGTGGCCAGGGTTTCTGACACCAATGAGTGTTCGGGAATGGGCATGTTGGACTCGGGAGCATCACATCCTCTCAGATCACTTCGTCCTGGAGAACAGCTTCCGCAGCAAAAGGTGTTGGTGTCTTTAGCTGTTGGATCTCGGGAGATGTGTATTACCCCAGGTGGGACCCTGGTAACTCCTGAAATGGTAGATCCACTAGTGCCAATTGGCAAAGCGAGCGCCTTGGTTGGTCTCAGAGTTCAGTGGCGTGGTGGCAAGTGCACAGCCTCACATCCTGTTCTGGGGGAACTTCGCGTTCGTGATCTGAATGGGTGCCCTTGTTTGGAAAAGGAGGTGGCGCTTCAGATCATTGATGAAATGGATTGGTGCTCACCAAAGCAAGCTTTGAAGGTGGCACGTATGGTTCAAGGGTGTCCGAATACGGACAACGAGGTGGCTGTAAAAACGTCGTTGCAAAGCGCAGCGCGGACAGCGTCAGCGAATGAGGAGGAGTTCGTCCAGGCATGCTGGAGATTTCTTCGGTGGTATTATGGGGATATACCAGAAAATATGCTGATGGAGCTGTTGCCACGTGGAGATATTGCGGCGTTGCCTTTCAACCGTCATAAAAGGAGACGGCTGGCACGAGCAAAAAGGGTGGTGGTACACCTATTTTCGGGAAAACAAAAATGGCATTTTCCCAGTCGGGATGTGGAGGTACTGGAGCTGGATTTGACAAAAGGTGGTGACCTACATAATTCGAGCGTCTGGAAGTATCTTCTGCATCTGGCGGCTGAAGGAAAGGTGGTTGCTGTGGTGGGAGGACCTCCATGCAGGACAGTGTCAAGGTTGAGAGGTGAAGACGGTGGTCCACCTGTATTACGCCGACGCTGTGGACCTGAACGGTTGGGGTTAAAGAGTCTTCCTTGGCCACATCAAGAATTAGCTCAAAAGGATGGTGTTTTACTTCTGAAGATGCTTTTCCTATATGACGTGGCGGTGCATTCAAGGGGTGGAACTGCTGAAGTCATCAATGGAAGTTCTGTCTTCTTTGGCATGGAAAGCCCTGGGGACCCTGAACTCATAGGGAAAGATTTCTCTCAGAACGGCAAAACGGTCTTGAGTGCTGAGGATCTGGTGGATGGTTCTCAGGAAGGGCTCTCAAGTCCTACCTTCTGGAGTTGGCCAGAGGTGAAAAGCTTTTGTGAGCGTTATGGAATGTACGCTGCACACTTTGATCAAGGAGCATTGGGACATGCTCTGGTGAAACCTACGACTTTCCTGGTGTCTGATATGGAACTATGGGAATCGTTGGAACAGGTTCGCGTGGTTGTTCCGTGGTCAGCAACATTCGCTTCTACCCTGGAAGAGCGTATTGGACAATCCTCTATATGGGCGCGATGGGCGTTTGGATTGGTTAAAAGAATACGTCACAGGTTGGCACAATGGTTGCATGAGAGCGATGCTGAACGGGAAGCTACGGTGTTAAAAAAAGAAGAACGAGAAGGGACGCTACGGAGGTTGACGACCGAGGAGCGAGCTTTCCGTGACCATTGCCTAAGGGGGCATATTCCCTTCAGACGTGATTGTCAAATCTGTGTGTCTGCTGCTGGAAAAGAGCGTCGCCATTTGAGGCGAAAGCATGGGGATGCTTACACTTTATCATTGGACTTAGCGGGTCCATACAAGTGTTCAAAGGATGCTCACCAGCAGAAGCCACGACACGCTGTTATTGGTGTGTATCAATTTCCAATGTTGGATCCCAATGTGGGTCGCCCTCCAGAAAAGGAGGAAGATGCGGATGAGGTGGAAGATCAGGTGGTAGATGATGGTGCTGGTGTTGGAGAATGGTTAGGCGATGCAGTCGCTAACTTCGAGGAGGAAGACTCTGCACCGGTGGAACCTGCGCCAGTTCTGGAGGCAGAGGTGTTGAAAATTCAAGCTTCTGAAAAATCCTGGAAGGAACTGAAGGACCACTTGACCCAACCGGTCCGTATGATCAACTTCGTTATGGTGGAGCCGATTGTGGACAAACAGCAAACAACTGTTTTATCGGCAGTTCAAAGAATGATGGTGCGCTTGCAGAGACATGGGTATCCGGTGTTGAGAATCCACTCAGATCGAGCGGGGGAGTTTGTCAATGCACGCTTCCGGTCCTTTTGCGAAACTCGTCTGATATATAGGACCACTGGTGATCCTGGAGTCCCGCAAACAAATGGGCGCGCTGAAGCATGTGTGGGTTTATTCAAACGTGGTGTCAGGTCGCTCTTAAAGGAGGCGCGACTCGGGCCGGCGTACTGGGCACTGGCTGCTC
The DNA here is from genome assembly GCA_905221605.1 of Symbiodinium natans. Taxonomy (NCBI): domain Eukaryota; class Dinophyceae; order Suessiales; family Symbiodiniaceae; genus Symbiodinium; species Symbiodinium natans. The sequence continues at coordinate 387,849 of CAJNDS010002425.1, forward strand.
GCCATTGGTCAATGTTACGGTGGCAGAAAGCTGAAAGGGAGTTGGGGTTAAATCCTAAAGCATTGCTTCCCTTTGGTGCTCAGATTCAAGTCAAACGTCGTCCGTGGGAGTTGCTGGGTCCGGATGGAACAAAGAAAGGTCGGCAATGGGTCGATCGTACGCAGCCTGCGCTTCTTTTGGGTCCATGCGATGACCTACCTGGTGGTTATTGGGTGGAAGCTCAAGGGACTGCAAAAGATCCGGATGAACTGGTGTTATTTCCCTGCACTACGATTTTTTCCAATATAAAGGAACCGCCTGAATTGGAGCTGGAAGGGGTGGTAGAAGAACAGGAGCCTTCTCCTCCAGAGCATCGTCTCAAGGGGAAAAAACCGGCGCTTCGGTTCGCTGATGAGGAAGGTCCTCCTTTACCTCCGCCTCGCGATCCTCCAGTTCGTCATCGGTTAAATGAAAAAAGCCCGGCCTCTTCACTGCGTGGTCATGTGGGCTCCTTGCGCTTGCTTCGCAAGCGGGGGGAGAGTCCGCCCTTAGAAATTTTCGAGGATGACATGCAGGGTCTGGGGGAGCTGGAAGAAAATGCAGATGTCGAGGACAATGTTCCTGGTGATGAGTATTGGCCGACTTGCTGTTCTCCTCATGAAAATGCTTATTTGGTCTGCAAAAGTGAGACTGCTGAGGATGGAACACAGTTGGAAAAAGAAGAGCAAAAAGCCAAGTCAATGTATGAAAGGTCTATGTATGATTACGTGGACTGTGAGGAGCTTTTGGAAGGGATTGTATACCCAAAGAGGGTGAATCGAAGAGGTGGTATCAACAATTGGTGTACAAGTACGCGAGCTCTGGTGTTGGGCCACTATACTCATGGCGGAGTGTGTGGTATCACAAAAGAGACTCATCGAAGACCATGGCTATGTCGTTATTTGGCATCATTCGTGAGGCACCACAATCCTGAAGCCAAATTTTCTGCTCTTCAGATCTCGTGCAATGCTCCGGTGTCATTGCATAGGGATAGTCACAATGAAAAACATTGCTGCAATTATGTGTGTGGCTTTGGTGACTATAAAGATGGTCAGCTGTGGGTTGAGGATGAAAAGGTTTTAGAGGAAGGAGCTGAAGTGGTGGAGCAATCTTATGGGAAGAAAGTCCTACCTGGAAAATTGGTGGATATCCACTGGAACTTCATGTCGTTCTTTCCGAGAAAGCTGCATGGCCCTATGCCTTGGAAAGGAAACAGGGTATCCTTGACAGGGTACACACCTGTTTTTATGGAGCGTTTGAGCTACAAGGATAGGTGCTATCTTCTCCAATGCAAGTTTCCTCTTCCGGAACCACAGGCTGAAGAAGGTGAAAAAAGGAAGTGGTTAAAAATGACGTTGAAAGAGACCTCGCTGGACGACCTTGCAGAAGAAGTCGACTACGCTGTGTTCGAAGCGCATCAATGGGCTCTAGAAGAGCATTTGAGTATTCGACGCCTAATTGCTGAACAGGAATGTTGCATCTTGGACGAGTTCCATGGATCGGCCAATGAGTCGAGTGAAGAAAAAGGATCAGAGACTAGAGAATGGCTGGTTAAAGCAAAAAGGGCTGAGGAACAGCTATCGAAGTTTTTGGTCAAAGCAGCTCAAGTTCAGCAAATGGTACAAGAAAATACCGCGCTTGAGGCAGCAGAGGAGGTTGAGTTCCTGCAAACAAAAACAATCCCTACACAAGAAGCCATGCAAGAGCTGGAAAAGTGGAGGGAATCATTGTCGGACGAGGTGACGTCTTTGGTGAAAGAGTTGGAGGTGGTGGAACCAACAACTCAAGAAAAGCTGGACAAATTGGCGGAAGAGCCTAATGCACCGGTGATTGAGTACGTTCCCAGTCTGGTGGTGTTTACCCGGAAGCAAGGGACAGGGAGGCGACGTGCCCGTATCTGTGCATGTGGAAACTTCATTTCGTCAACGGCAGCTACAGAATATGAAGGGCCGAGGTCACTCAGTCGTCACTCGCTGTACGCTCCAGGTTTAGATTCAACTACATTCAGGTGTCAAGTGAGGCACGCAGCATATATGGTGTGGATCATCGCTGGCTTAGACATTTCCAAAGCTTTTCTGACGGCGCCGATGAATAGGGTGCAAAGAGAAGGGCGTTTGGTGGTGGTGCAGCCCCCAAGGGCGGCGGTGAAATTGGGTCTTTGCACAAAGGAGGAGCGGTGGATTGTGAGGAAGGCCTTGTACGGTTTGGCCGAAAGTCCTGCAGCATGGGTGGAGTGGCGAGACCAACGTCTTCAAGGGATGTCTTGGGTGTCAAAGGATGGACAAGCAATGAGCTTTCAGAGGTCCAATGCAGACCCAAGTCTGTTCCTTATTATGAGCTGGAAGGCGCAAGCAAGTTGGTAGGGACAATGGGTCTTTACGTGGATGATTTTTTGATGGCTGGGACTATGACAGTGCTCCGGGAGGCTTGGAACAGATTAGGAAGGAGTGGAAAACTTCTGAACCCGAGTTCTGTGGTCCAGGCTGCGGTGATGGATTCCTGAAGTTTTTTAGGTGTCCAAATCTGGTATCGAAATGGCAGCTTCTTTCTCAACCAGGAGGACTTTGTGAGAGATTTGCTGAACCGACGAGGGTATCAGATCGATGAAACTGGAAAAGGGAGTAACCTGCCAATGGTGAAAGAAACTCCAGGTGAAGAAGAGGAGGTGGATATTCCTTCCTTGCGAGCGGCTCAAGGTGCCGTAGGGGAGTTCCTCTGGGTGGCAATCAAAACTCGACCTGATTTGGCGTTCTGCACGAGCCAGTTGTCTTTGTGGACATCCCGAAGGCCGCGATTTGTGGTTAAAAAGGCTGAGGAGGTTTTCCGATACCTTGCTGCAACTCCAACGTTAGGCTTGACGTTCGGAGCAATCGCAACATGCGAAAAAGAAAGAAATGAGGTGTTGCGTTATGGACGAGGCGTTAAGGTGGTGGAGTCCTACGCGGATGCCAGCTTTGCAGCAGGTGAAAACGAAAAGAGCCACTCAGGAGCGGTGGTGGTGTGGGGTGACTGTCCAGTGATGTGGGCAACACAAAGACAATCAACGGTGGCTTTAAGTACAGCTGAAGCTGAATTACATGCGTCCATAGAGGGAGCAACGATGATTCAGTCGTGCACCCCTATAATTGCCGCTTTGGTTGGAGCAGGTGAAGAATCGCTGCAAAAAGTGCTGTATACAGATTCGGTTTCAACGTGCTCGATCATTCAATATCCTGCTGGAAGCTGGAGGACAAGACACCTGACCTGAGAATTCGAGCAGCCGGTGTCAGGTCTCTGGTGGACCGTGGTTATATGGTGATAGCGCATCTTCGCGGTGAGTATATGATCGCTGACCTGTTGACTAAGTTGATGAGTGGACAGGTGTACGCAAAGCAAAAGGCACTTTGGGGTCTCCGACTGTTGGTACAAGGGACTGACTTGAAAGAAGCCTCGCTTGCAATGGCGGTCATGATGGTGGCTGCATCTCTGCAAGGGATGGCAACTGGTGGCGAAGAAGTGTCAACTGCTGGATTCTTTTTCTCAGAAGAAGGGGTGTGCAAGGTCGCCAACACGTCTACGGTGATGGTTCTGGCTCAAGGTATTGAAATGGTTGTCAACAATTCAGACATTGTTGCATATTTAGTGGCAGCAATTATACTCTGGGAACTGGCATGGTGCCTCTTTCGACGGCTGTATAAATGGCTGTGGATCAAGAAAGCGGTGGTTATTCCTGCGAGTGCCACTTTGTATACAACAGTGGGTGGGAACTGTATGCACGCAAGCAGTGACTGTGATGTCCTGCGATATTCACAGCCCAGGGCTAAAACGCTTTGTAAGCATTGCCTCAAGGATGGCTGGGTGGTGAATGCTGAGTTCCTTGGTGAGGAACGGGCCGCTGGAACGTGAATTTTCCAAGTGCGAGGTGAAGAAATCCTCAATGGTAAAGGATTCAGCCAATGAGCTGAAGGTTCGTCCTGGATGACGTTAAACCATAATGTGCATTTCAAGCAGCTGGCTGCTGCCTAAATGGCGGTTTTTGGCCAAAGATCTGCACCTCCAATGTGTCCTAGGAAATCCTAGGACAGGGGGAGTGCGGAGCTGCAATTGGTATTGTAGAAAGGAGTTGGTATTGGAAGTTGAAGGGTCAATGAACCCGGTAATCTTTGGCTCAAGCCATGACCAAAGCGGTCAAAGGTTTCGTAAAAAGTGTGCCCTTGGTTTGGGGTCTTGTTGTTCGGTTGTTGGTTGTTCCAGGGGTATTAAGGGCTTCTGTTGGGGTTGACTGTTTTGTTCCCTGTCCTCCTTCGGTTGCCCCCCGTACCCTAAACCTCGGGTTTCGGGTTTAGGGTTTAGGGTTTAGGGTTTACCTGCAACACACAGAGAGCTTTTAGCCATCGATCCAGGTCCGTACCATGACGTTGGACACCTTGACCGCGGAAAGGGGCATCACGAAGGCCCACCCACAGAGGGGTTATAGTATTCGGGATTAGGGTGGGGTTTGGGGTTTAGGGTTTAGGGTTTGGGGTTTGGGGTTTGGGGTTTGGGGTTTGGGGTTTGGGGTTTGGGGTTTGGGGTGGAGGACTTACGGGTCAAAACCCTGCACCCCGAAAAACATCACCTGAATATAGCTGCACGCGGACAGGGCCGGTGCACAGGACCGGACATCCGCCCAAGGCGGCCCACTGAAGCGAAGAATGTTGACTTCCTTTGGGAAAGGATATGGGCAGGGATCCGAGCGTAGGGATTGAGGAATCTCAGCTCTGGGTGCAAAGCAAGGCCAGGGTTTAGGGTGTTCTTGCAGCCCGGCCAAGCTGTCAACCCCAAACCCAAAGCCCGGAGCCTTAGACCCTAAGCTCTAAACCCCAAGTCCTAAACCCCCGCCCCCAAACCCTAAACCCCTAAACCCCTAAACCCTAAACCCTAAACCCTAAACCCTAAACCCTAAACCCTAAACCCTAAACCCCTTAACCCTAAGCCCCAAACCCCTAAACCTCCAACCCTCCACTCTGCGGAGCCCACCCCCCCCCCCCCCCCCAACATCCTCCTGAAGTTTCAGCGATCGAGTGAGTTTGCCGGCACCTCATGAGCCTCCGTAGGGTTTAGGGTTTAGGGCTTAGGGTTTAGGGTTTCGGGTTTAGGGTTTAGGGTTTAAAGTTTAGGGTTTAGGGTTTAGGGTGTAGGGTTAGGATTCAGGGTTTAGTCAGCCTGAACCCTCTAAACAGCAACGCAGACGGGGTGAACCCCAAATCCCAACCCCTAAGTTTACAACTCCAGAACCCTGAGCCCAGAACCCTGAACCCTAAACCCCAAACCCTAAACCCCAAACCCTAAACCCAAACCTAAACCTTAAACCTGAAAAGAACCCAGGGCTGAACAGGGCTGAAGCTACATGCGGCCCCCTCAAAACTCCAAGTCCCAGGTTTGTTTCCGATTTCCTAAACCCCCGGTGCAGGGTGAAGATCCCCTAAACCCACTAAAGCCTCAACCTGAACCCTAAACCCACTAAACCCACTAAACCCACTAAACCCACTAAATCCACGAACCATTCACCCCTCAGCGCCTGAAGCTTAGGGTTTCGGGGGCAGATCTCGGGAGGTTGACTTGCTCAAGATTGACGCGGAAGGTCACGACTACGAGGTCCTCCGCGGCGTCGGGGGCCCCGAAACAGGGGTTTAGGGTTGAGGGTTTAGGGTTTGTTCTTTAGGGTTTAGGGTTTAGGGTTCAGGGTTCAGGGATTAGGGTTTAGGGTTGAGGGTTGAGGGTTGAGGGGTGATACGGTCGAGCCCAAACGTAGGGTTTGGGTCCAGGGTTTGAGGGTTGAGGGGTCAGGGCCCACGTCTGAAGGTGTAAGCCCTAAACCCTGAAGCCCTTATTATATAGTTATCAGGAGAGGACCCTCACTGCGTGGTTCAGGTCAAGTTCCCTTTTTCGAGGGCTCGTTTTGCCTCCCTGCCAGGCCTCCAGGACCTTTCTTTAGGGTTTAGGGTTTAGGGTTGAGGGTTTTAGGGTTTAGGGTTCCCTATAAACCTTAACCCTGAAGTCGCTTACCACGAAAGACCCAGGCATCAGGGCTACTGCGGTCCCACAAGATTCGCTTCGTTATCTTCGAGGTGCTCCCGGTTCAGGGGTGCGGGGTGTGGGGTTTAGGGTTTAGGGTTTCGGGTTCAGGGTTTAGGGTTTAGGGTTCAGGGTTGAGGGGTTGCGTTGGAGGTTGAGGCTTTCTGACCGTTGCGCTTTTGGGTTTTGTTGTTTGTGTTTCAGTTTGGGTGTTCTGTTTTTTGTTATGGAGAGGGTGGGGGGTTGGCAAGATTTGCAGGGGTGAAGTGTTGTGGAAGTTGTTGGGATGTAGGCAGTATTTTCGGATGTTGTCCATCCAGGTTCATGCCGGAGACTCCTACACAGCCCCGAGGAGAAGAAGAGCACGCATGTTCATTCGGGATCCAGAAAGCTGTGCACAGCATAAGCTAGTCTGATCCTAAACCCTAAACCCGAAACCCTAAACCCTAAACCCTAGACCCTAGACCCTAAACCTAAACCCTAAACCCTAAACCCTAAACCCTAAACCCTAAACCCGTTTGTAAGAAGTCTTTGGAGGTGAGCGGTTAATCGGAAGTCTAGCTTCCAAGCCAGGGCTTACCACAATTTGCTTAAGAACCCGCAAAAAAGTGAAAATGCTCGCCCTTATCAGGGCCATGTAGGGATGTTTGTCTTTTACTTTTTGTTGGGGGTTGGGGTGTTCTTAAGCAACTGGCCCTAAACCCTAAACTCTAAACTCTAAAACCCCAAACCCCAAACCCTAAACCCTAAACCCTACATTGTTGGGGGGACGGGGGGGGGGGGGGTTCTTAAAAGCAAATAGTAGCCTAGGCATCGAAGATTTCACACGCTTGTATCTCCGGCGTGGCACGAGGCGTGGCACGTGGCCACCGGCGCCCTGTTTTGTGCAGCGTTTAGGGTTTAGGGTTTAGGGTTTAGGGCTCAGGGCTTAGGGTTTAGGGATTAGGGTTTAGGGTTTAGGGTTTAGGGTTCCACAAGGACCCGACATGCTGGTTCCAAGCGTATGCTTAACCTTCACAGTCCGCAATGGTAGAACCCTTCGCCCCATTCTTCTTTCCGAGTCCGCCAAGATAAGCGCGCATAGCAAGTAGGAGTCACTCTCCCTAAGACGACGTCAGCACTTTGTGGAAGGTACTTTCCGATGTTGTTGCTCGGACACCCAGTAGCACCCGTATCCCTTTCCTATGCTTAGGGTTCCAACCTTCCTAAACCTCCACTTTTACCCTAAACCCTAACCCCAAACCCTTAACCCGAAATCCTAAACCCTAAACCCTAAACCCTAAACCCTAAACCCTAAACCCTAAACCCTAAACCCTAAACCCTAGGCTGTGGTCATGACCTGTGGGCAGGTGATCGTGCACCCAGAGCTGCTAAAATCGTACACCTCGGCCATGATGCACTTCATGGAAGAAGTGTCCTATGCAGCTCAGAGGCCTTAGGGTTTAGGGTTTAGGGGTTTAGGGTTTAGGGGTTAGGGTTTTGGGTTTAGGGTTTAGGGTTTAGGGTTTAGAAGCCCACTGTCGGTCATACTCCACTACACCCGATGCGTTGACTCTCAAACCACAAGCCCTGAACCCAGATTTTTCCCGGGCCGTTGCAAAGGAAGGTTGAAGCTTCCTGGAAGTTTGCCGTAATCTTCTCAATAGGCCGCCGGCGCTGCGAAGAGAGCGTGCTGAAATTCCACGCCTTTCCGAATTTCTAACACCTGAATCCCTCAGAATCTTTTTGAGGTCAGTTTTTGGGGTCCATGAATTCAGCCAAATGAGCTTCCCAAGGACTGCTTCATTATCGCCCCCGAGATGCTGGTGCCTGTGAAAGGCCACCCGATATAGGATCAAACCCCAAGGGGCCCTAAATGTCATAGAGAAGATGCTTGAGATGGGGGGGGGGGGGGGTGGTCGGAATAATTACTGACCGTATTCCCTTACAGAATAGCCGCCCTCCCCCCCCCCCCCCCAAACAAAAAAACAAAAACTATTCCAATGGTTCACGCCTCCATATAGTAGCTTCCCAAAAAGACTGTTTTCAATTCATGTCATAGCACCCTAAAGCCCTAAACCCTAAACCCCAAACCCTAAACCCCAAACCCTAAACCCTAGAACTTCAGCCTCGGCTCTTCTAGGTGCTCCCTCACACCCAGAGATGGGCTTTTGGAGTTTGGAGTTGGTTTAGGGTTTAGGGTTTAGGGTTTAGGGTTTAGGGCTTAGGGTTTAGGGTTTAGGGTTTAGGAATAACTGGAATAGGGTTTTGGGGGTTCTCAGAGTAGAACTATATAAAGGGACCGTAAGGGAATACTAGGGTGCAGGGAACCCACGAGACTCCCACCCAAGTTAACTAAACCCTAAACCCTAAACCCTAAACCCTACACCCTAATCCCTAAACCCTAAACCCTAAAACCTAAAACCTAAACCCTAAACCCTAACCCTAAACCCTACACCCTAAACCCTAAACCCTAGACCCTAGACCCTAAACCCTAAACCCTAAACCCTACACCTGGCAGGTCCATGGCTTTCGAAGCTGTATATCTCGACGAGCCATGCCTTCAACGCGCTGTGCGCGCGACTTGGCCGAGGTCTTCAGCCTTGGGGACTACATGAACCCGCAAAGGGGTTTAGGGTTTAGGGTTTCGGGTTTAGGGTTTAGGGTGCCTTGCTGGGTTCCTCATTACAAGGGAATCCTTTCATTGGAGCTAAGTGAAGCCTAAAAGGTTTTATGGTTCGTTTTTGTTTTAGGTATTATAGTAGTATAGGGTATATGACCCCAATTTTAAGGTACCCTACTTCATATATACCTTCATAGGGATTATAGTAGTGCAGGGTGCATGACCCCAATTTTAGGGTTCATTTGGTCTTGGGAGGATCAGCTCTGGTCAAGGAGGCGGAGAACGAAAGAGCAGCAGAACATCTTAACTCATGGAGGGGACTGGTTTGTAAACCCTAAACCCTAAACCCCCGAGAGTTGTTACAAGGGGTCCATTTTTCACAGCTGTCCTTTTGCATGTGTCGGGTAATATTCCGCTTAACGAGGGAGAACGCCTTAAGACTGGATAGGGTTTAGGGTTTAGGTGTTAGGGTTTAAGGCTATTTGGGCTATTTGGACTACTTGGGCGTAACCTCATTCCGACATCAGGTGCGTATAACTCATTGGTTTTCGGGTTTTCGGTTTTAGGGTCCCCTAAGCCCTAAACCCTAAACCGTAAATCCCTAAACCCCAAAGTGGGTGCTTGCTTAGGGGGCTTGCCTTCAGGCTGTGGGGAGGACTTCTGACTCGAGGCTCTCAGCTCCTACTGTAATCCCTCAAAACTAAGCCCTTATGATGTCGTGACTCCACGCGAGGCTTCATATGGGTAAGGTGCACCTTCGCTTTGCTGAAGAGCTTTTGTTTTTTAGGAATGATGGTTCAGGATGTAGGGTTTAGGGTTCAGGGTTTATGCCATAGGTTTTGAGGTGTAGATACATTCCTTACAGATGAGGGTACCAAGAAGAGCCCACAATATGTCGGCTTCCAACTGCGCCGAGGCACACGCGTGAGCCACTGATGAACCTTGCTGCCAAACTCAGATCGTTTTTTGTTTTCGGTCAAAACCTCCCAAGCCCTCGCCCTAAACCTTAAACCCTAGGACTAAACCCTGAATCCTAAACCTTAAGCCCTTGGGTTCAAGGCCTCTGAGAGGGTTGAAGGTTAGGGGTAAGTAGGATAGGGCGTAGGGTTTCGTTTCGGATTTCGAGGCCCCAGTGTTGCTTCAGTTTCAGTTGCGGTCCTTTGGGCGGAACATTTGGGATGTTCCCTTATACTAACAGTCCTTAATAGGAATTATACTGGGGGCTAGGGACTGTTAGGGGAACATCCCAACCTATCATTCTTCAGAGAACCGTCATGGTAGCCCCGCTTCCTTATTAACCCATCCCAACCCTTAATCAGGTCCAAATCGCCCTTGGAATAAGCCTTGCTTGGCGTTGCATTCCAGGCCCTAAGCCCTACTGAAAACCTGCGGTTGATCTCTTTTTTCTCTTTCGGGTTCCGGTTTGTAAAGCTATCCAGCAGAACAGCGGCCTTCATGACTATGTTGTTCCTGGGCAACCTTCTAAGAGATATTCAACATACCCCCCTTGGGCATGCCCTAAGAAGAAACTGACAATTATGGTAAAATCCTCCCACTGACTCCATTAGTACAAGATGAGCGCGCTGGGGAAACCTTCAGTGCCACCCTCCCTCGCCCGCCCTCACTCCGAGGGTCGAAACAGGGCTGTCAGATCTTGTTACTGGGCTTTGGAGTACCATACTTTAATACTTTTCTTGTTTTGGGTTCCCATTATAGCTACTTATACCGAAAAAGTATATACTTTTTTTTCTGGGTCTACTCCAGAGGTAGGTGTTCTCTCCATATCCCTAAACCCCAGGACGCTAAGCCCCCTAAACCCTAAAACCCTGTTCGCTCCTAAACCCTAAACACCCTAAACACCCTAAACACCCTAAAGACCCCAAACACCCCAAACACCCCAAACACCCTAAACACCCCAAACACCCAAACACCCCAAACACCCCAAACACCCCAAACACCCTAAACCCTAGACCCTGCCAAACCCACCTTCACCAGACAGCCGGGGGGTCGTCCCAGGCAGGAGATCATCTTGCTGTACAGCCGAGTGCCTCGAGCAACGCAGCCAGGCTCTCAGCAGTTTAGGGTTTAGGGCTTAGGATTTAGGATTGGTTTATAGGGTTTAGGATTTAGGTTGAGGATTTAGGGTTTCGGGTTTAGGGTTTGTGCAGGTGCCGACGTAGAAGATAGCATGCCTGTTATGGCCAGTCACCTCGCGTCATTCTTTCTAACACTGGCATTCTGGGTCCCTGATCCCTATCTCCTAAAATCTACACCCTATACCCTTTAGGGTTTAGGGTTATCCTATAGCCCTGAACCCTAAACACTAAACCCTAAACCTAAACCCCTAAACCCCCAAACCCCTAAACCCTAACAATATCTTGAACCTCTAGGTCCTAAACTCTACTCCCCAAACCGGTCACGAGCAGAATCTGGATGGTGCACAGCGGCCCAGGTTCTCATTAGCCGCCGTCGGTGCGGATGCCTTTCGCCAGGCGACGCGTGCGGGTGGGGGGCGGGTGGGGGTTTTGGGTTTAGGGGTTTGGGGTTAAGGGTCTATGGTTTAGATAACCCCTCCTGAGATCAGATACTTTCGCCACGCAATGACCACCATCACAACTCCAAACGCGCCCCAGCCTAGTCCCAACCCAAACCCAGAGCCCAACCCGGAGTCCCCCCCAACCCTGCCTAGATCCCAATCGCAGCCCCGTTTTGTTGGGTTTTTGTTGGGGCGGGACGGGGTGGTTAGGGTTTATTCAGGGGCGTAGAGAGGAAAGGGGGCGGAGGGCTGCATTGTCAAGGGCAGTTCCCCAAAGGATCCATGTACCTATACAGTATATACTTGGGCCCTAAAGCTACTCTATAGGAACCCCTTTAAGGCCCTAAGTATATACTATATAGGTACATGGATCCTTAGGGTAACCCAAGAGCAATTAAGTCAGGATCGCTTCTCCGATGCGGCTCTGCGAAGAAAGGCTGTTGCTGCTGAGCAATACTTCCAGGCCGGCGAACCCCTCTCCTACTTGAAGGTTCATGGGACTTAATAACCACTTATAACTGGGCTTATAGCCCTACTTATAAATGGGATAACCCCTATGAGGCCCTTTAGGGGTATTATAAGTAGGGTTAGAAGTACAGTTAGAATTGGTTAGTAAGTACCATGAACCTCCAAGTAGGGTACAAGCAATGCGTAGCATTGATGTTCACATCGCAGCCTTCCTCCTTGAACCCTAATGGGAGGTTCATGGTACTTATTAACCAATCATAACTGTACTTATAACCATATCAGGGCACTCTAGGGGCTTATAAGTGGGTGATAAGTACAGTAATAATTGGGTTAGTAAGCGCCATGAACCTCCAAGTAGACCTTGAACCTTAAACCCTAAACTCATGCAGCCTCCAGGCCCCGACCTTCAGCCTTACTTGGGATTTCTTTGGGGACCAGCCGATCTTTTTGGTGACCAACTGATCCCAACAGTTCAGATCCCATACAACCATACTTCTCATCCTTACTGCGAAGATGTGCCGACCATTCCCAAAGCCTATATGTTTTTTCTCGAAGATATGTGTACCCTTTGTTGATGGCTCCTTGAAAAGATTATGTAGTATTTTTGGGTATATAAGGGATACCCCTATGTTCGGACTTCCGCGTAAAAATCCCCTTAAAGGCCCCGGACGCCGACCCGTTGCCCCAGCCAGGGCGCCTTGCCGATACAATCTTGCAGCAAAGCCAGGCCTTGACAATGCTCGTGGGGCACTTGGCCGAGGGAAGTATGGACTCAACTGCTTTGGGTCAGGGAACCGCGCTTGGTACTCGTGGCGTCGCGAAACGAGAAAGCTTGCAAGCAGAGCTGGCGGCCTGGTCGGGCGACTTTCTTCTTCAGGTGTCCCAGGCCGCTTTCCGCAGGATGATGCCGACCAGCCCGCTGCCCAGGACGTTGGACTCAATGAGAGATGCAGGGCCCCTTTGCACCCGCTATGTGGAACGCTACGGCGGGTTTGGCGGTCAGCGAGAAGCAGGCATGATGATGTGGGTGCTCGCCCATATGGCGACTGTATGCTCGCTGGCGACCAGGAGGGTGCGCAAGAACTACTAGCCTTAAACCCTAAACCCTAAACCCGAAACCCTAAACCCTAAACCCTAAACCCTAAACCCTAAACCCTAAACCCTAAACCCTAAACCCTAAACCCTAAACCCTAAACCCTAAACCCTAAACCCGAAAGAAACTCGAGGTGTTAGGGCAAGCCCAGAAATCCTTACGAAGCTGTGAACCCCAGAACGGCTAGACCCAAAGTTGAGCCTTTAAAAGGGGACCCGCAAATCTCCGAAGCCAGGCGCCCTAAACCCTAAACCCTAAACCCTAAACCCTAAACCCTAAACCCTAAACCCTAAACCCTAAACAGGCGACCAAAAAGAATCCCACCGCGAGCATTCCTGAGACCGTCGCCCTAACCCTAAACCCTAAACCCTAAACCCTAAACCCTAAACTCGGCTATAGGCCTAAACACCAGACCAAAAGGTTGAGCCCGCAACTTGGTCCAGGCCATGTACGATAGAGCGATTCTGGATGGCTGGTCACAGCTGCCTCACCTGCTTCCCGAACTGCATTGATGGTTTAGGGTTTAGGGTTTGGGGTTTGGGGTTTTGGGTTTTGGGGTTCAGGGTTTAGGGTTTAGGGTTTGGGGTTCGGGGTTTAGGGTTTACTGTAGAGTTTTGGGGTTTAGGGTTTAGGGTCTCGGATTTAGGTTGCATTGAGCCATCATTTTAGAGCACTGACCTTACGGCATCTCTCATGGCATCTCTGGTCTTTGGAATCCTAGAGCGTCGTTTGGGGTTTAGGGATTAGGGTTTAGAATCTAGAACCTTACCTCCTAAACCCAACCAAGGTTACCTACGTACTGTTTTCGGTGGCAGATTGCACCTACTGATTGGAAGGCTTTGCCATCCAGGTCAAGCCTAAACCTTTCGTCCGCACTTCGGACATCGACACGCCAAGCAGCCATCCGACAGACGTAGAGTGAAGTCAGGCGAAGAACGATCAGGCTTAGAGTTCAGATTTGTTTGCTGTAGGGTCAGCGCTACGCGCTATGTGTTGAGGGTGCTAGGTAGAATCTTGAGGACTTATCCAGGACCCTAAAACTCAGAGTGCATTTCCTACGAACATTCCTTACTGTCTATATGGGTAGTTCCATGGGCACACGGCCCTATACCTTTTTTTGAAGGGTTCTAAAGGGGTACGGGTTTAAGGTTTGGGGTCACTGCTTTCTGGTACAGCGGGTGTCGCGCCGGCCTAAACCCTAAACCCTAAACCCTAAACCCTAAACCCTAAACCCTAAACCCTAAACCCTAAACCCTAAACCCTAAACCCTAAACCCTAAACCCTAAACCCTAAACCCTAAACCCTAAAACCCTAAACCCTAAACCCTAAACCCTAATCCCTAAACCCTAAACCCTAAACCCGACCCAGGCAGTACATGCGCGCCCGGCTCCTTCAGGCTGCTGGCCAGGCTCCATTGCACAGCGCATGAGTTCCCAAAGATCCCAAAAGGCCCTGGACCCCTAGCGCTGAGCGGTTTAGGGTTTAGGGTTTAGGGTTTAGGGTGTAGGGTTTAGGGGCGAGGGATTAGGGGCTAGGGGTTAGGGATTTGGGATTAGGGATTAGGGATTAGGGATTAGGGAGGAGGACTTAGGGAAGATCCAGCTTACAGGGTTTAATTAGGGTTGATGGGGCTGGCTTAGGGTGTATGGTTTCGGGGGGGTACACCTCCTGGAGGCTAACTAGGGTGCAGGGTTTGGGGGTTTCTTGCGCACTTTCCTGTTTGAGCCGCATGTCTCCCAAACTACCAACGACCCCCAAATCCCGAATATAGGGGCCTTAATAATTTGAATAGGGGTTTCGGGGCGTATTATAGTATATACTTATGTAGGGGCCATGAGGGAATACGATTCGTAGGTCTTCCAGTCTCTGCATGAAGGCGGAAACCGAAGCTCTAAACCCTTTCTCACCATGCCTCGTTCTGTTGGTTAAACCCTCAACCCTAAACCCTCAACCCTGAACTCTGAACCCTGAACCCTAAGGTAAGAATCCAGGCCCCGAACCCAATTCAACCTCATCAGGATATTGGTGCTTCGGCGTTTGTTGGCTTATAGGGTTTTAGGGTTTTTTTGGCACTTTGGGCATTTTTGATTTATAGTAAGGTTTTTGCTCTAGCAAACCGTAAACCCTTTACCCTATGGAGTTAAGGGTATCAGGGTTTAGGGCTCCAGGGTTTTGGGGCTTTCGGGAAGGCGTAACTCCTTATAAGCCCTATGACCTTAACCCTCGATCCCTTAACCTTCAAGCGCTTGTCCTTACACCCTACACCCCAAAACCCCAAACCCCCAAAGGGCCCCCACTTCTGACTATTAAGTACTCAGTATCTGAGTCCAGGCACTTGCAAGGTCTTTTATCGACCACATTCCCAAACAGCTTTAAATCCCTTAAGGGGTCTTAGGTTCTTTTGGTTGGGCAGCTAAACGCAAACGGCAAGGAAGATTGGGGTTTCGGGTGTACCTTGGGGACTACATGAACCCTGAAAGGGTTTGTGGTCCATAGACCTTAATAGGGATTATAGTAATTAGTATACTTGGAGGTTCATGGTACTTACTAACCAATTATAACTGTACTTCTAACCCTACTTATAATACCCCTAAAGGGCCTTATAGGGGTTATCCCATTTATAAGTAGGGTTATAAGCCCAGTTATAAGTGGTTATTAAGTCCCATGAACCTTCAAGTAGGGTAGGTGACTCCAAGCTTAGGGTTCATTTGGTCCTCGAGGTACAAGCGCGCCTCGTCGTAACGTCTCACTAGCATGTTCGGACCAGTGTGACAGCGTCAACCTGCCCAAACCTGACAGGTTTAGGGTCTTCCCCTAAACCCTAAACCCTAAACCCTAAACCCTAAACCCTAAACCCTATACCCTAAACCCTAAACCCTAAACCCTAAACCCTGTTAGGGTTGTTTTTCGGGATGTGCCTCGACTTTGGAGATTGGGTATGCTCTCTGACCCCTCTTCTTTCGGGGGGGGATAGAGGGTACCTGGCTCCGAATAGTTCCTTGTATGAGCTCGCCTACTAGTCTGGAAATTAGGTACCCCTTAAACCCTGTTTAGTACCTAACTCCATAATCTAGGACCGGGAGTAGGCCCTTTTTTCCTTATTTTTACGGTTGGGGTTCCCTTATCATCCCCTTAAAACCAAAAAGGGCACCCTTCTTATTCCTAGCTTACTCCCGGGTCTAGTAATGGCACTTTAAGGGGGCCCTTTGAGTAGCAAGAGAAGCCGGCAACAACAAGTCTTACTCAGCTAGCAGGGGTTGTGCTTGCTCCAGCAGATTGTTTCATCCAGCCGTGGAGAACGTCCTGTCCAAGGTCCATAATCTCAAACCCTAAACCCTAAACCCTAAATACTAAGCCCTGAGCCATAAGCCTCCTAAGACCCAGACCCATTGGCTTAGGGTTCCGGGCCAGTTTTTCAGCTTCTTGTCACGGTCTGCATATCCTAACAAGCCAACTGGGCCATGCCGATGCTTCGGGAAGCTTGTCCTTGGACTATCTCTTTCTTCACATTCAAGGGTGTTTACGGCCGAGCAGCTTGACAGAATCTGACACATTTCCTGGTATGTACTTCGTGCGACTGACGTTGCTTGGCGTGTGGATGGGAATTGCGCATGCTGGCTCATGTGGTCCCAAGTGTAGTGAATTCGGCTGCTTTATGAAAACGGATGGCACATGCGAAGATCGACGGGCGAGAGTGCGCAGCCGCCAGTTGAACATCGAGGAGTGCTTGTTTGATCCAGATGTGGAATTTACCACTCGTTGGGGAACCATGAGATGCATCTGGAACTACTTCACTGAACCTCACTACCATTTATTGTATGCGATTGTGTTTGGTGCTCTGCTGGCATACGTCGTTCTCTTCCTCGTTTTTTGCGACATGTTTAGCGGATTCAGACTGTGGCGATTGCTTTGCAGACTCTTTTACAGATTGCGGATTCAGACTGCGGCGATTGCTTTGCAGACTCTTGCATAGATCGTACAAACGCACGTTGCTCAGCTGGCGCCTGGTTGCGTGACATTGGACCCATGTCGCTGCACAGCCACGGCAAAGCATTCGGCAGTGTGAAGGCTTAGGTTTCGGTTCCGGGAACAATTGCCCCAAAACCCTAAACCCCAAACCCCCAACTCCAAACACCACACCCCAAACCCCAAGCCCCAAGCCCCAAACCCCAACCCCCAAGCCCCAAACCCCAAGCCCCAAGCCCCAAACACCAAGCCCCAAACCCCAAACCCCAAGCCCCAAACCCCAAGCCTCAAACCCCAAACCCCACACCCCAAACCCCAAACCCTAAACCCTAAACCCTAAACCCTTTTGGAAAAATCCCTAAACCGCATGTGCAGCGCTATAAGCATGCTGGCGGCAGGTTGCACCGGCCATCCCCATCTACGAGGTGGCAACTTTCCGCACACGGCCACCCGAAGATACCCCGATTTGGGGTGTAGGGTTTAGGGTTTAGGGTTTAGGATTTAGGGTTTAGGGTTTAGGGTGCAGGGTTGAAGGGCTGGGGTTTTGGGTTTCAGGGTTTAGGGGGTTCAGAGTCTATAGTTAACAATACATAGGGCGATCTGGAACGCCAAGTCTAGGTTTCATAGGGTTTAGTTTCACCGCGCGGGGCAGATCTCCGGATTCGTCCCCCTAAACCCTAAACCCTAAACCCTAAACCCTAAACCCTGAACCCTGAACCCTGAACCCTGAACCCTGAACCCTGAACCCCAGTAGGTCCCAGCATCCCAGATGAAGCCGACGTGAGTTAGGCTTACGGGGTTTAATAGGGATTAAAGGGGTTTAGCCCTAAACCCTAAACCCTAAGCCCCTTGGAATAACACATAGGGTGTGAAGATGTTTAACGGTTTGGGATTTCTGAAAACATCCAATTCAGAAACCCTGTGGCCTGTGATGGAGTGTTCTGAATCTCTAAACCCTAAACCCCAAACCCAAACCATAAACCCTAAACCGACCGGGCAACAAGAACCCCCAAGCAAGCGCCAGACAGCTAAAAGAGGTCATTGGGGTTGTAAAAAAACCCCTAATTCCTAAACCCTATAAGCCCTAAACCCTATAAGCCCTAAACCCTAATCGTCAGTTTGAGGGGGCACCCTTCAGTCCTAAATGTTCTTCGCGCATAGCCATCACATGTTCTTGCTGGGCAGGTCTTGCAACGAGAGCCCTGCTGTCGTTCTTTGGCGTCATATGGGGTTTAGGGTTTAGGGTGTAGGGCTTAGGGTTTAGGGTCTATAGGGTTTAGGGTTTAGGGTGTCGTTCTGTGGGCGTCGGTTTCCGAACGTTGGGGGTTTAGGGTTTAGGGTTACGGGTTTAGGGTTCTGGGGGCGTGTACAATCAGGATTGGGGGGGGGGGGGGGGGGGGGACCCTACTGTAAGGTGTACGTACCCCTAGTTTAGGAAGCGCCCACATGATCGCAGGGTTTGCGGAGGCTGGTTTCAACGCCTAGCTCGGGAGTCTAGGCTTTCCTTTGCGGGTCGGGTCGAAGGGTTTTTAGGGTCTTGGGTCATGCCCAGAGCCCAAGAAGCTCCGAATGGTTTAGGGATTAGAGTTTAGGGTTTAGGGTTTAGGTTAAAGAGAGATGTTGCCCAGAGTACTCCTCCCTTCCATGCCTTCAGTGATAGGATACCTTCTAAACCCCGTTGGTCAAAAACAATTTCGGCTGCCGGCAACTAAGTCTTTGCTGCACTACGAATGTTGATGGCATGCAGTGCTGCCTTTTATGGTCAAGCTGGGGCTGCCTGGTGAAATCAGCAGCCTGCTCTGTACAGCAACAACTAGCCATGGCGCTTGGAAGCAAGGTGCTGAATGCTCTCTTCGTCGGTGGTGCAGTGCTCGTCGCTGTTTATGCTTGGGCCGTCTACGGTCTCCTCACCGAATGGCTCATCCCTTTGGGCGCCGTGGTGGCTCCAGAGATGGAGGAGATGTTCAGATCAGAGAAGGCCGCGATCTACATCCACGCGCTTTCATCTGCCGTCTCCCTCACAATCGGCCCCTTCCAGGTCATCCCGTCATTCCGGCAGAAGCACATGTTCGGGCACCGCATGGCCGGGCGCATCTACTTCCTTTGCTGCTTCATGGGCTCCATCACAGGCATCATCTTGGCCTTCAAAGCGCAAGGCGGCGCTGTCGGCAAGGCCGGCTTCGCTTGCTTGGGCGTGGCATGGCTCATCAGCAATTTGGTCGGCTTTGCAGCAATTGCCTTCCCTGCCATTCGTTCTGTTCCAGTGCATGAACGAGCAATGCAGATCAGCTGCGCCCTCACCTACTCAGCCGTCACGCTGCGCCTCTACCTGCCCGCGGCGGTTCTCAACCCCGAACATTTCCAGGAACTTTATGCTGGCATTTCGTGGTTGTGTTGGATTCCGAACCTTGTTGTCGTCGAGATCATCCGCTGCTGTTTGAAGAGGCAGCAGGAGCCGTCCTTGCACAAGGAAGCACCTGAAGCCAAGGAAGGCTTGTAGTGGGCCTATTTTCGCATCTTCTCGTGGTAGGCCCTTGGGATATGTCGTACTTTCCCTTGTTGGGTTTAGAGGATCATATTAACCCTAAACCCTAAACCCTAAAACCCTAAACCCTAAACCCTAAAGGTTTTAAAAGCCATCCTAGTTCGAGTTTTGTCAACGAAAGTCGAGCTATGGGAGGGAAGTCCGTCGAGCAGACACCCTGGTTCGATTGCTGGATTCACGTGGAAGGTTCGCAGAGTCCCTGCAGCAATTTGAAGGGATGCCTCGCAGTTGACCCAGGCTTGGGGTTTGGGGTTTAGGGTTTCGGGTTTAGGGTTTAGGGTTTAGGGTTCACACCAAGTACCACCGACAGCCTGTCTTCCTGCTGGCGTCTCCTTCCTGCCGGGATTCGGCATATCCAGCGTGCCAGCAGATCTGGGGGTCCAAGCTCTAAACCCTAAACCTAACCAGATTTTCTTGCTAGACATTTCCGACGTCTCTCTGGGAATCCCCCCCATCTGTTGCGGACCGTGGCGAGCGCGCTGAGCAAACGTGCGGCGCGAAAGTTAGATGCCTGCTTCGGTTCAGGTTACAGGATGGGTCATTTCCCTTAGGAACCCGAAACCTTCTCTTGCTTTGTAGGTTTAGGGTTTAGGGTTTAGGGTTTAGGGTTTAGGGTTTAGGGTTTTTTGGTTTAGGGTTTAGGGTCGAGGGTTTAGGGTTTAAGGTCGCACCTGCTTTAGTGTGGGCCCCCCCCCCCCCCCCCCCGAACAGTCGAGGCTGGATTTGTCCCTGTTTAGACGCTCCCGGGGGTTTATATGATTTTTATAGGGAGGAGTTTAGATAAGCTTAACAGTGGCAGCGATGCCCGGCAATCTTTTTTAAAGGCGCGCCATTTCTTACGGCGCCCGGACAATTTGTCCTGAAAGAGGGACTCCCAGACAGCCAGGGTGTCCTGAATAACTCAGCCAAAATGTCTTTAAAGCAGCGGCCAATACTAAACCAGGTGGTTTAGTGTTTAGGGTTTAGGATTTTGGGTTTAGGGGGCTGCCTGACAACCTCATAAGGGGTTTTCTAATTGGAGCCCACCAAAAAAGTAGGCATGGGGCTCTTCAGGTAGGCCTTACTCGGAGGTTGATGCTACTTAGTAACCCATTATGACTGTACTTATAACCCACTTACAAGCCCCTTAAGTGCCCTAATATGGTGATAAGTACAGGGATAATTGCTTAATAAGTACCATGAACCTCCAAGTAAAGTCCCATCATCAAACCTATGAAGGCCCTTTTTAAGGGTTTCGAGGGATCCTGGTTATCGCGACTTATTCAGCTAATGTCATCGAGGACTGGCCAAGAGCCCAAGCTAATGGTACAAGCAGGGTTTACTTGGACCCAGAGTAGGCCCGTATTCTTAGGGTTTAGGTTCCCCCTAATCCCCTGTTCGCATGTTCTCCCTAAGCCATCAACCTTAACCCTCAACCCTAAACCCTAAACCATAAACCCTAAGCTGAGGAGAGCCATCGACTTTCCAGGCGCAGCGGGAGTATTACAAGTGCCTGGGCTTAAACTCCTAAAGGATCAAGGAATCCTATTCTTCAGGGTTTAGGATTTAGGGTTTAGGTTTAGGGCTTTTAGGGTTCAGGCTTTAGGGGTTAGGGTTTAGGGCTGGAACATGTTTTTTTAATTATTCATTGCCCTGAACCGCTATAATGTAATCCTTAGAAAGCCATGTAGAAATTTAGGGTTGGAACATGTTCTTTAAGCTTTGCATTACCCTGAATCGCTATTCGACTCCTTAGAAAGCCAGAAAGAACTCAATTTTTATAGGGCCCCCAAACCTGCCCCAGCTAAAGCTTCAGAACTGTTTTATCTCCAAGGACCTATTCTTTAGGGTTAGGGTTTAGGGTTTGGGGTTCAGGGTCCAGGGTTTAGATTTTAGGTTTTAGGTTTCAGGGTTTAGGCAATCTGTCCCTGAGCACGGACATGTAATCCCGAAACCCTGAACCCCTAAACTTCAGGCTAACTCCTTCTCAGATGGGTATCTTTCTCAATTACGACCCCTCTTTTTGGTTCCCCCACATCTTATGGCACCCTTAAACCCTAAACCCTGAACCCTAAACCCTAAACCCTAAACCCTAAACCCCCAAAGGCACCCTCCCAAAAAGGACCCTAATTTTCACGCTACGCGGCCCGGCTTGGCCGGGGCCTGCGCAGCTGCGAGGTTTTTTTAGGGTTTATTCATGCGCACGCCTGACGCCCGGGGGGGGGGAGGGGGACAAATCTCGTCCAAGTACACATGGCGAAAGTGTGCCTGAAGCTTGAGCCCTGAAACCGTGGAGGCAACGAGGGGACGTGGAACGCATGCAGGATAGCGCCAGCAAGAAGAGGAAGTAGTTGGAAGGGACCCAGGCGACAAAGAAATCAAGGAAAACATGAAGAGGAACGCGGGTGGGGTTGGCGACGGGGGGTGGGGGGGGTGGTGGGGAGATGGGGTCGAGGGGGTTGGGGCGGGGAGGTGCCTGCTTTGTGCTACGCATACAGCTAGGCCCAAGGCCTCGGCGGATTAAGAGAACCCCCCCCCCCCCCCCAAAAGAAACAAAACAGGCGACTTATTCACGGGAATAGGGTTAAGGATTTCGGGTTTGGGGTGGGGTAGGTTGGGTTTAGAGATTTGGGTTTGGACGTTACGGTTTGGGGTTCAGTTGACCTTCGGAATAGTTTCTCAGAATATTCTCTTATGGTCCCTATAGAAATATACTATGATAACCCCCAAAACCCTGTTCTACTCGTTCAGGCCCAAAAACCCTAAACCCTAAACCCCAAACCCCAAACCCCAAACCCCAAACCCCAAACCCCAAACCCTAAACCCTCTATATTCGCCGCATTCCAGGCTCAAAGGTGACACTGCGCGGATGTACATCAGGGAAGTTCTGCCCTTCGTGGAGAATCGAAGCTGGGTCGGCAAGGAGTCGAAGCACGGGCTTCGTTAAGGGATGTTAAGGGATGTTAAGGGATGTTAAGGGATGTTAAGGGATGTTAAGGGTTTAGGGTTTAGGGTTTAGGGTTTAGGGTTTAGGGTTTAGGGCCGTTTAGGGTTTAGGGTTTAGGGGAATCCAAAGCCGGACAAACATCCCTGAATCCCAGATTCCCCAAGTCTCTCCTTGATGCGCTGAGCTTCTGAGCACTTTTTCGGGCTTGGGGAGTTTAGGGTTTAGGGTTTAGGGTTTAGGGTTCAGGGTTTAGGGTTTAGGGTTTAGGGTTTAGGGGTTAGGGTCCGGGTTTCGGGCTTGGGGAGGTGTGCTCTTGCGGGTTTCGGTCTCCGGGTGCGCCTAGACGTGGAATCCAAAACTGCAGAAGCGAAGTGTTTAATCAGCCCCCCTCTGCGCTTAGGAACTTAGCCCCAAACCCTAAACCCTAAACCCTAAACCCTAAACCCCAAACCCTAAACCCTAAACCCTGAACCCTGAACCCTGAACCCTGACCCCTGACCCCTGAACCCTAATCCACTCGGCAGAGGAGCTGTTTGTTGCCTTGGTTTTAGGGGGGAAGAAGCTCAGGGCTGCGCAAGGATGACCTAAGGCAGTTTGCCTTGCCCAGTGATACCCTTTTTGTTTAGGGTTTAGGGTGTAGGGTTTAGGGTGTAGAGTTCAGGGTGTAGGGTTCAGGGTTTAGGGTTTTTTGGTTCGAGGTCGTTCCCTTTCAAAGGGGCCAGCCCCAAAAAGTGTGCCCTTATGGGAAGATGGTTACGAGGGGCTACGAGGCGACCAAGTTGCGGACAGCAAGAATGGGAGCCCGGATAGTGAAAAAATTCTGTTCCCTCACGGCTCACTTGCGGGTTCTCTAGCTTCTGGTCCTGTCCGGGCGCCCGAAACCCCAAATTCTAAACCCTAAGCCCTGAACCCAGCCCCAAACCCTAAACCCTAAACCCCAAACCCTAAACCCTAAACCCCAAACCCTAAACCCTAAGCCCGGAACCCCAAACAAAGACCGAAACCCTAAGCCGACCCTTCGGAGAAGCGGCCCCCTGCTGAGACCCAGAGACTCGTCCCCCAAGTACCTGCCCCAAACCTGAGGCCCTAACCCAAAACCCCTGCTGCAGGGTTGAGGGTTTAGGGTTTAGGGTTTAGGGTTTAGGGTTTAGGGCTCAGGGTTTAGGGTTTAGGGGTTTTTGGGGTTTGGGAGCTAGCAAGCCCTGAAAGTTGTGATTCCCTGGGCCCTCACACCCCAACCCTGAGCTGCCTGAAGTGTAATTTCGTAAATGCTCTTGAGATATCCGCAACCCTAACTTTGCTTGGCCAATCGTTGAGCAAACTTCTCTGGGCCTGTCCTCGTTTCGAAAGAACATGGCAACGCTCAAACATGTTTAATCCCTGGCTGCCGGAGACGAAAGTTGCCTGAAACCCTAACCCTGAACCCTGAACCCTGAACCCTGAACCCTGAACCCTAAACCCTAATCCCTAACCCTAAACCCTAAACCCTAAACCCTAAACCCTAAACCCTAAACCCAGGAAGCCGGGGCATGAGCTCCGATGGGGGTGGCATGCTGCACGAGCTGGTCTGGTACCACAGGCCCTTTTTAGGGTTTAGGGTTTAGGGTTTAGGGTTTAGGGTTTAGGGTTTAGGGTTTAGGGTTTAGGGTTTAGGGTTTAGGGTTTAGGGTTTAGGGTTTAGGGTTTACTTATTCACCAACTATAGTGGTACTTATAGCTGTACTTATAACCATATTAGGGCACTCAAGGGGGTTTCAGTGGGTTGTCAGTACAGTTAGAAATGGTTAATAAGTGCCAAGAACCTCCAAGTACCAGCCACGTGGCTTATATCGTAGGACAATGGCTTCCGTGCGATTGTTGACCACAAAGCTATGTTTAATTTCTCCATTTTACAGGTCCAGAGGTAAGATGAGGGCCAATAGCTTTTGAACCTTGAAAACCTCTAGGAAAGCGCTAGCAGTGTGGCGAAGTCAGCAAAAGACTCGTTAAGCCAGACTATTCATTCTAATTACCTTTATTGCTTCTGTACTTGAGCAAATAAGGGAGGAAAAAACATCTTTCATAGTCTTGTTCTTGCAAGGGTTCTTGCAAGGGCTTTCTTTCCCCCCCCCCCCCCCGCCTGCAGGGTGAGGACTTGTCAGAATACATGTACCAGGCGTTTTGTTTTTCACTTTTCGCGCTAAACTCAGGAGCCTTAAGCCCTCTAGAGCCCTTTACGCCCACAAGCCGGACCCTAAATCCAGCATCCCAAGCCCTAAGCCCTCTCAACCCTCAAGCCTAAACCTCTCAACCCTAAACCCTAAACCCTAAACCCCAAACCCTAAACCCCAAACCCTAAACCCCAAACCCTAAACCCTAAACCCCTTTGATGCCCTAAATCCCCCCTCTGAGGCGCCCAGGATCAGGCGCAGCCTTTGACCAGGTCCATGCCTGCCAGGCCCATTTCTTACTCCCCTGCGGTTTTGGGGTCTAGGGGTTTAGGGGTTCAGGGTTTAGGGTTTAGGGTTTAGGGTTTAGGGTTTAGGGTTTAGGGTTTAGGGTTTAGGGTTTAGGGTTTAGGGTTTAGGGTTTAGGCCCATTTCTTACTCCCCTGCAGTTTCGGGTCTCGGTGTTTTTGGGGGTTGGGTTTAGGGCAGTTTAGGGGTTTAGGGCGTAGCTTTAGGGGTTTGGGGGTTGAGGGGTTTAGGGGTTTAGGGACTACGGTTTCAAGGTGAAGTAGGGATCACTCAGGCTTGTAGGGTTTAGGGTTGAGGGTTTAGGGTTTAGGAGAGGTTTGAGTTTCGGGTTGAGGGGTTTTCCAGGATTTGTGGTATACAGATTGCAGGTTTTTTGGCTTCAGGGAATAGGGAATTATGACTGCACTTATAAGCCATTATAAGCCCCCCAGTTCCGCTAAGTAGGTTACTCATGAACCTCCAAGTGGGGCGTTCGCCGTCGGTGCGGACCTACGTACTCCGTCCGGAACCTGCCCCTCAACCCTTGCTCCGTGCTTGTCCCAGCACACTCAGACGGACGTGTTTGGGCCGGCCTTGAAATCTTTAGATCC
Source organism: Symbiodinium natans (assembly GCA_905221605.1). NCBI lineage: Eukaryota > Dinophyceae > Suessiales > Symbiodiniaceae > Symbiodinium > Symbiodinium natans. The sequence continues at coordinate 413,085 of CAJNDS010002425.1, forward strand.
TTAGCCTTTTTGGGTTTCTTGGGTTTTTTAATAAGGCAGCTGAAAATTAAATTATAGCTACCCTGCAAAAGTGCAGCCGAAGAATGAGAAGTCTCCCAGAAAAGCAGCGTCTCGTGCCTGAACTCCTCGGCGATGCAAGTCCAGCCTCGCTCCGCTGTAGGTCCACTGCATCCACAGAAAGAGACAAACCTCGAAAGCCTTTCCCACAAAAGAGGGTGTAGGGTTTCAGGGTTTAGGGTTTCAGGGCCTCCGTCAGGCGAAGAATTGGCTCCGTCCTCTGGCGATGACGCTGACCTGCATGCATGTGAGGGCTCGTGTGAAACTGATGTTGTCCGTTCTGGGTTACCCAGCACATCCTTTGCAATTGTTGAAAGAACCCGCGGCAAATTCTTCCCAGAGTTTGTGGTGCAGTGGCTCCAGAAGTTAAAGCTCTAAACCCTAAACCTAAGACCTCAAGCCCTAAACTCTGAACCCTAAAGCCCGCAACCCAAACGCCCGCAACCTTGGCCTTGTCCGGTGAACTTGACACTTTTGGGGTTTAGGGTTTAGGGCAACCCTGCTACACTGAAAGGTTAAGCTTCTTTTATTGGGCCAGGGTACTGAACCTTCAAACGTGAACCCCTACAAAAGCAGGGTTTAGGTCGGGTTTAGAGCCCTCCTGAAAGGCTAAACCCCAAACCCCCAAGCCCCCAAACCCTCCAAGGGTGGGGGAGCCACTGGCGGCGCTCGATATGGGGCTGCTGGAGGAGTTCGGGCTTTGCGAGGGACCCGTGGCACGCAGGGCAAAGGTTCAGTTAGGGTTATGTTGGTTTCGGGTTTAGGGTTTAGGGTTTAAACCCTAAACTCTACACCCTAAACCCCCGGTGTCAGTTTATAAGGGCTTGGGGTCTAGGAGCCCCTGGCAAGGCACTTGTGCAGCAGCAGTGCAAACCCGACATGCTTCTCTAAACACCCTCAAGCCTTAAGCCCGTAGACATCAGGGTTTAGGGTTTAGGGTGAATACAACCCTAAACTCCAAACCCTGAACCGCACGCGGCAAAGGCTACTGGCCATTATCTTCTCATTGCTTAGGAGCTGGGCAGGTTTCTGCAACCCCCCTCGACCCCCCAGATAGCCAAAAAGGCGAAGCTTTCTTCGCGGATAAGATCTTAACTGCCCAGGTCGCAATACCCAAGCCTAGTTTGTCGGTCTCAGGGCTCAGGGGGGGTCTTGAGGCCCCCCCCCCACGCCCCCCCCCACCCCCCTCCCCACCCCCCCCCCTCCAATTCAGGGCTTTTGAACTTTAAAAACCCCAGTCTCCAGTCTAGGCCTCAGGGCTTAGGGGTCTTGAGGTTTAGGGCTGAAGGTTGTGGAAATCCAAGCTGGCCCCCCCAAATACTGTAGATTCGCGTGTCGAAGGGGGCCCCAATAAGGGCAGCCGAATATTCGGAAACCCCCTGTAAAAGGTCTGTTGGAGTTTTTTGTCGGGGGGTGCCCCTATTCTCTTTCGCCCCTGCGTTCCTACGCATCCCCAATCTTTTTTTCTCGGGCCTCTTCGAAGCATCCTTCCGAGTATCCCTTAGCCGCTTTACTAGGACACAGGGTAGGCCCTTATTCCCTTTTCTTAGGGTTTAGGTTACCTTATAAGCCCCTTGAGGGCAAAAGGGGCGCCATTGTTTTGTTCCTGGCTAACTCTGGGTCTAGCCTTATAAACCCTAAACCCTACAGCCTGCATCATCATAGCCAATATATACCCCTTGCCCCGAAATGGAGAACTACCCCCCCCCCCCCCGGGTTTCGCAAGCTTCCCACAAGGAAAGATGTCGCGGCAAGGCCTGGCAGAGGCAAGGAGGTTTCAGGAGGTTTCAGGAGGACGCAGGGCCTAAACCTTAAACCCTAAACCCTATAAGCCCTAAACTCTGAACCCTGAACCCTAAGCCCCAAGCCCTGAACCCTGAACCCTACCAACACCCCAAGACAACGACCCTAAACCCTAGGGCGCCAAAGCCGATCAAGCTTCTCAGCTCGTGCCCCCTGCAACGACCTTAACCGCCCTGAACTCTGGAACTCTCAACCCTCAGCTCCCCAAATTCTAAACCTACGTCCTAGTAGGCCCTAAACCCTGAAAACCCTGTAAGCCCCAAAGGCCCATGCCTCCTTAAAACCCAACTAATTAGACTAAAACAACTGACTAAACCGCACCAAGACCCTAATACTAAAGCCTTAGCTCAATCCCTACACTCCCAACTACACCCTACAGGAATCCCTAAATCCTAAACCCTGAACCCTAAACCCTAAACCCTAAACCCCTGCGCGAGGCCACCGTGTGGTATCGCAGGGCTCTCAAGCACGACCGTGCGGGTATGACCCTGGGCCGATGGGGTATGGAGGCAGCAAGCCCTAAGGTTTAGGGTTTAGGGTTTAGGGCAAACCCTAAGGTTTAGGGTTTAGGGTTTAGGGTTTGGGGTTTAGGGTTTGGGGTTTAGGGTTTAGAGTTTAGGGTTTAATCCGAGCATCTGTTTAATTGGCCCCCCCCCCCACCGCAATAAGAAAGGCCGGGTTCCGCAATAGTAAGACCGTGGCCCTGTATTGATTCTCTATTAAAGACAATGGGCCGCAGATCCCTGAGGTGCTGTAGCTTCGCAGCTCAGCAAGCAAAACAAGAAGCCTGCCGACAGATTTTGGAACCTCCCCAAAAAATTTTCTTTAAATGTGGTGGTATTGGCCCGTACGAATCCACCGTAATGGAAAGTAGTCTTCCGGCGGGCTTCTCGGCGAAAGAAACCTCTTTAAATGTGGGGGTATTAATTAAATAGATGCTCGGATTAGGGTTTAGGGTTTCGGGTTTAGGGTTTAGGGTTTATAGGGTTTAGGGTTTAGGGAACCCTAAAACGTGTGGGCTCATGGGCGTTTCTGGTTTTTAGGAGTGGTTCACTCTGCTTTTGGTTAGGGTTCAGTTCGAATTTTTTGGGTTTACGAGCCTTTGCGGAGGGTTTATGGTTTCAGGGGCTTTTGCTTTTTTTTAGGTTTTTTTGGGGTTTTGGGGTTTTTGGGGCTTTTTAAAGACTTAAAAGGGCATTTCTTGGGGTGTTTGAGGCACTTAAAAGGGCATTTCCTTGGGGGTTTGAGGCTTTTTACTTCCCCGGTCTGCAGCCGCAGGCACACCAACTCCTCGACATCGCAACGAAGGCGCTACGAGAAGAGCAGAGGGCCAAATAGAAAAGTTAGGGTTGAGGGTTTAGGGTTGAGGGTTGAGGGTTTAGGGTTTAGGGTTTAGGGTTTAGGGTTTAGGGTTTAGGGTTTAACTATGGTTTAGGTTTTAATTATGGTTTAGGGTTTAGGGTTTAATTATGGTTCAGGGTTTAGGGTTTAACTATGGTTTAGGGTTTAGGGTGCAGGGTTTGCTGTAGGAGAGCAAGCCCTCTACACCCGGCGAACCTTGGGCCCTTGGAAAGCCCCAAACAGAGAACCGCAGGAACCACAGACCTGCCAGAAAGGCTGGCTTTCAGCACTCTTTAACGGAGTCTATGGGGCCCTCATTCCCTCATTCCCTACTAAGAACACTCTGTTTAAGGGGAGGAAGTGGCCTAATTCCCTCATTCCCGATTAAGAACTAGGGAGTAGGTTTGGGGTGCGCCGATGCCAAATTGTCGAATCTCTCCTCCCCAGCCTCCCCCCAAAACCCCAAGTTTCCATCCCCGAAACCCAACCCCCCATATTTTCGAAGCCCAAACCCTAAACCCCTAACAACCCTGCACCCTAAACCCCCTAAAACCCTATACTGTAGAAGCCTAAACCCTAAACCCCTGAGCCCTAAACCCTAAAACCGTAAAACCCTACAAAGCAACTCATGCAGCCACCACGGCTCAAGAGGAGATCGATCTCCTAAAACTCGTAGGCTGGGCCGCCCAAGATAAACCAGGGAATCTTTCCGTTGAGCCATGCCGCCAAAGGGAAAGGCAAAGAAGGAGCGAGCCGGTCACCCTTATTCCGTTTCCTTTAGGGTTTAGGTTCCAGCCCCTTTAGGCAAAAAAAGATGTTTCCTTCTTCCTAGGTTGATCTCGGGTCTAGCTTGAACTTTAGGGCACGGCCTCAAACCGGGATGGGAGGACGTTCGGTTTGGGAGTTAGGCACAGAAGTTTCATACCCCATATTCACAGCAGGGCGCCCAATCCAGCGCACTATTTTGATGTCGCTCCAAGTGCAGTCTAGGGGTTAGGTGATGGGTTAGGGGTTTCGATTCTGTACCAAAAACACCCAGATGTAGTTCCATATTTTAGCTAGGTTGCTTCAGCATTATGTCTACTATCTCATACTAATCGTAAAGACGCGGTACCCGAAGAACAACTACCATTGGAGGCCTGTGTCAGGGGTGGCTTGCTTGTATAAGCTCTAAACCCTATAAGACCTAAACCCTAAACCCTAAAAACCCTATCACCCTAAACCCTAAACCCTAAACCCTAAACCCTAAACCCTAAACCCTAAACCCTAAACCCTAAACCCTAAACCCTAAACCCTAAACCCTAAACCCTAAACCCTAAACCCTAAACCCTAAACCCTAAACCCTAAACCCTAAACCCTAAACCCTAAACCCTAAACCCTAAACCCTAAACCCTAAACCCTACACGACGTAAGCCCTAAACCAAAATAGCATTCAGGAGGAGAAGGAGCTCGAGGAGAAGGATGAGCCCGAGATCGCTGACGGCGACGACGACAGCGATGATGAGTCGGATGAGGAGGGTTTAGGGTTTAGGGTTTAGGGTTTAGGGTTTAGGGTTTAGGGTTTAGGGTTTAGGGTTTAGGGTTTAGGGTTGGGAGCTTCTTCGGCGTTTTAGCATTTCCGGTAGAAGGCATGGTGTACTGCATGCTGCGGATCATGAGTACCTTTACTCTAAACCCCTAAACCCTAAACCCTAAAACTGGCATCCTACATGAACCCTAAAATATCTGCCCTAAGGCCCGTATACATCAAGACGAGTTGCAGTAAGATGCGGTCCTTATAAAACCCAACCTTTTAATGCCGTACGTCATCCGCATCTTGTAGTTCGCAAAGTACTTTCGGGGTACTAGGACCCACAGTGCTTGTTCCCTTTGTATAGGGCTTAGGTTCCCTTACCCCAAAATGAAACCCCAAAAAACAAGAAGGGTACCCTTTTTATTCCTAGGTTACTCGTGGGTCTAGTTGAAGACACTTGTCTCGCTTCAGCTTGTGTGTGTGGTAGGCTTGGATCTGGCTTTGGGGAGTTCGGGTTTAGGGTTAGGGTTTAGGATTTAGGGCTTAGGGCGTAGGGCTTAGGGCTTAGGGTTTAGGGTTTAGGGTTCAGGGTTCAGGTTACAGGGTTTAGGGTTTAGGGTTTAGGTTTCAGTTGCCTGCGGCCTCGGGTGTCGCACTTGACTTAGGGTGGTGGGCTAGACCCGCCCGAGCGATGCCCTTCTTATTCCCTTCGCTGTTCAATCTGGGTTCTGGTGACTTTGGCATTTTGCATAAATGTCTGTAAACCCTGGATAGCAGTCTTATCAAGCCAAACAGGGTCCCCGGCCACCGGATTGCGCACGTGGGTGACAGTCGCCTGTGGGGGGGATGGCAAGTCCTACGTACCCCTAACCCTAAAACCTTCAGCCCCGAACCCCAAGCCCTAAACCCTATATGCACGCGCAGCTCCAGCTCGCAGAGAGGACATGCCTGCATTGGAAGGAGGCGCCAAGGACGAGAAGCACAAGCAGAACAGGCAGAGCGGCTTCGGGCGTTCGAGAGTTGGGAGAGGAAGGTCACTGCTTCACATATTTGTAGTGTTCAAGAGTCTTCTCGGACTAGCTGAAGGAGCGCTATACGTGAACGCAATAATATAATTACACTTGTAGTTCCCTCTCAACCCTTATCTCGGAATATTTATTTCAGACAGTTTTAAAAGGGGCCAACCTAGGAAAAAGTCTGGCAAGCTGAAAAAGGGTTTAGGGTTTAGGGTTTAGGTTTGTGGGGTGCAGGGTTCCGGAAGCACTCAGCACTAGCCAGGTCCGAGAAGAAGAGCCGCAAGGCAGTCGGACCCCCAGTCTGCATGAGACATCGCAGGGGGTTTAGGGTTCAGGGTTTAAAGAAACCCCGAGAGGGCACCATTCTAGGATTCCCAGTATGGGCCCTTAGTAAACCATTTGGATTCCTTGTTAGGGTTTAGGGTTTAGGGTTTAGGGTTTAGGGTTTAGGGTTTCATATCACACTTTAAGTAGCAACCCCTATAAACAAGGGTAACTTGGTCATAGTTGGGTATCACTTTACATGTTTCAGGGTACTTAACCCAATAAGGAATATTTTGCATGTTTAAGGGCACTTAAACCCAATAAGGAATAACAGTGTATTTTTTTCATACGATCCCAACCATGAACTAGGTAAGGAAACCCAAAACCCTAAACCCTAAACCCTAAACCCTAAACCCTAAACCCTAAACCCTAAACCCTAAACCTTAAACCCTAAACCCTAAACCCTAAACCCTAAACCCTAAACCCTAAACCCTAAACCCATACATACTAAGGGCCCATGGTTCCAGCCCTTGGTGTGCCCTTGCTGAATCCCTAAGCCCTTAGATCCCTGGCAGTGTCAACTGGAGGAAGATATTGAGGTTTAGGGTTTAGGGTTTAGGGTTTAGGGTTTAGGGTTTAGGGTTTAGGGTTTAGGGTTTAGGGTTTAGGGTTTAGGGTTTAGGGTTTAGAGATCACAGAGTTCCACGAAAGGGCCCAGAAGTTCGACCACGCAGTCGTTTGAGTGTCCGATCATACGGGTGCATGAAGAGGTAATGAGGACTCTTTGCTTCACCCAGTAGGGCACCCCCAAACCCTGTCAAAGCACGAAGCCCTTATGCATCCCATTGCCCAGAACCACTCGAAAGATCAAAACAAAACCCTAAACCCTCAAACCCTTATAGCCCCAAGACCTGAAACCCTAAACTCCCATATGCCCAAAGCCCAAGCCCAGCCCTCGAGACTCGAGACAAAGTTTGGGGGGTTTACGATAATAAGGGACCCCTATATAGAGCCACAAATTCTAGGATCCCGTTATCAACCCTCAACCCTAGGTCCTTGTAAACCCGAAACCCCAATAAGGTACCCCTAATATCGTAACCCCCCCCACTTCTTGAGGTCTCCAAGCTGGGCATGAAACCCATCCCAGGCCTCGTCGCTAGATTTTGGTTTTTTGCCTGTGGCTTAGGCTTTAGGGTGTAGGCCTTTTGTTTTATGCTTCAGGGTTTAGACTTTGGTTTCAGGGTTATATGGGGTTCTTTCGGGTTGAGAGTTTTTTGCTAGGGCTCTTTAGGGTTATTTAGGATGCTTTGGAGTTATACAGGCTTCTGGAGGGTAGGGTCGCATGTGGTTCCGTAGGGTTCTTGAGGGTTCTGTAGGATTCTAGGTTTATTTCGGTGCGTTTGATGCCAAAAGCGCTGCGCGGCCTCAGCCCCAAACCCGACGTTCTACGTCACGCCCAGTTGAGTTCTTCCCTTCTCACGAAACAATGAGGGACTCGGGCAGCTTGTACTTCGGCTGCAGCTGCCCCCACATCCCAACACCGTTTGAGGGTTTAGGGTTCAGGGTTTAGGGTTTAGGGTTTAGGGTTTAGGGTTTACCGGCTTCTGGGCACCAGGCCCGCAAGCGATCTGCGAAACCCTAAATCTACCAGGCTTGCACTTTGGCTAATGGGCTCTTGGAGTGCAGTTGAAGATATATACCGCTATTTGCTTAAGAACCACCCGACCCCCCCCCCAAAAAAAAAAAAACAAAACAAAATAATAATAATACATAAATAAAAGTAAAATAGATAAATAGAGAATTAGAACAATATTCTTCCGTGCTTATGATGATGATGATTTTTATAAGTATTAGTATTATGATTGTGATCATTTTTGGAGGGGATTTTAAGCAAATAGTATTGTTCAGGACGGAGCTTCCCAACACCGAAAGCCCTGAGCATCCCGTCTTCACTTGGGGTTTAGGGTTGAGGGTTGAGGGTTTAGGGTTTAGGGTTTAGGGTTTCGGCCCCCGCCTCCAGGAATCACTCGCGTGACTGTCAAGAAGAGCACCAGCCTTACGCGAGCACACAGCTGGCTGAACCTGGTTTGTGGTTGCGGGTTGGAGTGTTCCTCTTTATGCTAACCGTCCTTAGTAGGGATTCTAATTGGGGGTACTATATCCCCTGTTAAGGACTGTTAGTATAAGGGGGGACATCCCAAGTTGAGGGCGTTCTGCTGTGGGTCGAAGAGACCCCTGTAGGATTGCACCGAGATGCAGTACGGGTTTCCTTCCCTACCACGCAAGACGGCAGGTGTGTCAGACAGCATCGTCATAGGTGTCCTCTGTGATTGGGGGGCAAGTGGCAAGGATTTGGGGCTTAGGGCTTTCAGCATTTTCAGCAGTAGTATGAAAGGATATGTGACTCATGACTCAATCAAACTTGCCCAGGCAAGAACATCCTTTTCGTGATTGCGAACCCCGATGTGCACAAAGCGCAGTCCTCCGACACGTGCCCCTCTACGCGGAAGCACTTCAAATCCTGTGCTAAACCCCAGGCTATGCTCTGTGCATGCTGTTCAAGGAAGCCCTAAACTCCCTAAACCCTAAACCCAGAACTCCCCCTAGACCTGTAAGATTTTAAACCGGAATCCTCAGTGGCACCTCTTTCTCCAAGTACCCGAACACCCTACGCCCCCCAAACCTCTAAGACCCTAAGACCCTAAAACCATGCAACCTGAAAACCCTAAAAGCCTAAGACCCTAAACCGTTAAACCCCAACACCCCACCCACCCACCCGCCCGCCCACCCACCCACCCACCCACCCCACCCACCCACCCACCCACCCCCGAAACCGAAACTTGCCTGAACTTTGCTGCCTCTGAGTTTTGGGCGTCGGGGGAGTCTCACCCCCCCCCCCCGCCCTATGTAGCCCTTTACAACGGCTCAACCCTTCTACCCTAAATCCTGAACCTCCATCAGGGCATGTAAGGTGCCTGGTTCCTTATTTTCCCGGCTAAGAACTGCTAAGATGAAGGTTCCGGGGGGGGAGATCCCTATTTCTAGCCCCATTTGAAGGGCTGTAGCAGAGCAGGTTTAGGGTTTGGGGTTTGGGGCTTAGGGTTTAAGGTTTGGGGTTTAGGGTTTAGGGTTTGGGGTTTGGGGTTTAGGGTTTGGGGTTTAGGGCTTGGGAGTTCCCTGCTACGACCTGGCAAGAGACGCAGGTACATCGTCTTTGGGGAGGCCAAGGTGGAAGATCTCAGCGCGCAAGCGGGGCGCCGAGATGTTGAAGTCGGAGGGGGGGGGAGGGGTTTCGGGTTTGGGGTTTAGGGTTTAGGGTTTAGGGTTTAGGGTTTAGGGTTTAGGGTTTAGGGTTAGAGGGGAACAGGGAAGGGGGGGGGGGGAGTGATTGGCAAGGTGGCCCTCTGTCAACCCTGTAACCTCATTGTTTACGGTACTAGTAACCGAATAGTGCTACCAGCGAGCCCAAAAAATCTATGATTGACGCATTTGAAGGGAAACCGTAAGTTCAAACACCTCCCGGATAGCTTCGGACAGGGTCTGCATTGCTGTTCCCGGACTCAGGGTACTGGATTTAGGGTTTAGGGTTTAGGGCTTGAGAGATGGTCTTTCCTGCTGCCGGCGTCTTTGCTCAAGCAACCGAGGAGTAGCCGACACTCCCTCAACACCACGACACTCTAAGCCTGTTGTTTGCTTAGTAGCTGAGTGAGCACAAATTACACTTTTCGGGATACTATAATTTCTACAAAACCAAAAGTGAACCACTTTTGGGGGGCTTATGAACTCAGCAACTAAGCTTGCCCTTCCCCCGACTCTCAGGCCAAGCGTGCCCCTTATCCTGGAGTTGTCACGTTCATGCCCTGCACTCCTACAAGCCCACTCACGCGAGGTGCTAGACCCGAACCTGTGGCTGATCCCTCGTATACCGCACACCCTTGACCTTACACTTCTGACCCAAGTACAGCTCCCAAAATACACCTGACAGCCTTTAACTCTAAACCAAAGAACCCAAAATCCTACCGGTAAGCCTGCTGGCCCTCGGCCCCATTTTTGTCTCGTGGGCCTCCTGCCGCATCGCCGTGTGGCTCTTGGCAGCTTGCCGGTGGAAGGACCCCCAGATGGTGAAGACCCCAAACCTTAAACCCTTCTAGAGGGACCCCCAGATGGTGAAGACCCTAAACCCGAAACCCTCAACCCGAAACCCTAAACCCCAAACCCTTCTACAAGGACCCTCCCAGATGGTGAAGACCCTAAACCCTAAACCCTAAACCCTTCTACAAGGACCCCCAGATGGTGAAGAAGGGCAAGAAAACGCAGGGCCTGGTGCTGTCCAAGATGGGCGGAGCCGACTCGGCTCAGGCAGGGGCATGGAGGTGGAGCCCAGACCTCCTCTCAGGGCTTAGGGTTTAGGGTTTAGGGTTTAGGGTTTAGGGTTTAGGGTTTAGGGTTTAGGGTTTAGGGTTTATTTAGGGGTTAGGGTTGAGGCCCCTACACCCTGGTGGGGGGCTGAAATTCTTCCAGACAATGGTAGAGGCTCTTCCCGCTGTGCACCTCAGGCCCCAAAATCCAAGAAGCAGAAGCAGAAGCTGCGGAAGCGTCAGCTCAAGCAGAAGTCGTCCTCCAAGACAGGACGTCGCGGGTTTAGGGTTCAGGGTTTAGGGTTTGGGGTTTAGGGTTTAGGGTTTAGGGCTGTGCAAGTTCTGCAGGGGACGACTTGCAAGCAACGGGCCTGTCATAGCTATATCTTCAAAAGACAAGCATAAAGACTCTTTCTTCGGGTTATTTTAGTTCTACGCCAGGGTCCCGTTTTCGGTACCTTCTGCATCCCTAAGTAAGCAGGGACCTCACTTGGAGCAACACCCGTGTGCGTGTGAACGCTGCTCCTCTAGGACCGGGAGTAAGGCCCGTTTTTTCCTTTTTTTAGGGTTGGGGTTCCCTTATAATCCCCTTAAAAGCAACAAGGGTACCCTTTTTATTCGTAGGTTACTCCCGGGTCTAGTCCTTATCCCAGGAGGACGTTCGAAGCCAACGAAGCCGGTGACGTATGAGGCAAGTGAGTCCATGGCTGAGGGCTAAACCCTAAGCCCTAGACCCTAAACCCTGGGGTTCCAGTGCAAAGGTGTTGAAGGTTAAGTTTCCTTTTTGCTCTCGCACATCTGTCCGACAGCGAGCCGATACCCTTAGCCTTACCCGCCCCATGAACCCTAAACCCCCTATGGGTGTTCTCCACATGTGAGTTTACGACAATCAGGGACCCAAAATGGAGACCCCCACATGATGGGATTCCCTTGCTAAAAGGACCCCAATAGGGTACCCTAATTTCGGAAAGCCACATATTGGGGTTCTTTTGGGTCCCCTGTATAGTACGTCACCTTATGAACAGGACCCGCCACAGGCTGCAGGGACCCTACTTGGAGGTTCATGGTACTTACTAACCAATTATAACTGTACTTATAACCCTACTTATAATACCCCTAAAGGGCCTTATAGGGGTTATCCCAATTATAAGTAGGGTTATAAGCCCAGTTATAAGTGGTTATTAAGTCCCATGAACCTTCAGGTAGGTTCGAGAACTGCCCTCATACACCCACCCAAAGAACCCGCACGAATCCGATGACCCTGGAGGAGGACAGCGGATCGGAAGAGGCCTCGACCTTAGGGTTTAGGGTTTAGGGTTTCGGGTTTCGGGTTTCGGGTTTACGCATAGGATTCCGAAGGCGACTTCGCTAGGTAGGCCCGGAGGATACGCAACGCTTCTGCCCGGACCCTAAACCCTAAACCCTAGAACCAATCTTGAACTCCCAAAGTATCTGGGGGTTTGGGGCTGCGGTGGGATCGCAGAACCCGAAGTAGCAGCAGAGCATCGCAGCTCTTTGGAGTTTCAGGTTCAGCGTTCGAAGTCTACGGGCTTGCGGGTGAGGGTCAAAAACTTTTTAAGGTTTAGGGCTTATGGGCTTAGGGTGCAGAAGCCCCAAGAGGCTCTCACGAAGGGAGCTGGCCCCTCGCGCTTAGAGACCCGGTTCATGTGTCATAAGGCTCAGGGTTCGGTGGTTAGGGTTCAGGGTTTAGGGTTTAGGGTTTAGGGTTTAGGGTTTAGGGTTTAGGGTTTAGGGTTCAGGGTACACGCCAGGATGTCTTGGCTTCTAGGCTGGAGGGGTCCAAGGCTTGGGATTCACGATTTAGAGGTTGAAGCTTCGAAGTTTATCCTTGTTGGAAGGGTTTTGGAAAGAGGTCTTGCTTGGCATGTTTGTGCGTTGAGGCTTTCGGGTTTAGGGTTGAAGGGCATGAAGATGCCCCTTACCAGATCTCTTTGTCATAGTGGGGTAACATCTTAGATACTTAAACTCAATAAGCAAGAGAAATTTCGTTTTCATACTATCCCAACCATGAACTAGATTAGAAAGACATGAGAAGAGCATGGGTTGTCACAGGAAGTCTCCGAGGACGACGTGGACCCTGCCGAGAGTGAGGGCTACTTTCTCAGCCAATAGAACTTTGAACTTTTTTGGGTTGCCTTATTTTTTTAGAAATAGTAAAGATTACAACCAGCCCATAACTGTGTTTTTTGGGGTTTCCTTATTTAGTAGGAATAGTAAGTTTAACCTTTTTATTCCGGGGCTATTGGAGAAGTAAGGCTACATGTCACGTTTGACCGCCTTCCTGTCCCTCTGCTTTCACTGACACCCTTTTTGAACTTGTAGGGCCTGGTTCGTTTTCTTGACTAACCAACAGAAGAAAGCGTGTCAGCTCATTATACCGTGGTTGCGCCATCCAAAACCTTAAACCAATAAATACATACGCATAAGTTATAAGTGTATATAGACAATAAACCCTAAACCCTAAACCCTAAACCCTAAACCCAATTCTTCATTCTTTCTCAAGGCAGAAGAATGGGAAGAGCCACATCAGTGCCATCGGTCGGAATGTGGACAAGCCCACCAACCTGAGTATTGGCAAGTTCTTGGCCACGCATCTCGGCGCATTTAGGTTTTTCCAGTGTGCCCGCAACAGTCAGCGCTACGTTACGGCTTTCTTGGGGACTTTGGGTGTTCAGGTTTTCTACTATTTGCTTAAGAACCTCCAAAAACATAGTATTCTTCCTCAGAAGGGTAACAAAGGGAAGAGTATTATTGTTATTATTATTCTTCTTCTTTTTATTATTATTACTGTTCATATTACTATTATTTTATTCTTGTTATTATGATTAGTATTTTTTAATTCTTTGGGTTCTTTAGCAAACAGTAGTTTTGAGTTTAGGGTTTTTGGGGGGTTTGGGGGTTCCGAGCTGGCCTCGTTGTCATACCCTCACCTGGCCTGGAATCTAGGGTTTAGGGTTTAGGGTTTAGGGTTTAGGGTTTAGGGTTTAGGGTTTAGGGTTTAGGGTTTAGGGTCTGGATCCTGGACAATACCAAAACCGCGCCTCATACGGGCCGGTTGTCATAAATCCCACAGTTGTAGAAGCTTCAGAACCAAGGCACGCGGACATCTTCAAGATTGACAAGAGCAACGGTAGTGTTTCGCTGAAGTAGGCCGTAAATCGCCTCGTTGAAGATCTCGGATGATAGTAGATGTTTCTCAGCCCCAGCGCACCAAACTTATGCCCAAGAGCCTTTCCTGAGGGCTTTGTGCCTCATCTGCAGACAGCACTTGGAGGTTCAAGGTACTTATACCCCCAATTATAACTGCACCTGTAAGCCCCCTAAGTCCTCTAAGTAGGGTATATGTAGACGTCTGTAAATGGGGTTAGAAGTACCCATGAACCTCCAAGCAGCAAGCAGCAGTTCCCAGCCCAAAGTGGCTGATGAGTTCAGCAACGCGCCGGCGTCATGATGGGCAGCAGTCCTCAGACAGGCGTCACCGAGATGACGGTGGTGAAGCCGATGGAGAGTTCCTATAGCCCCCCCTTAGGATTTGATATGCTTCCCTTTACAGAACACAAGGGAATACTTAAACTAGTATACTCATTATGGTTCTATAAGGGGAGTCTAGGTTCGGTCAGCACCATCAGCTTTTGAAATGACCATGCGACTCCATCGCGCGCACTGGGCAGAGACGCGCAGGGACCAGTGGATGAACAAGACTGGCAGTCGGCTTTCCGGACAGTTTCCCGTAAGCAGCCCGTAAGCACAACTCCTCGACTCTACACCCCCTACACTAAACTCCTGTGATCCTAGACCCTAAAACCTAAACCCTAAAACCTAAACCCTAAACCCTAAACCCGAATCAAATCCCCCTGAAATCTACACCAGGAGGGCTTTGGCGGCTGGCCGCCTCTAAAAATCCTGACAAAAACGAGGCGACTTGGGTTCCAGGTTTAGGGTTTAAGGCTTCGGGTTTAGGGCTTAACCCCGAAAACCCCTCTGACCTACAGCCAGAAAGCTTATAGGGCCTGAGCCGACCCTGTACACCCCCAAACCCTTACACCCCAAATCCTTAGGGTTTAGGGTTTAGGGTTTAGGGTTTAGGGTTTAGGGTTTAGGGTTTAGGGTTTAGGGTTTAGGGTTTAGGGTTTAGGGTTTTAGGGTTTAGGGTTTAGGGTTTTAGGGTTTAGGGTTTAGGGCCGCCCATACCTCGCAAGACTCATCAGGCCCAGGCCAATGCCGCGCAGCAGTTCACGCAGGGGCCCAGCATAGGGGCCAAGGACAGCATGCTTTGGGGTCTAAGGGTAGTTTCACGGTCCCTCAATCTGATCCCATCCTCCTTTGAAAGTGTTCTGAAGTATGGGCCCTTGGGTTGTTTTGGGTATGTAAGGGGATCCCCTTTCTAAGGGCCCATGCTAAGGGACCGTGTTCCTGCCCTTAGATGGGGTTTAGCACTCCTAGCTGTGCACAGCGGGGTGGGGCCGTAGCGGGGCGGCAGCAGGTTGGGGTAGGGGCCTTGTGGTTTTAGGGTTTAGGGTTTAGGGTTTGGGGTTTAGGGTTTAGGGTTTAGGGTTTATTGAACAGCGCGGTGAGCGCGGTGTTTTGGGGGCTTGGAAAAGGCATTGTAAAGCCCATCAAGGTTCTCAGTTGTCCACACACAACGTTTATGTCTTTTTTGTCTTGAGGGGCTTGGCCTTTGGGGCACATAGGGTCCATAGGGTGTCACAGGGTTCATAGCGTTCATAGGGTTCATAGGGTTCATAGGGTTTATATATAGCGTTCCGCGACGAAGGACCCAAAAGCCTCGGCAGCCTCCCCCCCCCCCCCCCCACCCATCCAGGGTTTAGGGTTTAGGGTTTAGGGTTAAGGGTTAAGGGTTTAGGGTTTAGGGTTTAGGGTTTAGGGTTTAGGGTTTAGGGTGGTTTAGGGTGGTTTAGGGGTTTAGGGTTTCGGGTTTGGGGTTTAGTATACAAGTCACCAAACCTCGAAAGGGTACCCTTGTTGGAACAAAAAGGCCTGTTATGGGGCCCCACTTGTCTGCAGCTTTACTGTCTCGATGTTCTTCTGCAACGAAAATATGCTCGGCTACCAAGTTAAGGTCAAGAGCAGGAGCTTTTGCTTAAACTGTGCTGTGCCCAAACTTGTTCGGGCGCAAGCCATATACCCATGTTCTTTACTTTGAACCCCACTAAACCCTCAACTCATCTAAACTCTGACTTCTGTAGCCCTAAACCCTAAACCCTAAACCCTAAACCCTAAACCCTAAACCCTAGTCCCGATCCCCAAAGCTCCCAAACACATGAAGCACAGGAGATGGAGGCCGCCAGTCAGGGAGCTGTGATCGAGGCCCGGTGCCTCCCACCGCGCCGATCCTATTCTCGGGTTTAGGGTTTAGGGTTTAGGGTTTAGGGTTTAGGGTTTAGGGTTTAGGGTTCAGGGTTTAGGGTTTAGGGTTTAGGGTTTAGGGTTTAGGGTTTAGGTCCTTCCTCCCGATTTAGGTTCAGGAGTTCAAAGCTTGAGGAGGCTTTTGAGTGCCCAGATTTCAGGTGTAGGCTTCCGGGGTGGGTGCTTTCTGGGGAGAGCCTTGTAGGAGGCGGGCCAAAAGTGGGATCAGGACTGTCCCCTGGACCCTCGACCCTGAATCGTAAACCCTAAACCCCAAACCCTAAACCCCAAACCCTAAACCCCCCACTCTGAAGCAGGAAGTCGACGAGGGTGAAGTTGATGACTCCGGCGTTGAAGCCAAGGACGCAGCAGGGACCACCGGAGCCCAAAAACACAGGGATCCAAATGCACTTCGAGGGTTTCAATGAACCTAAAACCCAAAACCCTGAACCCTAAACACTCGCGGGTCATATAGCATTCACGGCGCGACTCCTCAGTGGATTTCGGGCTGCGCGATGTGGATTTCCTGTCATATGCTGTTGCTGTTCTCGTGCTTTGCGTGGCCGCTTGTTGAAACACATTATGCACATCACTTCTTCCCCCTAAAACCTAAACCCTACACCCTAACCCCTAAACCCTAAACCCTAAACCCCTCGCAACCCCGTGAGACTGGCAGGATGTCGACCTTGTGATGCAGCAGGCCGGGCTGTACTCGCAGCTTCTACTTGGAGGTTCAGGGTACTTACGACCCCAAGGGTTTTAGTAATTTCGGGTTTAGGGTAATTATAATTGTACTGTAAGCCCATTAAGTCCCCTAAGTAGAGGTTATTCGTAGACTTATACTTGGGGTTACAAGGAGCCCACTGAACATCGCTAAGCGCAACACACAAACTTTCCTTCATGCACCGGAACTTCCCATGCGGATGTTCTGCGACCCTAACCCTAAACCCTAAACACCCTAAACCCTAAGCCCTAAACCCCAAGTCGAGAAGGACTTAGGGTTGAAGGCTTCGGGTAGTGTCCGGAGCAGACTTTGCCGGGGTTCAGAGTTCTGGTGGCAATGAACCTCACTTCAGTTACTCCTTTTCGAAAGTACATGTTTTGTGTAAGAGGTTTCGGGTCTAGGGTTGAAGGTTTTGTGTAAGGGGCTTAGGGTTTAGGGTCTCTGCTACGAATTTGAAACTACCTAGGCGCTCTCGGGCTTCGACTACGAGCATGACCTAGGATATATGGGCTTCCGATGTAGCCTTGACTTAAAACCCAGGCAAGCCTGAACCCTCAAGCAACCCTAAACCCCAAACCCTGATCCCTAACCCCAAACCCCAAACCCCAAACCCTAAACCCCAAACCCTAAACCCTAAACCCTTAACCCTAAACCCTAAACCCAAAACCCTAAACCCCAGTCCCCCCATCAGGTCTCCTGCAGCCGCGCGAAGGCCGTGGCAGCGCTGAAGGCAAACAACAACGACATCGTGGAGGCACGTCAGGGTTCAGGGTTTAGGGTTCAGGGTTTGGGGTTTGGGGTACAGGGTTTAGAGGGGTTACGGTTTGTTGGGCTCAGGGTGTAGGGCTTTTGGGGTTCAGAGGGCTTCGGGATGAAGATTTCTTGCGTTTTGGGAGGGTTAGGGGTTTGTAGGGGTAAAGGCTTAGGTTAGGGGGGGGTTGCCGTCTTGTGTGAATCCTAAACCCTTAACCCTTAACCCGAAACCCAAACCCTAAACCCTAAACCCTAAACCCTAAACCCTAAACCCTAAACCCTAAAGCTTTTTGGTACGTCCAACCCCTGCTGCAGCAGCGACTTGAGGCCTTTTGGGCTGGCTGCGCTTTAGGGTCGTTCTCAGCCACTCAGCAAGGGTCCCTCCACCCCTGCACCCGGTTATCCATCAAGTCTCAGCAGCCCTGAACCCCCAAACCCCAAACCCCAAACCCCATACCCCTAACCCCTAAACCTCTAAACCTCTAAACCCCTAAACCCCTAAACCCCTAAACCCCTAAACCCCTAAACCCCTAAACCCCTAAACCCCTAAACCCCTAAACCCCAAACCCCAAAACCAACTCACACTTCCAAGCCGTACCCTTCTCCCCCCAACCTCTGCGAGGCGATCATGCAGCTCTCCTCCAGCTAGAGCCAGCCGCTCACCGGCAGCTTTAGCAGTTAAGCCCTGAATCCTACGACTTCTTTGTAGGAATGAGGCAATTTTATAGGTACCTTATATCCCCCCATAGATCCCCTCTGAAGGATGATATAGGGTACCTCATTCCCTCATTCTATACTGAGAACCAGTACTTGGAGGTTCATGGTACGTATTAACCACTTATGTCTGTACTTATAACCCACTTATAAGGCCCTCCGGGGGGCTGTAGTAGGGCCTCGATAGTTGCGAGTTGTGCGTCTTTTTTCGGGTGGTTGGGTTTAGTGCTTGGGGGTTTAGGGTCTAGAAGTCGAGTTTTTAGGGTTCAGGGGCTTGGCGTTTAGGGTTTAGGCAGTGCAGGGTGTGTGCTGTGTGATGAGGGTTTGGGTTCTGAGCTTGGGGGAGCCGTCTTTGCTATTCGACCGCGAGCCTGTAGCCGACACCTTATATACGCCCTACTCCCTCCACACTGACCCCTGACCCATGTGTGCAGGGTTTTCTTGTGTCTGGGGTTGATTATCGTATGGTTACTGAACATGCTTGAACCCTAAACCCTAAACCCGACTGGGCTGTGCAAGCCCGAGCCCGCACTACCTACCATTCTTGAGGGCTCCCTATGTTTAGGCGGCTACAACCCACAAACCGGTAAGAGGTTGGAGTGATCCAAGCAAGCAGCAGAGAAGGAGGGAAGGAGGGGGACGGTTAAACTCAAACATTCATGAATCGACCGACATGTCAGCAGTAGCATACGGGACGCACCCGAGACCATGCACCTGACTGAGGTCAGGCAAAGAAGCTCGCGAATCTACTTTGAATCGCTTGGAGCGCTAGAAGGCCTCCAATTTTGCGGAAGTTGCGCTGCAAAGTGCTATGAAAAACCATGCTGCGCGGAAATGCCAGGGATGGGCAGCAGCGGTTCGTGAGAAGGATTCAACATATTGGTATGCTATGTGCTCGCAAATGTCTCTGTTCCTTCCCTTCCCATCTCTGATTAGTATTTAGCTTCGTATTCGTTCATTCTCAATGATGATATCAAATAAATTTTGGGGCAGATGTGGCATGGGAGCTCTTTTTGGAATGCTTTTCATTGGATGAAATATTCCTCGGGCGACTCATGTCGTCATGGAACATTCGCGATGCTTTTTGGAATCAAGCGGGGGGGGGGGAGGGTTTGATTCATTTGATTCAGTTTGACTCAAGTTTCTTGGTAGCCCAGTGGTGCCCTTTCCCCTTTTTTTGGTACTTTATAAAGTAACCAACCCCAAAAAGGTGCCCTTATTGTAATAAGGTTACTGGGTTACTAAGGTTTTGAATCAAGCCGGGATCCAGGAATCAAGATTCAAGATGCCTGAGAAAAGTTATTTTGCGGGCAAAATTGAATCTTGGACAGCAAGTGCCCTGAGCCCTATAAACGCTAAACCCCATAATCGCTTCCCCCTAATACTAAACCTTAAACCATTATAAACCCTCAACCCTAAACCCTAAACCTAAACTCTAATTTTATTTTTTTTTTCCCGGACCCTCCCGGCACCCAGGGGAGGGGGGTGGGGTTGAGGGCCTCCGCCCTTGAGTTGAGCCATTAATTAGGGTTTCAGGGTTTAGGGCAGAAGGCGCAGAGGATTGGGGTTTAGGGCTCAAGGCTCAGAGGGTTGAATCAGAGGATTCGGGTTTAGGCTTCGGATTTCTGGTTTTAGTGCTTAGGCCCCCTGGAGCTTATGAACTCAGCAAGTAAGAGAAAATGAGCGGAGCTGCCTAAAGAACGTCCCAGAGAGCCCGATAAACACGAAGGTGCAATACCGAAACAAGGAATCTTAGGCTTAGTAGTAGAGTAGGTAACCTTAAACCTTTTGTTTGATATTCTAATCCCAATAAGCCCTAAACCCTAAACCCTAAACCCTAAGGTTAACCTTTAATTCCCCGAGGTTACTGGACAACCAAGTAGGCACTCTTGGGGTGTCAACAGCGCTGTGCGGTCCGTACCCCCAGCGCCTCAGGCGAGCCAGAGAGTCGGATTTAGGGTTTTGGGGCTTAGGGTTTAGGGTTTAGGGGTTAGGGGTTTAGGGTTCAGGGGCTTAGGGTTTAGGGGCTTAGGAACCCTCCGAGTCGGCCCCAACCAAGGCGCTGTAACAACAAGCGGAGCGGGGCCCGGGAGACTGGGCGAGGGGTAGACCCGGCGAGAGTAGCTGAGCTAAAAGTCTAACAGCGTCACACCAAAATCGGGGAATCAATCGGGAACCGCAGAAGGGAACGAAACAAGGACCCCAGAGGCTCTTCCCTCCGGGAGTGCCCTTGCGGTGCGTGCAGCCTGGCCTCCGCAGTCAACGAAAAACTGCATTGAATGGGGAAGCTATGCCACCGGTGTGTCAAGCCACGAACATTCGCCAGCCCGATGGTCGGCCGAATGCGCTGAGTTCCGATTACTTTGTGACCTGTGACGTGGGTTGTTCCGGTACGCAGTGGCCGCAGTCACCCCCAGCTGGGCAAGGGGCCACGGGCATTGGGCTGGCTGCGGAGATGCAAAGTGGTCGTGGGGGGTCTGGCAGCTGCCCGCGCCTCAGGCCAGACTCCCTCAACGAGCTGGAGGGCATGGATGGCCAAGATGGGCATAACGGTTCTGTCATCCTTCGCCGCTGCCAGCGTGCGGGCGCCTACACCCTGGCGTTGCAACGCTGCGAGGGCAGTGACGCTTGGACCATCCACGGCCTTTGGCCAAGAGGTGTGCGAGATTGTCAGGGCACCGACTTGGACATCTCCACCCTCTCCGCCTTGCATCCACAGCTTTTATCAAAATGGCCCTCCTGTAGGCAGTCAACGACTGCAGAGGCATTTTGGCGACACGAGTGGCAGAAGCACGGCACCTGCTTCGGTAGCGACCCCAACCACTACTTCGAGTTGACGATGCAGCTACTCAGCCAGCACTCTCACACCTGCTCTCGGTATACCTCACAGGAGTGCCGCCTCTGCCTCACAGACAGCTTTGAGCTGTGCGACTGAACCTCGTGAGGG